>CM032456.1:161764089-161881589 GCA_019049505.1 Pachyrhynchus sulphureomaculatus | reverse complement strand
CCATTGGGTTTGGTAGGCTAAATTAAATCTCTAAATGAATTTCCTTGTGCAAATTTCTGGGAGAATGTTAAAACTCATGGTTACTGCCGCTTGAATATTTCTAGCGGTATGTCGTTTTCCTTTCACCTGCAGGTGAGGTCGGACAGAAAGAAAAAAGTCACTAAGTGCTAAATTTTCTTAGTACGACTACTGATGTAACAAGGGAACTTAGTTTTTGTTTATAATAACTTGAAAGGGAAATGATCGAACGACTTGTAGGAAACAACTCACGGATTTAATTTAGGAGGATCTGAACTCGTGGTCAAAATGCTGTGCCTAATTTATCTGCATCAATTTTATGGACGATTTCGGGATTGTTTTGATAAAATCATACACTTTGTGAATCCTTTTACGTGTTTCCCGACATCTATAAGACGGCTAAACAGTCTTATACATTTGAGTATATGATTAATTATTCACCATATTTGTATTCTATCATAATTAACTATAGCTCCTTGTTTAAAACTTATATCCCATCCGATTTTCAAAACACATTGTCACTCTTACCACTTTAACTAGACATAAAATGGGACAAATATTTAAAAAGAGTTGATACAGCACTAATAAAAGCGTAGTAACTGGTGCTACTACTTTTAAAAAGTACGTTTACGGTATTTAATGATCATCTAGCCCAGGGGTGCTCAAACGGTCGATCGCGATCGGCAAGTCGATCGCGAGTGCTTTTTGAGTCGATCTCGAGAAAAAAATTCCGATATAGAACTATTCACAGATTTTGTTTTAGGAAACTAAAACAAAATGTAATGAATAAACTACTAAAATTTATTCGATCCACAATTAGGCCAGAATAACATCCTCATCACTTTTTTTATCGTAATTACCCCCTGCTAGCGGCAAAAGGCGGCTTTATCAAAGGAACGTGCGGTACTTGTCATAGAAAAGCCGCGTTTTTGATTCCCGTCGATTTTTCTAGAAACTTCGGGCGGCGTGTTTGACGGGAACATTCGAGACTTCGTTCGTGCCGATATAAATGTTGCGCCTGCAGGAATAGGAGTCAGTCTGAGTTGTAACTTGAAGGCGATACATCGATACAAAGTTTATTAATAAATAGTCCAAAATGAGTGCGGCGAAGAAAAGTAAAACTTATCATTTTAATAATAATTGGGAGGAAGAATTTTTCTTTTATATGCTAAAGGATAAGTGCATTTGTCTCATTTGCCGTGCGTCAGTTGCAATACCTAAGCGTGGGAACTTAGAGAGGCATCATAAAACGGTTCATAAAAACTATGAAAAGGATTTTCCGTCACAGAGTGAATTAAGAAAAAGTACGTGATTTGATAACTTGTTTGAAAAAAGAACAAACCATGTTCACAAGACCAGCCAAACAATCAAAAGCTGCAACGATCGCGTCATTTAAAATATCTCATATATTGGCGAAACACAAGAAACCTTTTGATGATGGATTGGTTGTAAAGGAAGCATTTATTGAAGCGGGTGAGACTTTATTTGAAGATTTTAAAAATAAAACAGAGATTATGACTGCTATTAGAGAACTTAAGTTATCTCGTCCGACTGTCACAAGGCGTGTTGAAGTCATGAGTCAGGACATGGCAGATAAACTAAAACATGATATCATGGAATGTACATACTTTTCTTTACAGTTCGACGAATCCACCGATATGACAGACACTGCCCAGCTGTGTATTTTTATTCGAATGGTATTCAATGACATGTCGGCTAAGGAAGAGTTTTTGACAATGATTCCTCTGAAAGGAAAGACCCGTGGCGAAGATATATATGACGTTTTCTTCAATTTTGTAACAAACTACAAGCTACCAATATATAAACTAGTGTGCATTCCAACCGATGGGGCACCAGCAATGACTGGAAACAAAAACGGTTTTGTGGCATTGTGTCGAGCTAATGATGATTTCCCTTCATTTTTCTCCTTCCATTTCATTATATATCAACAAGTTTTGTGTTCAAAAGTTCTAAACATGGAGGAGATTATGGGCATTGCAATAAAAATTGTGAATTCTATCCGTGCACGTAGCTTGCAACGACGGCTCTTTAAATTGCAGTTGGAAGATAGTGAGTCAGCTGAACACACTGATTTGGTTCTTCACACGGACGTCCTAGAAATGTTTCAAGAATTATTGCCCGAAATAACAGCTTTTCTGGACGAAAGATGTGATGACACTCAGATGCTGAAAAACGGAAAATGGCTGATAATTTCGCATTTTTGACAGACATCACAATGCATTTAAACACCATTAATTTGGAGCTTCAAGGTAAAGGAAAAACTATTATTGAGATGATTAGCGCAATAAACGCATTCAAAAGTAAATTGCAACTTATGATAGATCAACTGAAAAGAAAGGATCTGAAAAAATTTCCGTCTTTAAAAGCAAGGATTCCTCAGTTGAATTATAATATTTATGAGGCAGAATTATCAAATATTTTGGGCCAATTCGAAATACGTTTTTATGATTCCTACAATAAATGCTATATTTTGGCCCTAGATGAGGGTTTCGCTTACCATATTGGCAACTTTAGGACCGATGACTGACTAAATCTAAGCTTAAAAATTAAAAAAATTATAGTTCGTAATTAGTCAGGCGAAACTGACGAATCGGAGAAGTAGACTTAGTTGTGATCAAATAACCACATAGTAAATGAGCCATTTCGCATAATAATAAAATCCAAAAAATATGCATATATAATTATAATTCTCCAGCAAATAATTAGAATTCTACCTATAGGAAGATTAACAGAAAATTAGGCGTAAATCCTAAATTTCATAGTATTATTACTGGACCTTAAGAGCAGACAAATCAACGGACAACCAATAATAAGACTGCAGCCTTACGGTAGGAGTTCCTAAAATAGGTTTTAGTAGTACAATTTTTATATCTTACTCTTTAATCAATGATCTGGAACGTTTGGCATATGAAATTTACCACGAGATTTCAGTCTTAAAAAACCAATAAATTATTCCAATGAACCACTGCTATTTTCTTACCTAAATAATAAATCATTTTCCTTTAATTTGAAAACTTAAATAAAACGCATTCTTTCTCTTTTGAGGGGAACGAGGCAAAGCTTGTTTGAGATTATCTTCTGTTAACTATTGTTTATCATTTTCTTCAGCAATCCAGTAATCATAAGAATCTTGTAGCACAACATCCTTATTATCTGCAATATCTTCTTCTGAACCACTTTGCATTACTTTCTTTGATATTTTCTGGTCTTTGGAAATTTTTCTTTTCTTAGCCTTTGATTATTCGTCTTCTATTTCTCTTGTATCCGTTGCAATCATACTCCTTCCAAGTGGTGGTTTCCAACTTATTTTCCTTCATCCAGCTTTTATGGGATTTCTGAATTGGAAAGGCGATTGATATAGTGATGTTTGCAATTCATTCCTGGGAGATTCTGGCACTTGTATTGCTACGTAGGCTTGGGGGTAAACACACTCTCAGCAACTCTAGGCGAAGATAGTACGACATCGTTGTTTTTCATTGGTAGATGGTGACAACTTCATCAAGATAGTATTGATGATACTAGACATATCTTCAGTAGTTAATACTGATGCTGGCTACTTCTTTATCCTTATTTAGGCTATTGTTAAGTTTTATATCAGATATATTTTAAATTAACTTTAAAATGTCTAGTTTCAATGCATATATAATCATATAGTGCAGAGTATGTTCTGCAATATTTGATTTTAGAAAAATGACAATGCTGAACATTTCAAAATAATTATAGCATTAGGTAATTAAATTAAGTCTGTAAGTAAGTTAAATGTATCTCATAGTAAATTTTTAGACACATACGAAAATACTAAAAATATGAGATATAAAAAATAGTCCAAATAAGGACAGAAGACATTACAGCTCTCTGTATTGGTGATTTTACCGGAACTAAGCGGATATATGGATTGGTTAGTTTCACTTGAGTAATCATAATCAAATGTCGCAAAATTGCTTACCTGGGCCGTGTATTACCTAGAAAAAAATTAATTAATTATGAAGGGAAAGATTGAAGGGAGGCGTGGAGTTAGTGGAAACCAGATGACCTGGCTCAAGAATATTAGAGAATGGACATACACAAAGCTTGGGATATCTTTACACTGGCTGAAGGCCGGTGATGGCACATGAAGAAGAATTACAATCTTATTATAGATAAGTTATGCTAATTATCGCTCCTGCTGACACTAACTGTCATAGAGTGCAATAGCAAAATGTACTCACGAGTCCGAAATCACAAAGTACTACCTATAGTTAGCCTATTCTACTTTCGAAAATTCTTGCCGTTTTTTGTTATACACATAAGCGTCGCTTACATATTCAACTACGAGATTGGCGTGACTTTCCATTTAATAGCAGTGCTAAAATCTGTAAATAGAACAGCTTAATGATTTTAACAACCTAAAAAAAAATTGGCCCAGGTATTTCCCTTATATACGTGTATATATATATATATATATATATATATATATATATATATACATATGTATATATATATATATATATATATATATATATATATATATATATATATATATATATATATATATATATATGTTTGTGTATATGTTTGCAGCTAGTAAACTCTATTTTGTAGCCTGTATTGAATTCGAAAAAGGGCAGATGTGATTTTTTGTTTTTGTTAGCGAACTTATGATCTTCTTAGTGATAGATCTTATTGTTCGTAGAGTCTTGCCTGCCGATGATATGTTATGTCTACATAGACGGCGTCCCATCCTGTCGGTAGTCCTTTTGATGTGTGGTTGAATGATGGGTGTGTTATCTGGGTCTTCGTAGAATTTCCTTGGTATATTCTGTTGTTAATTTATAGCCCTGTTTATTGTGGATTATTTGTATCTATTCTGAAGACTAATGAATTGGCCACGGCCTAAAATTTTGAGGGTGGTGGTGGGAGCCACTACTATATATATATATAACATATATATATATATATATATATATATATATATATATATATATATATATATATATATATGTATATATATATACATATATATATATATATATATATATATATATATATATATATATATATATATACATATATATATATATATATATATATATATATATATATATATATATATATTTATACATATTTCCAATCTCATTGATTCCGATTATTTCATTTATACATCGTATTGTTTTTCTTGTGATTTTTTTGTTAATATATCTGTCATCTGTTGTATCGAAGTCTACATCTAAGCACGTTAATGATTACAAGGGTTCTTAATCAAATGTTTATTGATTTTGTTCTGATTTGTAGATATTTTGTTTCCAGTGTGCTCAATTCTAGTCCCCACTTTGTAAATTTCTCTTGTAACTGTGGCATTATATGTTCTAGATGATAGATAAATAGGTTTTCCGTAATTCAGTGGCAATATTTTTACATTTCCTGTGATATTTTGTCGCGTATTTTTATTTTTGATGTTGACACATTACAAGTTTCTAGGAACTTTGGTTATGCTGTAGTTAATATTGATTTACTGAGGTATTTTCAGCAATTTTCTAACTAGAATACTCTCATAGACTTTGCGGAGATCTAACAAAAATAAAATGAGTACCTTGATTTGAGGTTGGCTTTTGTCCTATGGTTTTTCAAATATAAGAATGTCTGCCCATTTGACTCAAAAGCGGGGTTGACTTTCTCGATTAAGTTACCAAAACACCTTTGTAATTGTAGAAATTTAATTTATCACTGTTAAACTAATATGGTAATATAAATGGTATGTCATTTTAGGCCTAATGATTTTATTCTAGAATTAGTAAAAATAATATAAGAATAAATGTACATTGCATTTTAAAGTAAACAATATTTTTTCAACGGCTAATTTCGAGCACTTAAAAATCAGTTCCATTAACGGATTCTACACAACTTGCACAAAACATGTCTTGCTAGGTTTTCTGGATTGATTTACATTGAATTTTATAACTTAAAACACGAGGAACGGAGGACGTTACTTTTATTTAAAAAATTAATTTCAGTTGACTAAACGTCTTCATTGTCTGAAGTAATTAAAATATATCAAATTAAATCAGGTTAAGGTTTAAACAAGACAATCTGCCAAGACGTTACGACTAAACAGATTTGATAATAACAGCGACCATCGATTAGTAAGAACAGTCATAGTAATCAATACTAAATACGAGCGAATAAAGCTATCTAAAAAGCAACCTTTTCCAACATCCGAGATCTTAAAACAGAACGAAAAATTATTTCAGGATAAAATTGAAAGGAAACTGAAAAACAGGAAAGAACTGAAAAATATGGTAATAGATAAGCTCACAAAACATATAAACAACAGCTTACAAATAGTAACAAAACAAATATGCACAAAACATAAAGAAAAGGGTAGCAAAATTAGTAACAACACAAAAAAGTTCATAAATATCGAGTTTCTGAAAACTATAAAGTACTTAACAAAGAAATAAACAGGTATATCTGAAAAGATTTACGAGATTACAATACAGACCTTGTTAAGAATACCATTGAAAATAACAAAAATATGAAGTTTTTAAAAACGAAATTATCGCGGCGAAGGACAAAAATAGCAAAACTTAAAGACAGACAAGGAATGACAATCGTCAATAAAGACGAGATAGTAACTGTAGTGCAAGAGTTTTATAAACAACTATATAGCTTAAAATTCCAAGATAATTATTAGATCAAATCTAAAATAAGAAATGTAGGTTCAGAGGAAATCCCTGAAATAGATAACCAAGAACTAACAGCAACCCTCCAGCACATGAAAACCAATTGGAGCCCGGGTGAAGATCATTTTACTACAGAAATGTTAAAAACGGCAGGTAGAGATATTAATAAACAAGTGCCTGTTACTGTGTAAAATATAGGAAAAATAGAAAAATCCGGAGGTTGTTATTATATGGAAAAAGGCGATAGAGACAAAATAGAAAATTACCGTCCATTTAATCTACTGTCCCATTTATATAAGTTACTTACAAAAATAATAACTAATAGATTAACGCACAAGATGGATTTACCATTTATCAACCATCTGAACAGGCTGGATTTCGAAAGATATTTAGCATAAACAAACCTACAGATACTACGTATGCTCATTGTTAAAGCCACCTAATATAATATACCCTTACACTTGGCTTTCGTAGACTATCAGAAAGCCTTTGACTCAATAGAAATGTGGGCAGTTTTAAGAGCCAAAGATAACGCTGAGATAAACACCAGACACTCGACTCTTATTAAATATATCTATGATAATGCGTATATCCAAATACTAGTAAATGTAAATATGAAGACCCTAAAAATAGCAATAAAAGAGGAGTACGTCACGGAGATACGATCTCGCCAAAACTGTTCACACTGGCACTGGAGGACGTTTTTAAGACCTTAGACTGGCAAAATAAGGGGATTAACATAGACAGAACACGACTTAATCAGCTACGTTTTGTTGAAGATATCGTTCTAATCGGTACTACACCCAATGAATTAACAACTACGTTGGAAGAACTGCATCATGCATCATCATAACTCTGACTGGAAATGAACCTGAGCAAGACAAAGATAATGAGCCCAGAGCAAACAATGATTACCATTGAAAATCGGCCATTAGAGAACATATCCGAATATATACAGTCCCTGGCCAAATTATTAGACGCACTGTATTTTTTTTAGTAATTTTATGTTTCTTAAGAGTTTTTATGCAATAATGGTATATTTAAACTACAATATTATTGATTTTTATTTAAAAGAGTTGTTGTAGACTACATATTTGTATTTATTTTTAACATATGGCAACACTGTGTTGACAAAGTGATACATGAACGTAAACAAGTACAAACCTGTATCAGTCGCGATCGGAATCGAGTCAGGTACGGACGTGTTTCTGTGGCTTTATGGACTGTGATTGTTTGTTTAACAGTTTTATACTACTCAGTTATTAGTTTATTTTGTATGCAGTGTTTTAAAAAAGTAATTGGACTATTTTCATTTTGGGTAGAAAAGGCGATCTTTCACCACGTAAAAAAGCTGAAGTGAAGGCCCTTGTGATTGCGAAAACATTTACAAACCGAGAAATATCACGAAGATTGGAGGTTTCTGAAGCTAGTGTACGACGCATAAAAAAGAAAATTGAGTCAGGGAAGGAATTAAGCCCGAAAAGAAAGAAAAGATGCGGTAGAAAACCAATTTTCACTCCACGGTCAGAGAGATGTTTGAAGAAAATTTGTGTAGAAAACAGATTTGCTACCACAAAGGTAATAAAATCACAACTCCAGGATGCCTGCGTAAATGCTTCTGAGCGCACTGTTCGAAGAAAATTGAAAGAATTAGATTTTAAGGACTGTCGCCCCGCCAGGAAGCCCAAGTTAACAGCTGCAATGAAAGCAAAGCGCCTGAAGTGGGCCAAACAATGGCAAGACAAAGATGTGGACTTCTGGAAATCGGTAAGATACAGCAATTTAATCAATAATTGATACATTATTATCATTTTCATTTAAATAAAGCAAATAAACATGGAAGTTTATATATTTTTCCTATTTTTGACAGGTCTGCTTCAGTGACGAAAGCACATTCGAAATTTTGCAGAATAAAGCTCAGTATGTGCGTCGTCGTCATGGAGAAAAGTTTCATCCTGATTGTGTCGTCCCGACGGTTAAACATCCCACCAAAGTGATGATTTGGTCAGTCATCAGCGGCAAGGGCATTGGACGTCTGTACGTCGTCAAAGGAATAATGAGGCAAGATCAGTACAAAGAAGTATTACAAAATCGGTTGATTCCGCAGCTCAGAGAATGGTTTCCAAATGGGGAACCATTCACTTTCATGCAAGATGGAGCTCCCTGCCACACTGCTCGGTCTGTTAAAGCTTTTTTGGCAGAAAAAAATATCCCTCTGTTGGATTGGCCGGGTAATAGCCCCATTGAAAATGTGTGGGAGCTGATGAAAAGAGAAGTGGCTAAAGATGTGATTACCAACAAAACCCAGCTCCTAGAAAAGATTATTCATGTGTGGAATCATCATCCTCAAATGCAGGAGACAGTACAATCTTGCATTGATAGCATGCCGCGCAGAATTAAAGCTTTGATAGCGGCTAAAGGTGGCTCAACTAAATATTGACTTTTACTAACATTAATTTCACTTTTCTTTAAAACTTAATAAATTTATGCTTTTCTAAATTAATGCTGTTTTATTTATGTCAAATAAATATGTAATTGATTGGATAATATAAAAATAAAAAACAAATCAATTTAAAATAATAAAACGGTACAATATCACTCGGTAATTAATATTTTACATGAAATCTTGCAGTGCGTCTAATAATTTGGCCAGGGACTGTATACCTCGATCAAAAAATAGTAGTAGGAAATGAGAACCAAACAGCAGAAATTTCTTGAAGCGGGAGGCTTGGTTGGGCAGCTTTTGGTAAACTCGGGTTTACTTTCAGTTCACGAAATAGCCCTGTAAATCTCAAAAGGAAAACGTAGGAGTCATGTGTACTGCCAGTTCTTACATACGGTCTTGAAACGATGTCGCTAACACGTAAGTCGATGAACAGATTTCGAGTGGCGTAGTGTGCAATGGAGAGAGCTTTGCTTGGAGTGAGTTTGAAAGATAGAATCCCAAATGAGGAAATTCGGAGAAGAACACGGCTCACGGATGCTTTGGAAACAGTGGCTCAACTAAAGTGGAGATGGGCTGACCATGTAGCAAGAGAGAACAACGATAGATGAGTGTACAAGCTTAAAATATGACGCCCAAAGGAGAGTAAGAGAAGTGTGGGAAGACTCCAAACAAGGCGGCGAGACGACATCTAGAATATCGCAAGAAAAAATTGGAACAGAAAGACCCTGGACAGGGGAAGATGAAAAAAAAACTTCCAGGAGTGGATAATAGTAGGCTCAAAAGAAGAAAAAGAAAGATTTAGAAGTTAGGTAATGCGCTAAGCCACCTCAGCACTTGTGACAAGATATAAAGCTATTTGTCTGTCTAATTAGATAAAACTAAAAAATTGCATCCTATGCTGCTGGTTACTAAAATATCATTAGATATGTTATAAATAAATCCCTTCTCATTTTATTTTGCGACTGATAGTTTTAAATAGTAAAAACCGTAATATTAAGACTTTTTAATGGGTAAGGAAGATATGCCTTAGTAACTACATCTGAAGTTTAACATAGCACCGAATATTATTGTATCATTTAGGTTAATACCATTGTTAACTTGTGACAGCTAGACCTAAGTAAAATAAAACTTACCTAAGTACACTAGTTCCTGTAAGATTTACTTTATATCAAAACATATAAACTGAGGCAGCCGAGCAGCTCTTTTCAAATATAATTAGGATGTCTTTCTGCTACTACCCTTCTTTAATTAAAACTGTTAAAAAAAGCTCTCAAATTATTGTTATTAAAACTTTTGACTTTTGTTTCAAAGGTTATTTGTAGCAACAAGCAAGTTTTATTCTAGAGCCAGTATCTATCAGCGCTTTTGCTTGCATCAGTATATACGAGAGAAATAAATAATAACAAACTAAAACTAAAATTAGAGCAACATATTTTTCCCTATTTTCTATGTAGTTCCATACTATGTCCGTGTACCTTCTCCAACGGACTGGTAACTATTTATCACACCCTTGTAGAATGAAGCTGTGTTCGGTGCTCTGGAATCGTTCACACCCAAGTGTCTCTGTGTATTGCCAAAATATGTGAAAGTTACATAGTAATAAGTCTGGACTATGGAATGGGTGTTTTAGAGCTATCCAGTGCATTTTCATAGGTTTCGTTTGAATAACAGCTGCAGTGTGAGACCTTGCATTGTCGTCAAGGAGCAACACATCTTGGAACGGACAATCTCGCCTTTTCAGTTTCAAAATTCAAACCTTTTCAGCTTCCTGATCTTCATTCAGCAACTTTGGGATCCCATGGGCGGAAATTTCTCAGAATCCTAAACTCCTTCTAAATAATCAATGGCACCCTTCCACAGCTAATCTGGATTTATTCAGCTATGTCAATCACTGTGAAGTCTCGATCATCCTCAATAAGCTCATGAACAAGTGAAATGTTTTGAGGTGAGCTGTTGATGTGAGAACGGCGAATATGAGTCGAAACGTTGACGGCCTCCCTTCAACTCCTTACACCAAATTTTATTCATGCCGATGAAAGGGTATCGACATTGAATGGAACCTGGAAATACAAAACTGCGATTTTCAGCAGATTTGACTTTTAATGTGTGACAAATTTTATGATTATGTGTAGCACAATAGCATTATATATCTCTTTCTCACTCATCTTGAACCTTACTAAACAAAGCGAGAAAGAGGCATGCGGCAGTAGTTCCCTACTCCGATTACTTCACCTAGGAACAATGGACACTCCGACATCCAAGGGCTGCTACCCCGCTCACAACTCAAAAATTTTCATTTAAATTTGATCCACCCACTTACACGGTCTATTATTATCCAAGTGTATATTATCAGTATATTGTTTTTTGATAAATACCCTGACGAAGCAAAAATTTTACTAAAACACTGTCAAATACTTTTAAAAATCGTATTTACATGATCCCAGAAGTACTACTATTAACTATACAAAAATTGAATATGTTCCAGTGTTACAGTCTGCCAAGTAAGAAAGGACGGCTCGTATTCTTGAAAAAATGTGTTTCGAGAACATTTTTTGCTATCAATGTATTCTCTGGTGTGCTAATAACGGCGCTATTACCTTGGTAAGTTGTTGAATCGCCTCCTGCATCTATGAGGCATGCTGTCGACGAGATTTTCTGCATACCATGTAAACTTTTCGAATCTCGCGAGATAACTCAGTCAAAGTCCTCTCTTTCTTCGCCTTTTTTCTGAGCTTCCTTTTTACGGGGAACCAAATGTTTTCAACAGGGTTGGCGTCCGGCGATTGTGACGGCCACTCTAGTATCTTATCGTGGGCCCAAGCGAGCCGTTTCGCGACGTGATTTTCGCCCAACGAAGGTTTCTTCAACGTGCTTCGGTATTTCACATCATGAGCACGAAGATGTGATCGAATGGTCTCAATTTACTTAATTTTGCCTCTCCTTGATGCAGCGTCAATTTCGGGTCCCCTGAAAATAAAGAGACGACTCGTTCTAATGTGTTCGGAATCGACTGAGACTTTAACTTAAAAGCGTCGTAGACAAAGGTTCCCTCTACCGATTTTTTATTGCGTCGCTAGAATCGCATCTAACAAAAATAAATTATCGCGGACACGTTCTTACTTGACAGACTGTACTTGTACATCCAAGGAAATATGCCGATAGTAATGGCATTATAATAAAATAAGCTCTGGCTTAGTCCCGATATCGACCATTTTTCCTTTAAATCCAATTAGCAAAATGAACTTTTAAAATTTAAGGATTAGAATAGATTAACTCAATTATGAAATATCCCTAAAATACAGGATTTTAAACCTTTGTTTCCAACTTTCAAATCTTTTCAGGTAGGTTTTGTCCCGTATCATAAGATAAGGTTATTTAGATCCCATTAAAGGCAAAACAGCACCAGACACTTCCAACTAATCCAATAATTAATCAACTAAAGGCACTTAAAAATTTTAATATCACAAAAAAGAAGGTTTAGAATAATACTCCTGCATTTTTAGTATTTTAGTATATTAGGTATTTCTCAACAATCAGCTGCTTTTACAGAAAACAGACATAAGCTACAGACAGAAGCTACTGACACTTACACTGCAAGTTGTTGCGCGAATTTTTATCATTCAAATAAATTACCAACCAAATCCGATTCGGCAGATAACCAAATTACCCTTAAATTCTCTAGATGTATTGGGTGTTGGTACACTCAACCCTTACACAAAAATATACTACATAAAAGAACTCCAAAATTCAAAAATATATCTCCTACTACCATACACTATGTTTGTTGACTACCCCTTAGGTCCAAAAATAATTTAGGTATTCCAAAGGCTACCAAGAATTGAATTGAAACATAATTTGGCGTATGTCGACTACCCCGGTCCAGATCACCACTCCAAAGAACTGTTATTAGGAGAGTCACAATTTTATTATGATTTCCACAGTTTGATTGTTGTGGACCCCGCACATAAATATAGGAATTTGGACTTTACTGAAAATCTCTGAATTTTTGATATGTTTTACTGAAAAATACCCATATATATATATACTCAAATATATATATATATATATATATATATATATATATATATATATATATATATATATATATATATATATAAATATATATGTTTGAGTACGTATATATGCTTGTGGGTCTGACTAAGTATGTGCGTTTATGCGTGCACATTTATCTTTAAAATATCTATGTTCACGTTCGCATGTGTATGTGCATGCACACAAAACAAATACAAGCACTTAGAAAATTCTTTCACACCAAGCAAACCAGTCTCCACACAGCCACAGTGAAAGCAGACAAAAACTACACACCTTTCGACTTATCCCGAGTAGACCATCCAGCAGACACAAACAGTCTCACCCAATTACAACCGAAAGAACACTCCACGGAAAACACAGATACCACATAGAACAAGACCACGTAAATAAAAAACAATCATACACCTGGTTACAGGATGGGCAGCTATGCCCTGAAACAGAAGGTCTCTTACTTTTCATTCAGTATAAAGTCATATTAACAAGAAACTACCAAAGCATATCATCCAAGACCAAACTATTACAGAAGAAAGATGAAGGAAATGCCATCAGCATAAATAAACGATCGAACACATAACGAGCGGTTGTAAAATATTAGCTGGAACGGAATACATAGCCAGACATGACTCAGTGGCAAAAGTAGTTCAGCAAGCACTAGCAAAAATATACAAACTCATAGAAAACACTGATCTCTACTACAAATACATACCAACATTCATACTTGAAAATAAAGATTACAAGCTTTGGGACATCAATATCCATACAGATAAAAAAGTCCCCGCAAATAGACCCGATATTACTTTTTAATACAAAAAAGGCAAAGTAACCTATCTAATTGACATATCTGTCCCCAACAACACAAACATCCAAAGGAAATACATAGAAAAAATCTCCAAATACACAGACCTTGCAACAAAAATAAAAAGGCTATAACAAGAAAAAGTCATCATTGTCTCCCTGGTCATCAGCCACAGGCCTTACACCAACAACATTCACTCTGCACTTAGTACAATTAGGACTCAATACAAACATACACAAAAACATTTAGAAGTCAGTGATTTTTAAAACACGTAATATTGTCAGGTCATTCCTTAATAGACAACGGTAATAGCGTTTGTGCTGACTTGGCTTAGGCCCGTCAAATGTGAGAAAAAAGAACAATAAAAATAATATAATGATAGCTACTAACCACAACATACAAACTCGTAGAAAAGACAGATCCCTACTACAAATACACACCAACATCCATACTTGAAAATAAAGATTACAAACTCTACTGGGACATCAGTATTCATACAGATAAAACAGTCCCCGCCAATAAACCCGATATTACTTTTCCATACAACAAAGGAAAAACCACCTATCTGATTGACATAGCTATCCTCAACGACCCAAACATCCAAACGAAATACACTGAAAAAATCTCCAAATACACAGACCTTGCAACAGAAATAAAAAGGCTACGGAAACAAGAAAAATTCATCATTATCCTCCTCGTCATATCAGCTACGGGCCTTACATCAACAACATTCACACCACACTTAGTACAATTAGGGCTCAACCCAAACATACACAAAAACATTCAGAAGTCAGTAATTTTGAGAACATGTAACATTTCCAGGTCATTCGATAATACACAATGGCAATAGCGTTTGTGCTGACTTGACTTGGGCCCGTCAGCAAAACATGGAACAAAAACAAAGAATAATAATTATAACTGGTAAAAAAACCTGAATTTTTTTAATGTTATTTTTTTTTTAAATTTTCAACATACATGCGCATGCATACACGCGCATACTCAATCAGACCCGCAAGCATACAAACATACTTAAATATGTTTAAAAGCATGCGCAAAGATACTTGAATACACAGTGTTGATTATATTCACGTTTATCCACAGAAACGTAACCACTCAAACAATGCACGCATGCACACATGAATGCATAGATGCTCTTATGTATAAGCGTACACAAGCATGCATATATACTGTTACATAAATATAAATTCTATAAAGCTGTTTTAAACGCGTCGATAATAACTTTAACATACTCGTAGCATTGGTTTCTTAACGAAAATATTCCCTGTTAAACCTCTGATATCTCAAAATCTGTTCATTTCTCGACCTTGCGCCCGTTAGGACTTTTTATCAGGAGACTATAAAGTAAAACATTAAAAATTCAGACATTTTCAGTAAGGTCCAAATTCCTATCTTTATGTGCGGGGTCCTTTGTTGAATGCCTATGTTCCTGTACTATCTGAAAGATTCTTTGGAGACGTTCCCAGTGAAAAATATCATTTTGGGAAAACTAAATACCGTTACCACTTCTATACCAAAACACTTCATTTTTGCACCCGAAGCGCGTTTCGTTAACTATGGTGATATAATTAGGAGCGATGATTGACTTCATTGCGCTTATTATTGCTACTATAATTAACGAAACACATTTCGAGTGCAAAAATAAAGTGTTTGGTGTAGTGGTGATAACTGTTGTCTAGTGTTAACGTATTTGGAGAAAAGTAATTACGGTACAGCGAACTAACTTTTATATAATATATATATATATATATATATATATATATATATATATATATATATATATATATATATATAGAGGCGAACAATAGTATGGAAACATTTAAATTCCCATCTTTAGTCTTAAGATTTAAACGGTTTACAATTACAATATTAATTTATTAATCGTGTACATGCTAACAAACATTTTGAAGACTAAAATAGTTATTGTTTATTAGAAATGTGCTTAATTTTTAACGTAACAAAAGTATGGAAACATTTTTGTTATAAAAAAAAAATCCACTAAAATATTTAATATTTAGTGGGATAGCCTTTTGCGTCAATCACTGCTTGACATCTTCTGCCCATAGAGTCAATAAGCTCAGCATAAAAATCGAGTGGTATTTTTCCCATTTTATTTTAATGCGATCCAAAGTTCGTCTCGGTTTTTTTATATTTATTTTCCTAATTTGTTTATCCAAATAGTGCCAAAGATTCTCTATCGGGTTCAAATCAGGTGAATGTGAAGGCCAGCGCATCACCCGAACCCTTTGTTCAAAAAACCAATTCTTGGCCAAGCGAGATGTGTGTTTTGGGTCATTATCTTGTTGAAAAATCCATGACAGTGGCAAATCTTCTTCATAAGGAACCAAATTATTTTCCAATCTCTCAATATACATTTGAACATCCATTCTGCCATTTATCTTTGCCCCGTACCAGACCGTCGAAAAAAACCCCATACCATGCTATTTCCCTCGCCATGTTTGACAGTAGCTACAAGGGACTTTGGGTCATATCTTAGACCAACTGGTCTTCTTACATAACCAGTAGAATCTCTTCCAAATAGATTGAACCTACTTTAGTCACTAAAGATTATTAGAGACCTCTGATTTTGAGTCCAGTCTTTATGTTCCTTAGCAGACTTCAATCTCTCTGACGCTTTGTAAGGAGTGGCTTTTTAACAGCAAGCCTACCATGAAGATTTTCAGATAAAAACGACGCCTAATACTCATGTCTGACACCAATACACCAGATATTCCTGCCTTAGTTCTTTATTAACATCAGTTTTCTGAACAAAGGATTTGGGTAATGCGCCGGTTTTTACAATCACCTGATTTGAACCCGATAGAGGCACTATCTGAATAAACAAATTAGGAAAAGAAATATAAAAAACCAGGACGAACTTTGGATCAAGAAGAAGAAACAAGAATGGGAACAAACACAACCCGATTTTTGTGCTAGGCTTATTGACTCTATGGGTAGAAGATATCGAGCAGTGATGGACGCAAAAGGATATCCCACTAAATATTAAATACTTTCGACATCTAAGTCGTCTTAGTGGAATTTTTCTTTTATGACAAAAATGTTTCCATACTTTTGTTTGTGCATAATTTTGTTACGTTAAAAACTAAGCACATTTCTAAGAAACAATAACTGTTTTAGTCTTCAAAATGTTAGCATGTACACGATTAATAAATAAATATGGTAATTGTACACCGTTTAAATGTTAAGACTAGAGATGGAAATTTAAATATTTTCATACTTTTGTTCGCCACTATATATATATACATGTAATATATATATATATATATATATATATATATATATATATATATATATATATATATATATATATATATATATATATATATATATATATATATATATATATATATATATATATATATATATATATATATATATATATATAGATAAGAGTTTGATACTGCGAAAACACAATGATTTAGATTTTCGACACCAAGACGATTATTATTTTTTGAAATATTTCTTTGAGATCAGAGTTGCGATTTCCTTTGAAAGGTAAACACAAAGAACATATTCATAGCACCGAAAGCTCATTCTCAGCTGTATTTTTTCTGCTTTTGAAATTAAAAGTGTCGCTCACTCAAAGGAAGAAGGATTTGATTTTGATAAATGTTTATTTTTATTTGTACCTCAAATTGTAAATAATAAGGACCTAGGAAATACACAAGGTGTAAAAAAGCTATGGCGATTAATGATCAAGAAACGTCTTAGAAATAATAATACAAGTAAGTACATAACAAAATTTAAAAAAATCGTTTTTGAAAAATATTTTCCTTCTTTATGAAAACAGAATAAATTGTTTAAATTTACGATTTCAAACAAATGAAAATATTAAGCATATCAGGAATATAATTGCTCTTTTGACTATGTTAGTGTTAGCAATTTATGATAATATTCGTTGTGTAAATTATTTATTTAAGCTGCCATTTACAAGAAACATGATGTCTGATGAAAATCAAAAATTGGTTAGTTGGTCAGAAGTATACCATAGTTTAGACTTGGAGACTGAAGTTGTTGAAATTAACTAAATAGGAAAAATTTTAAAAGATGTATTAAAGGTTTACCAGTTTATACTATAGGAGACAAAAAGTGAATTTTTTAAGAAATTCTGGGATTAAGAATACATAAACAATCCTTCAATTAAACTAAAACCTAAATTAAGTCGATTTAAGAAGATTCCAGAATGTTATTTTCATCTTCTTCTTCTTATACGTTTTATAAATCTGATGATCTGGTTTTGGGATTTCTTGAAAAGTAGATTGCCAACTATCTCTTCATTTTTTTCATGGTCTTCCCGATGGCCGTTTGCCTGCTGGTTTTCCTTCTAGAGCGATCGTTGATAGTTAGTCCTCCTCCATTCTTTTTACGTGGTTATGCCACTGTCTTCTTCTCTGTCTTCCCCATCTTACTACATCTTGTACACTACATTGTTCCCTGATGTCAGTATTTCGTATCCTATCCCTCCTTGTTTGACCAACTATCGCTCTTAGGGTTTTCATTTCGGCGGTACATAGCATACTTTTTATTTTATTGGTGTCTTCTCGTGATTCTACATGGTAGGTAAGTATGGGCTCTGATGAAATTCTTGTATATTTGAACTGGGTTAGCTGTTCTATAGATTTACTCTCTATTACGAGTTTGCACCTTAGGGGTCTTTGGCGATAGCCACGCTTTTGGTCTTTTCAGTTGATATGCTCATATTAAGCTGTTGATAGGCTTGATAAAAATTACAAAGTTGTCTCTGTAGATTATCTTCACTTTCAGCTATCAGCGCTGCATCGTTTGCGTAACAAACAAGACTAATTCTGTTGTCTGTCATTTTGTATCTTATTCCTAGTGACTCTAGATCTTCTATTATTTTGTCCATTGAGAGATTTAACAAGAACGGACTGAGGCTGTCGCGTTGTCTAATTCCTCCATATCCTGTAGTGCTCGCTTTAATTCTCGTGTTATTGTTTATGTTCAAATTCTTTATAACTTTCACGTTTGCCTGTGTCTTTTTTTACATCAACGTCTGTATTACGTCATTGAGTCGTACTTTGTCTAAGTCTATGGAGCATGTATACGCTGGCATATTGTACTCTATTGCTTTTTCTTTAATTTGCTTCATAATGGATATTGCGTCTGTGGTAGATCTACTTTTCCGGAACCCCTATTGTTCTTCTCTATTTTTTATCTGTGATTCCTGTTTCTCCTTCAACAGGCCTGTAAACAATTTCATTGTTGTATTTTGAAGAGGTATTCCTCTGTAGTTTTATGGACAGGTTTCTTGTTCCTTCTCGAAGATCGGAATTGTGGTGCTGGTATGACACTCATTCGGTACCTTCGTTGTATTTAGTATTTTATTGAACAAAGTTGTAAGGTTCTCAGCGAGTTCCTGGCCACCATATTTCAGCAGTTCTTTCGATATTCCATCCGTCCTGGTGCTCTTCTGTTCTTTAATTTCTTTATTCTTGATAGTACTTCTGTTTCCTCAAAACTCGCTTTAGAGTCTGTTTTATATTCTTCCATGTCGTGTCATAGAGTCCTCTGAAGTAGTTTTCCCATGTCTCAGTCGAGATTCCTCTTGTTTGTACGTATTCATTTACTGTTTTTTTTCTATTTTTCAGCATCCTCCATACCTTCCTTTGTGCATCGTACATATCATTGCTTTCTTTGATTGCTTTTATTCTGGTGTTAACTCAATTTCTGGTTTCTATGTAAGTAGTACGTTGTTCCTATGTTCTGGAGAGTTATTTTCATAATAACATTATTCCACAGCATTGTGCGTAAGATAATGTAAAGTTATTGTATAATTATAGAAATTGTTGGAAATAAAAATATAAATCAATAAACAAAATTTAACTGTTTTTATTGGGGGAGCTTCTTCATCCTCCGATTCTATCATATGATGTTCCGTCATAAGTGAGTTCATCATCGATGAATCCAAATGAAAAAGTTCTATGGGTGATTTCGTCGTAGGCGGCTCCAAATCAGAAAAATTCATGGCCGGTGGAAGATGTTCTTCTTCATCCCAGTTCAGTCATGATTCAACGATCGGCGGATAAGGAAGTGTATAGCCGGAGATTGGAAGTGGCGACGATGGCTCCCCTGAATCATTAGTTGTAATATGAGAAACCCAATCTTCTAAAAGATCATCTGTTTCTTCTGATGACAGGGACTCATCATCGATGAAACAGTTATCGTTTTCTTCATAATTAATTTGTAAAACTGCATCATCAATAACAATGTCACGATTCATATTATTAATTAAAATAAAACTGTCTTGTTGGTAGAGAATGTTCTTTGAATAGAACTTGATATCGAATGTAACAAACTAAGCAGCAAACTTCGCTTTTATCATGATATTCCCACAAAATACCTACTTGTGATCGTCGATTTTTTGGTATATTATTGACATTATTTGACTTAGGTAAAACGCCATTTTCTACTTCCTTTTTATTTTCATCAAAAAATATTTTAAAAGGTCAGATCAGTCAATATTTACGTCATTACGCTACTCAAAATGCGTGCCTTTGTCTGTTTTAATTCGTCACTAACTTTTTGAGGAATGGTCTAGGAAAAAAGTTTTATCCATTTTTTGAGACTATAACGATTTCTCAAAATACATTCGAGTGTAATAAAAAAATGACGAAATTATAATTTGATCGCTAAAGAATTTTTTTTCCCAGAGCTGTTAATCTATGAGGATTGTATGATAAGTACCTGGCCTCGGACAGAGATGGCGCTACTACTATTTAAAAAATTTTATTTTTCGTAAACATAACCTTTTGCAAGAATCCTGCCAAATTTTGAAGTCGCTGCGTGATTTAGTTTGTTAGTGGCAGCCATTTAAATAGAACAACATTTTTTATTTTAAAAGAATGGAAAGAATTAAATATCCAGCAGTGATAAAATATTTGTTTTTAAAAAGGAAGCCAATGATGAGATAAAAACGGAACTCAACGACGTTTATAAGAACTCTACACCCTCGTTATCGACCATAAAATATTGGACAGCTTAATTTAATCGCAATCAATCAATCAAGGCATTTTTGATGAAGATCATCCAGGTTGCTCAAATGAGGTCACAGTATCAGAAATCATCGAAAAAATCCACGATATAGTGATGAATGGTCAGAGAGTAACAGTGCGTGAGATTCCTGAGACTATGAGCATCTCAACTGAACTGGTGCAAAACATTTTAACAACTTATTTGAATGTGAATTCAAGATGTGTGCCGCAATTGCTCACAATTAACAATAAACACGCATGTTTCGATGTTAAAGCGCAATCGGAATGATTTTTGGCGTCGATTCACAATTGTTGACGAGTGTTTTATCGATTCATCACAGCACACCAGAGACCAAAAAACAGTTCAGATAGTGGGTTTCCGTGGCGAATTGGCGCCAAAGAAAGCCAAGGCGACTTTATCGGCCCACAAAGTCATGGCTACAGTGTTTTGGGATGCACGTCGGTTACCTTCAAAAGAGCAAAACGATTAATGGAGAGTAATATGTTAACTCATTGGATGGTTTCAACCTGCTGTAGAAGAAAAACGTCCGAATTTGGTGAAGAAAAAAGTTGCCTTTCATCAAGAAAATACACGCGTGCACACTTATGTCATCGCCCTGGCAAAATTCCATGAGTTAGGATACGAATTGCTTCGCATCCACCATATTCACCAGATTTAGCCCGCAGCGATTATTTCCTCTTTCTGAATATGAAAAATCGCTCGGCGGAAAAAACTTTGGCTTAAAAGATGAGGTGATTGCTGAAACAAACGCCTATTTTGAAAGGATGGGGAAATCGTATTTTTAGATGAGAAACAGAAAATAGAAAAACGTTGGACTTAGTTTATCGAGCTAAAAGAAGACTATGTTAAAAAAATAAAATAAATTTTATACTTAAAAAGGTTTTTTTTTCCTTGTCAAGGCCAGGTACTTACACAACCCTCGTAATTATATGGTAATACCAAAACACTTGAAGTTTCATTTATTTACTCTTAATTATATTAGATCTTTTTTCTTCTTTTTAAACAAGGAATGTCGTGATGCCCCATCAAGTTGCACGGCTATGCATAAAGACTAACACTTTCTTAGAGAGGAACTCATGTTAATATCAAGAAAATACCCAAACTTTTTTAAACCGCTTATGTCTATACAAATAAAATTTAAACAAGTAACAACTATACTTTAAACATTTAACTTAAGAATAGTGTTCATAAAAAAACTAAAATATTGACGGTGGAATATTTTACATACCAAAATTTTGCAAAATAAGCGACCAGCATTTTAAAAAACAACGAAAGAAGAAAACTTACATTTCCATTAAAAACGCTGTTGACTTTTGTTATAGTTTTTTTCGAAGCAGTATAGAATGATATATTTTCTTTTCACTACGTTACAAAAAGGTCAATAAATAAAAAGCTTTCGTCATCGCTTCTATTTCAATTCCGGCTCTCGTACTGCTGTACCGATGTTTCGTCATAGAATGCGTGATGCTCTGCGAGATAATCCATACCTTGTCCATAGTTTAAAGTATTAAATTCATCATGTCTGGTTATGGACTTCATCTAGTGCGTATTTTAGGACAGCAGTGTCTTGAGGATATGTTTTTTTCAGTTTACTGTACATTTCCATATTTTAAACCGATAAAACATATCTTATTTCGATTTTAATAGCGACAGGTTGTTTGGTACATTGGACTATTCTGAAAAGCAACGATTGTATTTAAACTAATATTTAGTGTTGATAATTACAAGGTAGGAATTGAAATGTAGTATGTTATAAGAGCAAATTATTCACGCAAAGTTTTATATTTGAAGAGAGTTAAAATTTAGATTATGTTCCAAATATTCACAGTAATACCTACGGAAACAAATATACTGGCATTTTATTTTATTTATATTTATTTTTATTTCACTACACCTTTATTATTTGTTGTTGTTGTTATTTAAAAATCTGATTTATTGAGGAAAATATTTTAACCAAGGAAATTGTTACTAAAAAGAGGAAGGATGTTTGCCAACGATATTAACAATAGTTAACCCGTGCTGATAAATGGGAAACAGATTACGTTTGCTGCCAATTTCTTTATTTTTACTTTTAATACCTGGAATAAAGTAATTACTAGAAAACGATTATTAATACAAAAATCAATAAAACTAGAGAACTGATTTTCAAAGGATTTTGTGGTTTTAAGCTTAAGTTTTTATTTATTATAATAATTATTTTTCTTAGTAGGCATTTCTTTATATGTTTAAAAATCTTTATAGCTTGTTTTGATTATCTTTTCAGGCCAGACTCAAAACCCACATTTGACGCGTTTAAAATAAACATGGAGCCGATTAGCATATGAATCTTAACAACGTACACCGTCTGCATCATATATGAGTTTCAAAAATATGGGCTGCATGAATAAAATGTAAAGCCATTACATTTTTTGGTCCCTAAGCTTATCCAGAGCTTAAAAAATTAAGAAATATGTGCATGTTTATGTATTTGGTAGAATTAAATTCCCTGGATAAATACTTAAAGGTGTAAAGATTATGGCATTTAAAATTTCTCGTGTGGACCTAATGCGCGACATGAAGTTGGATAAATAAACCTTTATCACAGTTTTACCTATCGTACATATAAGCAGTGTTAAACAAGTTATATAATATTTATCAATGGAATTATCAAGTTTTGAAAGTATCCTTCTTTTCTATGCTTATTCTAGCAATGACATTACGTATAGAACTTTCAATTTCGATCATGCCGTAAATTAATTCGGATGGCAGAAACTCTCTGAATATATATCCTTTGACTGAATATGCGTAAACAAATGAATCTGCAGCTTTTGTGCAGAATTTATTATGTTGTGAATGTGGAATCTTTGGCAAAATGACACTACTCAGTAAATATCACAACTACACCACACACACACTTTATTTTTGCACTCGACGCGCGTTTCGCTAACTACGTTAGCTTCATCAGGAACGTCAATCATTGATGAAACTTACATGGTTAGCGAAACGCGCGTCGAGTTCAAAAATAAAGTGTTTGGTGTAGTGGTGATATATACTGAGTAGCAGAATTTATTACTCCTTTAAGAATGTACACAATTCTAGTAAAATCTTACATGCAGTAAAATCGCTTAAAAACAATTATCTAGCTAATATAGTAGTCAGTAGTAATAAACAGTAGATTCATCATCTCTTTAAAATTGTGTTGATCATTATAATCGATCGATATTTTTTATTTAAAATATTGTTTTCTGGTCTATCTTTGAGTTTTAAAATTTTTTGGTCAATATTTGGCAATATTACAGCTGCTCTACTCGGCTATTCGGCTATTTAAGTAGTGATTTGCAAATTGAGAAATATGTAAGGGTGTTAATCCTGGAATATATCCGTTGGTTTTTTATATTGCGGGTGGATTTTTGCAGTTCCGTCAAAGTAGCTTACTGAGAGTTTACGTTGCTAGCGTGTGTTTCATATCTGCGTCATAAGTTGTCGTTTCAGTGGGTTCCGTTCTGATCATTTGTATTCTGTCCGTAAATTGATATATTAGTTTTTCAACTGTTCTCTACGTGTTTAACAAGCATAGTACATTGTCTTTCTTGTTCAAGTATCCGTATTTTTTGATTTCGATGACCTCCCGGATTGTACCTTTCTTGTCGTTTTCTATATTGGCTACCTATTCGCACTTCTTAAAATATAATTTACAGCTTGGAGTTAGTGTTAAAAATAGATGTGGTTTATTTATTATGTTCCAGCCTGTCCGATCTTGCAGCCACTTTCGCATGAGACGCCGTAAACACCCTAGTTTTTCCTTTAAACTTTGTTATCAGGAATTTTTATAATAGATCTCATTATTCGTACTGGTTTGTATATAGTTGATATGTTTTATCTTCATTAAAAATGTCCAATTTCGTCGGTAGTCTTTCTGATGTATAATACAAGGGCTTTTATTCTGTTGCCCGCGACATCGTTATATTTTCTTCGTAAATATTGTTGTTATTTTATGACCTAATTCATTGAATACATACACTGTTTTAAAATTATTTTAATCTTTTTTGCTCCTCTTGTTTCTTAGACTGGCCTGTAAGGCGGTAATTGTGAAAGATGATGAAGGTATTTCTCATTCTGATACCTATTTGTACGTTGGTTTCTTATATATCCTACGTTCCAATACCCGTCTTTAGTTTTGTTGATATTTTCGACTAGGAACGGCAGCTAATTACTTTGTCCCAATTTCGAAGGTCAATATAAAGCTCCTTTATATTGGGGATGGTACGTATATATATATATATATATATATATATATATATATATATATATATATATATATATATATATATATATATATATATATCTATAATCTATAATATATAATATATAAAATGCAACGTCTCTCTGTCTGTCTGTCTGTCTGTCTGTCTGTCTGTCTGTCCGTTAGTGTGCTTATCACTGGAGAACCATTTATCCTATTTACGTACTTCTTTTTTTTAGAACATACATATATTCTCTGGCCAGGTTATAGGCTATATTTTATTACGATAGGTAGCCTAAGGAATGAGCAGTGTCGTAAAATAGTGAATGAAGTCGGAAAAAAGTTTGCCGCTAATGCGTTCCATTGCAAGCACAGCCTAAACCATTAAATATGGAACAATATTATGTAGCAGAGAATATCTATAATCTATATTATATATAAAATGGAATGTCTCTCTGTCTGTCTGTCTGTCCATTAGTGCGTTTATCACGCGAGAATCACTTATCCGATTTACGTGTTTTTTTTTTAAATTCATACATATATTCTTTGGCCAGGTTATATAATAATAATAATAATCTATATCTATAATATGTATAAAATGCAACGTATCTATGTCTGTCTGTCTGTCCGTTAGTGCGCTTATCCCTCGAGAACCACTTATCCGAATTACGTGATTTTTTTAATTCATACATATGTTCTCTGACCAGGTTATAGATATATATTTTATTACATCTATAATATATATAAAATGCAACGTATTTCTGTTTGTCTGTCCGTTAGTGCGCTTATCATTGGAGAACCACTTATCCGATTTACGTACTTTTTGTTTTAAAATATACATATGTTCTCTGGCCAGGTTATAGGATATATTTTATTACGTTAGGTGACATAAGGAATAAGCAGTGACGATAATAGTGAATCAAGTCGGAGAAAAGTTTGCTGCTAGCGCGTTCTCTTGCAATACACTGCCTAAAGAATTAAATATGGAACAATATCATGTAGCAAAGAATATAATATATATAAAATGCAACGTCTTTCTGTCTGTCTGTCTGTCTGTTTGTCTATCTGTCTGTCTGTCCGTTAGTGCGCTTATCACTGGAGAACCACTTATACGATTTACGTACTTTTTTTTTTAAATATACATATGTTCTCTGGCCAGGTTATAGGATATATTTTATTACGTTAGGTGACATAAGGAATAAGCAGTCACGATAATAGTGAATCAAGTCGGAGAAAAGTTTGCTGCTAGCGCGTTCTTTTGCAATACACTGCCTAAAGGATTAAATATGGAACAATATCATGTAGCAAAGATTATAATGTATATAAAATGCAACGTCTCTCTGTCTGTCTGTCTGTGCGCTTATCACTCGAGAACCACTTATCCGATTTACGTGTTTTTTTTAAATCATACATTTGTTCTCTGGCCAGGTTATTTATAATCTCCTATCTAGAATATATATAAAATGCAACATCTCTCTGTCTGTCTGTCTGCATGTCTGTCCGTTAGTGAGCTTATCACTTGAGAACCACTTATCCGATTTACGTGTTTTTATAAATTTATACATATGTTCTATATAATTCAATATAAGCATAGATAATGGGAGATAAGATGAGATAATGGGAGATAAGGAGCAATAATGGGAGATAAGTCGAGATAAGCCTCGATAATGGGAGATAAGCTGAGATAATTGGAGATAAATATAAATAATGGGAGATAAGGAGAAATAATGGGAGGTGAGCAGAGATAAGTCTAGATAATGGGAGTTATGGTGAGATAATGGGAGATAAGGAGAAATATTGCGAGATAAGTCGAGACAAGCCTAGATAAGTCGAGATAAGCCTAGATAATCTGAGATAAGGTGAAATACTGGGAGCTAAGGAGAATTGATGGGAGATAAGGAGAAATAATGGGAGATCGGAGATAAGCCTAGATAATGGAAATTATGTATATATATATATATATATATATATATATATATATATATATATATATATACATATATATATATATATATATATATATATATATATATATATATATATATATATATATATATATATATATATATATATATATATATATATATATATATATATATATATATATATATATATATATATATATATATATATATATATATATATATATATATATATATATAAATATATATATATATATATATATATATATATATATATATATATATATATAAATATATAATATATATATATATATATATATATATATATATATATATATATATATATATATATATATATATATATATATATATATATATATATATATATATATATATATATATATATATATATATATATATATATATATATATTATATATTATATATATATATATATATATATATATATATATATATATATATATATATATATATATATATATATATATATATATATATATATATATATATATATATATATATATATATATATATATATATATATATATATATATATATATATATATATATATATATATATATATATATATATAATATATAAATATATAAATATATATATATATATATATATATATATATATATATATATATATATATATATATATATATATATATATATATATATATATATATATATCTATCTAATAAGCCTTCTTCCATCCAGTGTCGGACATCGGCCTCCCCTTCTTTCTTCCGTCCCTCCCAATTCTGCATCTTTCTGTTCTATCCTAAACCAGCCGTTCTATTCAGGTCATCTTTCCATCTTGTTTGGGGCCTTCCTCTGGATCTTTGTCCCAGCCATGGCCTCCATTCTTGTATTCTATTATTCGATCTCTCATCTTGTTGTCTCGTTGTGTGACCTGCCCATGTCCATTTCAAGCCTGATACCTGTTCTCTTACGTCTATCACTTTGGTCTTTTCTCTTATACTTTCGTTTCTGATTCTGTCTTGTAATTTTATATTCAACATCTGGTGTTCCATTGTTCTCTGTGTTTTACTCAGTTGGTCCATCATCTTTTTAGTCAGTGTCCATGTCTGGGCCGCATAGGTGAGAACCGGTGGAATACATTGATCGAATACCATCTTTCTTAGTTTTAGAGGAATTCTTTTATTGGTTAGTACTTTTTTTTTGTTTGCCGTTTGATTTGCTTTTCCACACTTTATTATTTGCCCTAGGTAGATGTATTTCTCTACTTGTTGAAATATTCTGCGCTCTATTCTCAATTCTCGCGAACTATCTTCATTTGTCATAGCCTTTGCCGTATCTCTATTCAGCAGTACCCTCTCTGATTTGTTTTGTAGTTCAGTAATCATTTCCTGTATGTCATAAAAATTATTTGATATTAGCACTACATCATCAGCACAACGCAAATGATTTAACTTTTGTCCATTTATACTGATCCCCTTTTTTTCTCATTCGAGTTCCTTGAAAATTTCTTCTAATGCTGCTATAACCAGTTTTGGGCTCATAGTATCTCCCTGTCTTACTCCGCGTTTGATAGGTATAGGATTTGTTTTTTTATCTGTTTCCACTATCATTTGAGTTATAAATTGTTCTTATGAGCTGAGTATATCTATAGTCTATTCTGCTGTTATACAAGGCTCTCTCGACGGCCCACCTTCCAATACTATCAAGAGCCTAAATACCAGGTACAACTTTAAGTTATATTCTGTTGCTTTCCCAATTACGGTTGTGATAGTTAAGAGATTACCACAAGTACTAAAACTCTTCCTGAAGCCATCCTATTCTACCTATTGGTTTAATTCCAGCTTGTTTTCGAATCTATTAATTATTATTTTGAAAAACAATTTGTATATTTGTGAAAGTAACGATATTGGACGGTAATTTTCTAACTTAGTCTTGTCACCTTTTTAAAAAGTAAAATTGTTGAAGCTTGTTTCAATTTTCTGGTATCTTCTCTACTTCTGGACATTTATTGAATAAGAGCTGCAGCAACTGTACCACCAAGCCTTCCCTTCTTTCATTAATTCTGTTAATTCTCCGTCAAGGCCTGGTGTTTTATTGTTTGATTGTTTTTAGTATTGTTAATATTTCTTCATCTGTTATCTCTGCTATTTCTTCTGAGTTAATATTAATTATCTTTTTATTTCAACGTTCTTTGAGATCATTTGGTGGGCAAGTTTTGATAGTATGTTTGAATCATGTGTGTTATTTTTTCTCGATCTTTCACATCTTCTCCATTTTCATCTTTTAAGTTGTGTATTATAGTTTTTCCTAGGCTTTGTCGGAGTGCTTTCATGTTTTTATTCTGTTCTACAATTTTTTCTATCTTTGTCTCTAACTGTTGTCTTTTATCTTCTTTAACAGACCTTCTAAGAGTTTAGTTGGTTTCTACAAACTGAATAGTATTTCTCTTTCTCTGGGCTAGCAGCAGTTCTTCCGTCTTTATTCTCCAGATTTTTGTTTCGTCGCTCTTCTTTCTAGCTGTTTGCTCTCCTGCTTTCACCAAGATATTCGTCAGTGTTTCATTAATTTCGTTTATCTTTTTGTTATCCTATTTTAATTTGGTATTCTGCTTTCTTTACTCTTAAGATGTGTGTATCAATTTTTGGTTCATTTATTGTTATGAATTTTTTCTTTCTATGCATTCATTTATTTCTATTCTTCCTCGGACTATTCTGTGGTCACTTTCCGTGTTTATTCTATTTATTACTGTTACATCTTTTACTACATTTTTTCTGATGATATATCTAGTTGCCATATAATTTTGAAGAAACTAATAAGTTAAAACGAAATATACCCAGTATTAATCAAATGATTTTTTGCAGTTACTGATAAAGGTTGGTTTCAAGTTTGGTTCATTTTGACCTCAAGTTACCCTTTCTAAGGCCGCATGACCCTATGTTAACCGGTCGAATAAACGTTTCTTGTAACTTATCGTTAAGACCTGTTTCAGACATACGTTATATTATCCATGAACATTGGCTTGTAGCTACTAGTTAGAACCTTGTGGATTTCTAAAAGTTAGATCAAATTTCCTTAAGATTTGTGAGGTATTTATTTAGTGACCGGTACAGAGATCTGCGTAATATTTCTAGAATTACAAATGTCTATGGCTTAAAAATAAATATAACAAGGGCTAATATACTTTTAATCGGCCCCAAGACATGAAATATAAGAATAAATAATAATTCTGATTTTAAAGTGACACCTAATGGAAATTTGAGAATACTAACAAAACAAAAAAAAGCTTGGTGTAATTTTAGGGAATAATAAATTTTGATGAAAATATAAAACTATATTAAAAAGGATATATTTTAAATTGGGAATTAGACATTATTTTAAATATTACTTAAATATTGTGACAACTGGTCTAGACATTTGTAATATTATTTACAACTAAAAGTTTTAACCACATACATATACTGAAAATTTGACATAATAATTGCATTCGACACACCTCAATCAAAATAACTTGTTAAAACTAGTATATAGCTTGTATATAACTTGTTCAAATTTAAATTTTAATTAAATAATTATACAAAAATTAACATGCTGAACTAAAATTACAGACAAACTCAAGGGAGGAGAAATTTTTGCATTGTAGCCATTATACAAGCAGCGACATAAGGAAGAATAGTATCCTCTAAGAAACTAAAAGGTTTACGGCTTTTTAAAAACGTATTTCATACAACCGTTTTACTGGGTCTCCTAGTAAGTCTGACCACTCTTCATATTCCAAATGAATGTAGCCATCATTCTACTTGCTGAAATGATGGATTTTGGTTCTGAAAACGAGAGTTATTGCTACTGCATCTACGTTTTTTTTTTAGTTTAAGAGGTAAAATGGTGTATCCACGTTCTATTAGTAGCCTCAATAAACTTTAGAAAAGCATCCAGATCTTCGTTACATCGTGCCAGTAATCAGTGAACAATATCCAAGCGAGTCTCCTCGTGCTGGTCTATTAAGAGTGTCAGAATACAACGTGAGTATAATTTGTAATAGTTAATTACCAACATTATATTGCTGTCTATACGGTCAATACTAATACTCAATATAGATGCAATAATCCTAACTATATTCTATTAATATGTTGAAGCAGTGCTTTAACTATACCAGGAGTCTATTCTCTAGTTGATGTTCTCGGAATGTAAAGACATGGATCGTTCTCCACACTTTGTCGGATATGGTTAAATACTTTTCACCATTTACAGATGCTTATATTTGACAATGTGTTTAAGGTATTTCACAAATTTTTAATGTTCTCACGCCTTTATTTGTAAGAAATTTAATAACAGTACGTTATTCAATGCTTGAATGTAATCTAGTTTCACTCGTAGTTGTCAAACAAACTGAAGTCGATTCACATTATTTAACTACTAAATTGACACTTAATTCCGTGCATCATTTGGTGTATCCAATTTCTTCATTTGCGTATTATATTTCGCACGAAATTTAACTTATAGCCTAAATGTGAACGCTCCTTGTACTTAACACAATTTAACACATAAATCTGACTACTTATTCAACAAAATTCAATTTAGAAATAACATTTATAATCTTAACAGAGGAAATTAAAATGGTTTAAAAATATTTATGCGTCAAACAAAGAAATGCCAATCTTCATTTAAATACATTTGTCCATTAATTTATAACAATATAGCAGTTAACTTAAAAAAGCTATATTATGTTCAAAAATAACTCTAAAAGCTACCAATTAAGAAAAATTATCATATCACTATTATACTAAAATTGTATCCCTTTCATGCATTTGCATTGAAGCCTAAAAAATATTGGTTCTTCTGGGTCTCCAAATATAATATGTGTTCCAAATTCGAAATCAGTATCTCGTTTAATTCCAGAACTATACCGGCAACAGATCCACAGACATACACATCGACCGAAGTAGGGCTGTTTTTTGTGATTCTTTCACGAATACTGTTCTTCCGTAAAGCAAGAGAAAAAAAGCTTATAAATTTTCATTTTTTTTAAATAATTGTGATTATTATTATTTAATTTGATATTATTAAAAGACGTTCTCCAATATACAGATTCTTCTACGGAGAGCTATTAAAAAAAATCTCCTTATATCATATAAACTTTACACTATAAAAAACAGATTTCCTTTTCTAGTTTTAAAACCTAGCATAGACGAAGAAACATTCCTTATCACTGAATTAATTTCATAAAATTAGCAATCGTAAAGTACATTATTTGCCATTGCGCATATGGTCTGTACAACTGTCATCATGATTGTCATTATTGTATTGTTTGTTTACGTTTTTTTTTTTTTTTTTATGGGTCTAGCACACGTGCTACAGGGAAGTCCCTAAAGCGCTACAGGAGCGACACGTGTGCGGAGAAAGCGATTCACGTTGTTCTTAAATCGCTGTAAATTGTACTCGGTGGGAAACACAGTCCTGGGCAAATTATTCCAAAGGGATGATGTTCTCCATATAAATGACTGCTTGAAAAGCGTTGTACGAGGAGTAACAAGCTGAACCTCATACGGATGTGAAGTATTAGCGTGACGTGTACTTCTAACATGCACCGCTCTGGGAGAAATTAAGCGGGCCACATCCTTCTAACACTTTCCATGAAAATACTAGTAGAATAGGCTCAAGTCGCCAACCGTTCTTCGATGTTCCAGCGAATCAAGGCCACCTGTCAGTTCCGGGTCTCCAATCAGACGAACAGCTCTTCTCTGAATAGAATCCAACAAATGCAGTGAATGTTTGGGAGCGGAGCCCCAAACATGGGAGCAGTATTCCATAGTTGGTCGAATTTGAGCTTTGTAAAGAATTAACAGTTGTTGTGAAGTGTAAAGCTTTCTGGTTCGAAATAATATTCCCAACTTCTGAGAAGCTCTCCTTGCTATGCCTGCAACATGTTCATGCCAGGACATATTTGCTCCCAAATTTACGCCCAACAATTTGAGTGACGATGTTAGGGGAATGGAGTGCCCCGACATAACTAGGTCGGGTTCAGCAACGTTAACTTTTTTAGAAAAAACTGCCGCCTGGGTTTTTGTAGCCTTAAATTCCACTTGGTTACTGTCACCCCAAGGTAGAATTTCTTCCAGGTCTTTGTTAAGTTGAATGACTTCCTGCTGTCTGCGGATATTCGTCTGAGTAGCCGATGTGCGAGCGTTCAAAGTGAATGAAGAGATAAGTGTACTGTCATCTGCAAAGCTGTAGATTGGATTCTCGGTCTTTTCCAGCAGATCGTTAATATAAATGAGAAAGAGAGTAGGAGAGAGTATGGAGCCTTGGGGTACACCGGCGTTGATAGTGAAGGTGTTAGAAAGAAATCCGTCGACTGCCACTCGCAAAGAACGCTCTCTGAGGAAACATGAGAGCCACAAACAGAACTTTTCAGACATACCATAAGAATGTAGCTTAGCCAACAGCCCATCGTGCCAAACACGGTCTAATGCCTTGGATATGTCAAGAGCAACCACTCGAGATTCTCCAAAGTGTTCAATTGCGTTGTTCCAAACATGTGTTACATAAGTCAGAAGATCTCCTGTTGATCTATTTTTACGAAAGCCATATTGGTGATAGCTAATAATGTTGAATCCTTCAAGATATTTTAGAAGATGCTGATTGATAGCCTTTTCCATGACTTTCGATATTATTGAAAGCAGTGCGATTGGTCGGTAGTTATTTGGCAAGGTCTTCTTGCCTTTTTTAGATATTGGCTGAATTGTGGCAGTGTTTAAATGTTACGCAGAAAATAATTAATCGTTACTTTATTTTTGACACCCCATACACTTATATATACATATATATATATATATATATATATATATATATATATATATATATATATATATATATATATATATATATATATATATATATATATATATATATATATATATATATATATATATATATATATATATATATATGTCTATATATATATATATATATATATATATATATATATATATATATATATATATATATATGTATATATATACATATATACAGGGTGTTCGAGTATTCCGTGTACCTAGAGTTACTGTGGATTCCTGGAATGAAAATATGACCATTTAACCCAACTTACCTTAGTCTAAAAATTCTTTATTTTTGAGATACAGGGTGTCAAAGTTATACTTTTATTTTGGTTTTTCTTAAGTAGCTTTCTTAATAATAGTACTATTTGTACAAGACTCGGTGCTAAGAGGTTTTCTGAGATGCACCTTATTACACTGCGTATAATTTTAAATTGTCATAACTTTTTTATACCACTCTGTATGATATTTTTTAATCGAATACTCGAATTCTCCACCTTCACCTATCTAAAAAAGCTATCTCGGCAAATGTTGCTCCGAGCAACAGTTTCTGAGATAAAAGGATGTTTATTTCCATTTTTTAATTCCATTTTCAAATTCGCAAATGCGTTCCTTCACACTTCATCCAGGCTTAGGATAGGTCCAACAGAATAGCCTTTGAAATTTGGAGCATGGTTAAAGGCAAACAGGCTAACAACAATAATAAATTTAAAGACCAAGGGGCCAACAACAGTAAGAATGTAAAAACCGCTCAACTGAGAAGGTACTGATTTTAAAGTAAGTGTTCAACATGCATAAATGCATAAATTAATACATCGAAATTTAAATACCATATACTCTTCTTAAAATGTCTTCATCTCATAAAGCGATAGCAGTATTTTGAATCCTGTTCCACAATTGCTCAATGTTGTCGATTTGAACTTGATAAATTTTCGATTTCAATGTATCCCAAAGGAAAAAATCGCATGGATTTAAGTCTAGGAAACGAGGTGGCCAGTGAATAGGAATATCTTCACCTCTTCCGATCCATTTATCAGGGTAACTTTGGTTCAAAGAAATTCTCACATTATGCGCAAAATGGGGTGGTGGTTGCATAAAAAACATGTCGCGACATAAATTAAAGGGTAAATTTTCCAATAATTTAGGAATAGCTTCAGGGATGAAATTCAAGTAAATGTCACCATCAAGTCGATCTAGTAATCTAAACGGCCCGATCAAATAGTTCGCGACAAATCCCATCCAGACAAATACTGAATTCGTGTTGAAACTGTCTTTGTTGCACAGTATGTGGGTTTTCTTCAGCGTAAACATGATTATTATGCATATTTGTCATACCACGTCGAGTGAAGCGTGCTTCGTCTGTAAACAGGATTTTAGTGTAAAAAGCCGGAACAGTCACTATACGTGATCGAATAATTTGTGAAAAATGCAATCGGGATCCAAAATCTGGGGTTACCAGTTCCTGGACGAACTCTAGATGAAAGGGATGAATAAATTGTTGTCTAATGTTCGGTTAGTTGTACTTTTTGATATTCCCGTTTGACGTTCAATTAAACGAGTGCTGATTCCAGTATTATCGTGTACAATTTCAAGAATTTCCTTTTCAACATCAGGTGCTCTAGCTTATGAAGGCAGCCCAGAATTATTCCTGATCGGCTTAAATTGTCCAATTTTTTGAACTCGCCTCTCAATATTGGCAAAAGTCTGATGGTTACGAGTCCGGTGATGCCGAAATCTTTCGTGATATAGGCGAGCACTTTTACCATCGTTGGCGTTACAAAAACCAAAAATCATATCAGTTTGTTCACCAAAATTGTACTCAATAATAATCTAGATTTAAAACACTGTTGAGCTTGAGAAGGGCTTAATTCTCGTTAATACTCGTAAAACTTGTTTGCTGCCTTTCAAAAATTACCTTCTGTCAGTATTAATACAAGCCAGTTAAGTCATAGAACATTTGATATGTTATATCATTGCCAAAGTGATTTTTGAGCGTTGCCAAGTAACTATACAATGTGAAGGAACGCATTTCCTAATTTATCAATGGAATTAAAAAATGGAAACAAACATCCCACTATCTCAGAAACTGTTACTCGGAGCAACATTTACCAAGCGAACTTTGTTAGACAGGAGAAGGCGGAGAATAGGAATATTTAATTAAAAATATCATGCAGAGTGGTATAAAAAGGTTATGACAATTTAAAATTATACACAGTGCTATAAGTGGCGCTAGCTATAATTTACAACAAAACTGCGAGCTGATTTCGATTTCTCATCTCAGAGAACCCCTCGCCACCGAATCTTGAACAAATAGTACGAGTACAATTATTAAGAAAAACTAAAATAAAAGTATAACTTTGACATCCTGCATCTCAAAAATTACGAATTTTTGGTCTAAGGTATGTTGGGTCATATTGTCGTCTCAGAAATCCACAGTAACTGTATGTATACGGAATACTGGGACACCCTGTATATACTTATATAACTTACACAATACCAATTTTATTTTGTTGAATTCACCATGAGAATTTCACTGATAAACACTATATACACTGGTGGCAAAAAAAATCGACTTAAACGATTTTGCTTCATTTAACACCGATCCTTGCATTTAATTTTCAAGCAGTGGTATTATTTTTGATATCATTAGAAAGCTGATTTCTACTCTTTCCAATAACACCAAAAACATTTAGCTTTCCAAAACGTTCTACTTGCGCGCTATTCATCCCTATAAAAACACATGCAACTGCATTTTCCTATTATTTTTTGATCGGAACTTGAACCGTCAACATGTCTGCTCTACCTGCTCACTAATTACGTCATCGGAAAATGGATACCAACCCGGAAGAACCGGCACAAGACCTTGCCCTATTGCAAGAATGGCATAGCCAACGTGCTGCCCCTGTGCAACTGCACCTGAGCCAGTCAGCTGTCTCCAGAGTCTACAGACGTTACCAAGAGATTGACGTAGTTACACGAAGGCCAGGACCAGGAAGAAGAAGGTGTACCTCGGAGTGAGACCACTGCTTTATTGTTAACACAACTCTAAGGAATCTTCACTTGACTGGCGTTGAGGTCCAATAGGAGCTCCGACAAGTTCGTGGTCGAGCTGTGAGTCATTGCACAGTCAGAAGAAGACTTAAAGAAGCTAACCTAACTCCAGCTAATGGACCCAAATTGACAGCAGCCCATCGACAAAGGAGCCCGAGAACATGTCGACTGGATCTTAGAACAATGGCACACACAAACAGTGGTAACAGGAGTAATAAGGGCTAGAGAGAGTAATACAAAATATTGATTTTAGTTTTTATCAATAAATTTAATTGTTAAGCCTAAAATTTTGTTTAATTTTTCTTTTCTTTTACCTCTATTTTCAATCCTTGTTCTCCTTGTTTCTCCTTTCAATTATTTTAATCAATAAAACTCATGTGGTATCATTAGAAAGAGAATAGAATGGGCTTTCAAATGATACTAAAATCCGTAAATATATATGAACACTAAATTCTAAGATCTATGTTAAATGAAGCCAAATAGTTTGAGTCGATTTTTTTGGTCACCAATGTATATTTCTCGTTCAGTGTAAGCTCATAGTTGCACTACAGTATACTCTATTTCACAAAAGAAATCAAACTTACAGCAACTGAACATAGGTATTTAAGTATAGCGGTAATAGTGACAGCATGTTCTAATTAATGTTTGGAAAATGAGTTTGTAACAAAGAGCAGCGATTAACTTTTGCGTTAAACGATCGTTATTAGTGTTGAAGCTTGATTCGTTAGGACATTATGAGGAAATGTTGTTCCAATCATATCGAAATTAGTTTTCGTATTTTTTTAATCATCCAATAATTTTTCCATATCGCTAATAGTCCTAACTTGTTCCCCCTATTTTATGTCGATTGTAATTTATGAAAATAGGACAGTAAGTTTTCAAATCGACACCCGGTATACTCTTTAGAAATATCCTTTAGCTTTGTGAAATATTCATAAACTCAACAAGGAAACTAAACAAGGAACTTTACTTTAAAATAAAAAATAGTTCGCAAAATAATTTAAATGTCCAACAAAGTTATCAAATTTCTCCCTGAATGACCACGTTCTAAAGCCGGCCACGTTTTCGACAGTGGCTTTCCAAAGATTTTCGTTTCATAAATATAAATTAGGTAAAAGCTTATCCAGAATGTCATCAGTAAATAGATAACTACAAGAAAGGGCCAGGAAGATTTGGCTTTAACGCTTTTGGAATATACTGGTATCAGTAGGACATGGACTGGTCTCAAATGGATAATCCTTCAGTCTTATCGTTGGTGACAACTGAAAGGCTAGAACTAAAAAGTTCATTTGATTTATTTCATCGTGTCTGGTATCGAGAGAATATTCATGCAAATTAGATATGGAAAGTACACAAACGTACTGAGTTTAAAAAAGGAGAGAATGAGAAAGTTATTATTTACGATGTATACTATCTTTTCTTATTTTTAAGAAAGAAGTAGCTTGGCAAATAGTTAGTACCCATCCCAATAAACATCCTAGAACACATCAATCCAACCTAATTTAATTTGTTATGTATTATTTCTGCTAGTAATATTGAAGATACAAAAGTATTTTCAATGTTCCTAGAAGAATCATGGTGCCAGATGAAAATTCTAATGTTCTACTAAAATTAAGTTTGGTTCACTATTTTTGAATCCTTTATCCTACGCAAACAAATTTTAAAAGTGATAAAATGCGCGAAAAGATCATCTCACTGATTTATCTAAGAACTTTTGTATTTATAGTACAGTAAACCTTTTACGTCCTAAGGTGGAATTGGGCGGGACATATGGCAAGGATGAATGGTGACAGATGGACAAGCCGTATGGCTACATGGAGGCCTAGAGAGCATAAAAGATGTCGAGGTAGACCAAAGACAAGATAGTCGGATGACCTAAACAGATTAACGGGACAAGATTGGATGCAAAAGGCAAACAACAATTTGGGGAGGGTTATATCCGACTATGGATAGAATAAGCTAATGATGATGATGATAAAGCCTCCTACATGATATTTTCAATGTTTTACGTTTAGAAGCTAAATAATCTAGTAATTTAAGTAATTTAGTAATAATTAATTGTTACTTTTCACTTTATTTAAATAATGTGGTAATAATCTTTTAAAATCACCGAACAATTAATGTTTTACCTGTTTTATCAAGACATTTTTGAATTTTTTTATGTTATTTTTTATCAACTGGCGCATGGTTTTTTTTAACATCTACTCGATCGAAACAGCTATTTTTTACTTTGTCTAGGAAATAGAGAAACTTTGGAAGATTACTTATGTATTTTTTCGGACGTATCCAAGGCTATCGATTGTTGTTCACGTATAGACCTTTAGTGCTTATGCATGTATGGATAACGAGGTCTTGTCTACTTAGGAACAAATTCTGTATTAATGTTAGTACATAATAAGTCATTAAAAGTAATGAATGAAGTCCCGGTTTAAAGACTTTTGTGAGTTACAGACAAGCATTTTTATGCTACTGCTTGGCACAATTTATTTTTGGCTATAATGACATTAATAGTTTTTTAATATTAAATTGATATAAGTGATAGTTATTATTTAATTTTTACTTCTGACAAAATTGAAAAGTCATAACATTTTTGCACATATTCTGGTATAACAAATGCATGCGTCAGAATGTATTTGCCCACCTAGTTATTTCAGTCCCAAGACAACAAAAATATATATTTTTTTTTTTAAATTTTAATGAATTATTATTTATTTTCACATTATTTACAGTCTAGAAAAGCAGAAAAATATTCATGATTTTCCAGGATTGTTTTCATCTATGTGCCCATACATATATATATATATATATATATATATATATATATATATATATATATATATATATATATATATATATATATATATATATATATATATATATATATATATATATATATATATATATATATATATATATATATATATATATATATACATACACTACCGTCAGAATGTATTTGCCCACCAACAAAAATATATATATTTTTTAAAATTTTAATGAATTATTATTTATTTTTACATTATTTACAGTCTAGAAAAGCAGAAAAATATTCATGATTTTCCAGGATTTTTTTCATCTATGTGCCCTTCTTTGTTTTTAATTACCGCTTTACAGAATTTCGGCATTCTGTCCAGTAGTTTCTTCGGTTATTTTAACTCATTCTGCTTGTAAAAGGTCCTACAAGTTATTTGCTGCTGTTGAATTGAGTTTTTGAACACTCCTGTCCAAATGGTCCCACAGCAATTCGATGGGGTTCAAGTCGGGCGATTGTGGAGGCCAAGTCATCACTTCCAGGACGGCATCGGATGTCCATTGGTCCAAAAGTTCTCTAATTTGTTTAGCAGAATGTTTAGGGTGGTTGTCATGCTGAAAAATAAATTTGCCCTGAAAAATATCTCTTCCAGAAGGAAGCATTTGAGTTAACAAAATTTTTTGATACTGTTCTTTTCGCATGATTTCTTTTATCCTAAAGATTTTTTCCAACTTTACCGTTGCCAAAACAACCCCAAACCATTACTGAACCTTCACCGTGTTTTACTGTAGGCAACTGACAGGCTTCCAACATCCTCTCTCCAGCCGCCGCACGTAAACTTGTCGATTTGCACCGAAAAATTTCGAATTTAGATTCGTCGCTCCAAAGGACGGAATTCCATTGTTCTGATGTCCTATTTTCATGTTCTTGGGCCTATTCTAATCGTTTACGTTTATTCACTTGCCTAAGAAGTGGTTTCCTCACTGCGACTCTTCCGTGTAGTCCACCTTCTGCTAATCTGTTCTTCACGGTTGTCACATTAATGGGGATGGGCCGCTTCAGATTTACTCGAGCCGTGATTTCTGGTGTGGTTAGGCGGTGATTACGTCTGCTGGACATTGTTATAGCTCTGTCTTCAGAGGGAGTCGTTTTTCGAATCCTTCCCTTTACGATGTAGTCCACCGTTCTCCTTGGCATCCGTATATCACTCGCGATTTGTCGACTCGAGTGACCATTTTGATTTCTCGCAATTATCAGAACCTGATTTTCAACGGAACCTTCTTTCGTTTTTGGCATTTTTACAAAACAATTGAGCCTGTATCAGTGACAAAGTACTGTTTGCGAATGGTTAATTTCCAAAAGGGCAATGGTATTTATAGCATAGTTTTTATCACAAAATGTCACTAGGAATTTCCATAATCCATAGAAACTTGAAATGAGTTCTTACTTCAACTTGAATTCTCAGAAATCGCCTCAAAACGATTATCATGCAAAACTTGGAAATTTGTTCTAATTGGTTTTTAATTTGTGATTTCACCAAAAAGGCTTATGTAAACAATTTTATAATGGACACTTGTTAAGAACAATTAAATTTACCTAATATAATAAAAGGGTTTAATTAGGTAGTCAACTTTGGCAGTTATATTGAAATTTCTAGGTGGGCAAATATTTTCTGACGGTAGTGTATATATACATAGAAAAAATGTGGAAATAATCTTTTTTTAATGTGAACGTTTTTTTTTAAATACCTGTGCAATTTTCTCTTCTGTTCATTTTAGTTAGACTGGGTTACTGACTTTTAGAAAAGAGTGCAACAAAGGGCCAACAAAAAATTGTTCAAACTATATTTGGGACTAATGTAAAAGAATCATATATCAGATTACAATATAAAATTAGAAAAAATTCTGATTGAAAGAACTTCGAAAAAGATCTATAACAATTTAAATACAAAGTTACTACTACTTCCTGTCTCCACCCCTTTGGCACGCTATACGTTTTATTATGCATGATTTTGCCCATTTTTTTCATCTAAAAGTCCTGGAAAAATTTTCTTCGTAATACTAAAAACTATGCAAGATTATTCCATAACTTAATTTCCATATTCCTACAGTCTAAGGACCCTGAAAGATTCTGGAAACCGTTTCGCGTCATCGAGGCCGATTTTAAGCAATTCTGATCGTATTTCCCATTGATATGTTAGTGAGTTTTAGGACCAAATCTGTCCATCTAGACGTTTACCCATAGGCTTGTCATGTACAACTAATATCTCCATGTTGTTATGTCTGGAGAAGGGTCCAAACAATTTTAAGATTCGAGCTGGTGTTATACTGCTTAAACGATTGGCTGGCTTGATTATTTTTAAAATTGAAATGTTTGTTCGGTGGGCTGTCCAAGGGATCCGTAACATTCTTCGCCAACACGCATCTCAAATACGTCAATACGACGTCTATTGGCGGCTTTTATGGTTCAGATCTCAGAAGCGTACCAGAAAGCAGAGAACACTAGGGAAGTAACTAGTGCTGTTTTGGTTTTCAAGAATGTTCGTCTATCCTTTCATATTTTCGTACGTTCGATCATTGCTGAACGGCCCCACTGTATTCGCCGTCGAATCTCCATCTCGCAGCTCCCAGAACAGTTGATGACAGCATCTAGATAAAGAAATTGTTCAACTACTTCACAATGAGCAATGTATCGATGTTTGGGTGCATTTATATTTGCTCTATTAATGATCATCACTTTTGATTTAGAGTGATTTACTTTCAACCCATATTCGTTGCTGACGGTTACGAGTCTATGCATCAAATCTGTCAGTTCTTGAGGAGAGTTTGCAATCAACACAATCAACAATCTCTTATGTATTTTACTATAAATAATATACTCAAAATTTGTTAATTACTTGAACCTTTTTGGTTGAAAAATTCCCAAAATACTATTGACTCTTAAAATATTTAACAACTCCCACCCCTTTTTAGGTTAAAGTTAAAAATACTAAAAACTATAACCTAATTTTTGGATTTCTCGATTCCAAAAACCTAGAAAAAGTAACTCTGTATATACAAAACAACCCATCTAATATATACGTATTTTTTTATTATCCCAACAAGATCAGAAAAAATTATCATATTACTATTAAAACCAAACAAAATTTATCGATCCCCATCCCTTTCACCCTCTTCGTTTTAAGCAACATCGCGCAAAAAACTATAGGCTTCATCCTCTCATAAGGTATTATATATATATTTACTAGGTTGAAAATTGATATCTCATTTCACTCGAGAGTTATTGTGCCAACAGAAAATTGATATCTCATTTCACTCGAGAGTTATTGTGACAACATACCGATAGATCGACACACCGACAGACCGACAGACGGGCAGACCTACAGCGGACTGACCGGCAGACGGATCGACTGACAGGCCGACAAACCAACAGACAGACAGACGAAGGTGAGTTACTATGTTTTTCGTAATTTAAAAATCCTAAGAGAAGACAAGCAAAAATTATGGAATGTGGTTTTTTCACCTTTTTTTCCTTTAGCAAGAAAAGTAAAAACCAGATTCACGACTTTTTAATTTTTCAAAGAATAAAAAATTAAATCTTTTTTTAAAAATTAAATAAAGAATACATATCACTGGTGTAATTGTGGCGAAAATTTCATTAGTCATCAACATAAAGTTCACTATAGAAAATTTTTCCAGACTTTCGACTTCTAACATTATTACGTTTCATTATTTTCGAAAAAAGTTTTGGCATAGAGAAGTCTAAAAAACACTCATAACGTACACATTGTACTAACATCACTTTCTAACACACACATACACACACACATCCTACACATTAATTATTATACATCGTTATGTACTTTAATATTAGCATTAATGGTTTATTATTATATTACTACGGTTTTCTTTAACGGAAATTATTCTATTTCATAGCTCAAGGAATTGTTTGCCAGTATAATCTAGATGATGGTATCACCCGATTTCAATATTCTTATAGTAAGAAATAGTAAAGGTTACCAGACAACATTTTGGCGCCCAACGTGTTCTTTTTATATGCCTCACATTTTATAAAAATTGGAAAATGTTTGTTAATTACGTATCATAGAAATATTCGAAGTAATTTAATTTCGCTTCAGTTTTTAAGGGTTTAATATTGTTCTTCTTGAAGTGTCATATCCGATACGGACGTTGAAAGAAAAATATTATTAAATCGATATTCCGAAATAAAATTTCGGAATATGGTTTGTTACTTGATTGGTCACTACAACATAAAGTCGAGAAATTTGTACATGCAAAATGACCAACAAAGATCCCATGAATGCTAAATTCCATGCCTTTCCTCCTACAACTATAGTTTCTGAGCCTATACTCTTCATCAGGTAGGCTTTAGGCAACGGTATCAATCGTGAAAATCCGAGTACCGTGGAGAGTCAAGTTGGAATGACCCTCGCTCTTCCTAACAATGTTAGGTTTTATACAGTTGAGCAGTTTTTCGAAGTTCGAAAATCTCAACAGATGACGCAAGGCTCTGTATCTTGCCCAATGAGTAGTATCTCGTTTATTTAAGGTACCATGATTGCTATAAGCCAGCGAGAGTCATTCCAACTTGACTCTTTACGGTACTCGGATCTTCACGATCGATACCGTTGCCTAAAGCCTACCCGATGAAGAGTATAGGCTCAGAAACTATAGTCGTAGGAGGAAGGAAAGGCATGGAATTTAGCATTCATGGGATCTTTGTTTGGTCATTTTGCATGTGCAAATTTCTCGACTTTATGTTGTAGTGACCAATCAAGTAACAAACCATATTCCGAAATTTTATTTCGGAATATCGATTTAGTTTATCCTTCCTAACAATGTTAGGTTTTATAGAGTTGAGCAGTTTTTCGAAGTTCGAAAATTTCAACAGATGGCGCAAGGCTCTGTAACTTGCCCAACGAGTAGTATCTCGTTTATTTAAGCTACCATGATTGCTATAAGCCAGTGAGAGTCATTTCAACTTGACTCTCCACGGTACTCGGATCTTCACGATCGATACCGTTGCCTAAAGCCTACCTGATGAAGAGTATAGGCTCAGAAACTATAGTCGTAGGAGGAAAGGCATGGAATTTAGCATTCATGGGATCTTTGTTGGTCATTTTGCATGTGTGACTTTAAAAATATTATTAATATTTAAACACTTGTTATAAAATGAATTATAAAATATAATATACCACAGAAAAGATAAATTTAACCTTATTACAATAGTCTGTTATGAGACTTTATGAAGTTATATGGTAATAAAGGTAATTGTGGCGATACATTAGAGTTTGAGACAGTCTACAAGTGATCTCATTAATATTTCAGGAACTTTACATAATACTACTGCTGTAAAGCTCAGTATGTACTCAAATTCAGAATAATGCATTTATGCATTATCAATGACTACATTTACGCAACAGACGGAACAGAGAGTCTCAAGAATATTATCTTAATGCGCTTATGTTAAGCAGCTCTCATCGTAGATTGACATTAAAATTGGCCAGCTACTCACTACAGTGTCTATTATTTAACAGCAACTTAGTAGACACTTGGAAAAGAGAATCGAATAATAGAGCAAATCATGTTAATCGATGATAGTTTTACAACTGAAATAAATTTCTGTGTTGCTTTTAGTGTATAATTAAGTAAGTTTTAATAAAGTAATTGGCAAAACGTCGAAGCTATCATGTGATTTTTTAAATAGATTATGCAGAGGTATGAAAGTAATTAGTTTATCAGATATGGGGTGTTAATTTTTTGTCAGTTTCCGATGTTATTCAAGATACTTAATTCGATTTACAGGAAATAATGTAACGAAGGACTTGCACACACCAGGGCGCTGCAAAAAGTATGTATATTTAAAAAAAATAATATTTTAAAAGTTATTAAGTGAATCATATAAAAGAATGGCGATTATATATTTTAATTTTACTTTGTACATTTTTAAAAATATGTTTAAATGTTTACATTATCTTTTATTGAATTAAATAGACCACTGATAAAAACTATAACGCCTCCTAGTCTGTAGAATAACTTCACAAAAAATAATCCAATGTGCAAAAATAAAAATTAATCTTTTAAAACAATGTAGTAGTTAAAAATTGTCAAAGAATTCTTTTTCAAAAATAAAAAATTTACGGTTTTTTCAAACTTTAGTATGGTTTTTGACCAAAAAATTGATGTTTAGTTATTTATAAAAAATTGTCTATTAGAAAAATTTAGAAAACCTGTTGGCATTTTGTAGAAAAAGTAATTATTAAGATTTAAAAAAAAAGTTAAAATATATTAGAAATTGACTGAGTAATATTGCAGGCAGTGTTTGAAACCAGGTGGCGGTCCCAATACGGCGCCAGGTCACAACTAATGTTATAACTTTGCAATGGAATGAAATTTTCTTATTTTTTTTTTTGATAATTCTTAGAAGTATAGAAAATATTAATCTCTAAAAAAAAAATCGAAATTTTGAAAATTCGCGGTGTATGTAACCCCTTAATTTTTTCCTTTACTTTCACCTTTTTCAAAAGAACGAAGTTCTTAATATTATGTTACTGATTATTTTTTCCTATACCAAAGAATTTCATTTAAAATTTTGTGCTCAGTTAACTCCACTTACTGACAATTCCATACGATTTTCAAACTCCTAGACTCTAAGAACATCAGGAATGTCACATGATACGATATATTGGAAACTTCCTCCCCACAATACCTCTAAGTCCCTCGCAACTCTAACGTGTAAGATGAAAAATATTCTTGTCATGGTATTGGTATTGACGTTAATCTGTAGTCGCATCTTCAGTCGAAACAATAAAAGTAACTTGATATTTAGATTCTTTGGATTCAAGAAAACCGAAAACATACAACATAAAATACTGAAAGATGCCCCTCTCTAACTCCCCTCCCTCTACTCTAACATGTTTGACTATAAATAAAATTTTTATTGCGTAGTTATTTTAATAGTGATGTGTTTTTTCTTTCACTACACAAGATGGTGAAAAATCTTTACTAATATAACGCATAACAAATAACAGCTTCTTATATTAATCAATGGCATAAAAACGGTAATTGGTGGTTTTCAACAATTTATTTTTATCTTTAAATATAAAAAACGTTTTATCTAATCATGTCGTAATAATTTAATATTTATTTAATGATTTATTCAGTAGTATTGAAGGTTTGAAATAATGTACAGAAGTCATATGCAAATTTGGTCTAATTTTTAGGGTTGCCTTAAAGTCTTCATAAAGTGTAGATTGACAGAAAATTATCAAGAGTGAATTGCTTTTGAGAATTTATCTAGTATAAAAAAAAACTATGAAAACTATGTATGTGTTGGTAATATGGTGGAGCTTATTTTAATATACTTTTCAGCGTCGCTGTACCGAGACAAAATAAAATCTATTAGCCTTGGCAAGTTTTTTTAATATATTTTTCAGTGCATTACGGGTACCAAGTCTCGCGTTGATCCTGTACCGAGACAAAATAATTTTATTTTATTTTATTTGTTTATAATTAGACAAATATTTAGGGAGTAAATATTTGTTTTACATTTTTATTACTAGATTCTAGGTTGGGCTAGATTGGTTTATTGGCTATTAGGTAACTAAGATGCTATAACTATTATACAATTTTAACTAAGAAAAAAACGGTTAAGTGCAAGTTGAACTTGCACAATTAGTGTTCCATTGGCTGATTACTTTTAAAATAAAAAATTTTGTTACTGTGGTATAAAATGATCAGTAACTTCACAAACACACTCCAAGTTTGTTTCCAATCTTTACTGAAAACTGATGACCTTGAAATTTTTGTTTTTTTTTATATACCAGATAAATTATTAAAGGTAATGCACTCGTGATAATTTTTGTTCAATCTACACCCCGTGGAGAATATTCCAGAATTTTTTCAAAATTTTTTGATCAGTACTTTTCGAGATAAGGTGGGGGGACAGCGATTTTCTGCGATTTTTTAAAAATAATACAAGGAAAAGTGTGCGCAAGTATTACATTATATATATATATATATATATATATATATATATATATATATACATATATATATATATATATATATATATATATATATATATATATATATATATATATACATATATATATATATATATATATATATATATACATATATACATATATATATATATATATATATATATATATATATATATATATATATATATATATATATATATATAATGATATATATATATATATATATATATATATATATATATATATATATATATATATATATATATATATATATATAAATATATATATATATATATATATATATATATATATATATATATATATCATTATATATATATATATATATATATATATATATATATATATATATATATATATATATATATATATATATATATATATATATATATATATATATATATATATATATATATATATATATATATATATATATATATATATATATTACGCGTGTTTTCACAAACTTTCATTTGACACCACACTCGAAGACCTAGTAAAAAAAATTTTCACTTTCGGTTTCATCCCCAAAACTAACCCTTTAAGTCAAAATTTAACTTTCAAAACTACACGGCTCTGATGAGGCATTCACAGACAGGCAGACGGACAGACAGACAGACAGACAGACAGACAGACAGATAGACAGACAGACAGACAGACAGACACCGAAGTCATCTTATAAGTGTTCCGTACGGAACACTAAAAACGTGATAATACATATTGGAGCTTAAGATATATACATATCAGGGACCTAATTAACTTAGTCTAGGTAAAGATTTTATTTTATTTTAAAAGCAATCACCGTACGAAACACTAATTGCGCAAGTCCGACTTGGCCGGTTTTATTTATTCTGTTTAATTAATTTTCTTAATATTGGTAAAAACACATTTACAATCATATTTTCATATTTATTACAATATTTGAATATAAGTGCTACCACCACTTTACCAAATAATCGTACACTCGAGGCAATCAGGAGCGGTATCTGCGGAAACTTAAGATGAAAACTACTAATATTGTGAATTATTTATTTCGGTCATGTAACGAGTACAGATGACTCTAACGAATAGGTCCTTTGTTTTTATTTAAACTATTTTTACTTTTCATAACTCCATTACATATGTGTCTAATAATCTCCTACTTGATACAATGTTATTATCTGATTATGTGTAAGGCTGTATTCAGCGATATCTGCAGATTAGAATCTGCCGTACCTCAAATGGGTTCAATATGTTGTTTGAATCGACCTTTTGGTTTGTCCAGTATACTTCTTGTCAAATTAATTACAACTTATTTCATATATTCAATTTCTCTTCCATTCATGGATATTATGCTTCCGGCTTTTCAAGATTTTTCGAGTTGTCTGATGACTAATAGACTAACTTGAAACCTGCGTTATTGAGTCGCCTGCTACATTTTGGATTACATGACACTAAAGCATATTTCGTTTTATGAGCTCATGTTTATAAAGGTGGAATTATGAATATTTAATCTAATCTTAGATGTATTTTACTACTTTGTTTTGTAGTTTCTGCAATGTTCGTCATAAAATTTCCATAAACAGTGTTTATGTCAGTCGATGTTGTCTCCCAATATTTTCCCAGGAGTTCATGTCTAATTTTATTTATGTTATCATTATTAAATTTCCTTATATATATAAATTCTTTTTCATGTTTCATTTTACAACTTTTTATTTCTATTTCTATAAATAAATGATTGGACATATTCGGGAAGATTCTTGGAAGTTCCGTTAGAATAAAATTATTAGTTCTTATCTAGTCAATTAGTGTAGATGATGTATTTGTAACTCGCGTTGGTTGTTCCAGAATTTGTTGGAATCCACAATCAATCATTAAAAGCTTAAGCCTGTTGGCTGCTGATGATCTATACTAAACATTAATATCTCTCCCATTATAATTGTTTCAATAGTGTTACCAAAGTCTTACTTAAGAGTATCTTCAAGAAAGTCCGTAAATTTATTAAAGTTACAATATGATGAAAGATAGAGAGTTCCAATTATCACCGACCGTCCATTTTGTTTTATCGTCATAAAGATTGCCCAATATTCTAAGTCTAAGGCCACCTTGCACAGAACTGTGTAAATCACATCTTGCCGAATGTACATCATGCATTCACCTGTGTGTCGACTGTTAGTTTCTATGCTTACATACTTATAATTTGAAACCATCAATTCATTCGCAAAAATATATAATATTATGCGTGTCTCAGTTAAAAGCAAAATAGCCGGTTTTTACCCTGAACATAAAACTTTTAAGTTTCATCCATATGTGAAGTAAGACCTTGTATGTTTACACAAATAACTGTTCCTTTTCTTCTAATTTGCGTACTGTCCTGCAATTACTATAAATACTGTATCTTCAGTTTTGTTTTCTCAATAACCCGTTTATATGCTGGACATTCTTTGTTGAATACGGTGTGGTTTATATCAATCCTTTGAACTCTTAATACATCTTGAGCATAGACGTAGTTTGTTCATCTGTATATCTCCGATGCACATTCCGCACTCCGGTGGTTACATGTAGTGGTTACTCAACCGGAATTAAACGGTAATTGGTGGATTCCACTTAAGTAAATTGCAATATTAGTATAAATAGTCTACTTTTTAATCTTAGATTGAGTCAATCATCGTTTCTGGTGATGCTAATATGGTTATCGACACGCGCGTTAAGTGCAAAATAAAGCACGAGTATTTGGTATAGGGACTGATAACTGTTGTGCAGCGATTTCTTTTATTTTTGAGTTTTGCTTCACTCTAAAATAAAGTGATTAAACGATGAACCCCAAAACTGTTATATATATATATATATATATATATATATATATATATATATATATATATATGGTATATACATATATATATATATATATATATATATATATATATATATATATAAGATTTGGGTAATCGTGGCTGATTAATAAGAAGAAAGACCAAAGATATTGGGGTTGCAGCCAGCGGAAGGCCAAATAAAAGTCTCTTTTCTTTAATAATCAAGCTTTCGAAAATTCTTTATTTTTATTATCAAGATTTCTAAAAAGATATTAAAGAAATGTAAGTATTTGATTTAATTGTATAAAATTATTTTCTTTTAAACTTAATATTCCCTAAATTAATAATTGTTAAAACCATACTTACAAACTATGAGATTAAAATTTTATAGAAGCTGCATTTTGATTAAGTATTGGTTTCACCATAATGATTTTAGTTTTTTGAAGAAGGTTTATTGTTTGTTTATGAATACATTTTGTAAAAGAAAGTGATATATTTAGATTTGAAAATGGAAAAATCAGTTTACCGGAAACACATTAACACATGGTACAACTTTACCTTATTTGTCGGCGGTCATAGCAATAATGAGGTTAAGGTACCATTATTAATAGTGTGTCAGCTATTGGTTCCCGTATATTCCCTAAATTAATAATTGTTAAAATCATACTTACAAACTATGAGATTAAAATTTTATAGAAGCTGCATTTTGATTAAGTGTTGGTTTCACCATAATGATTTTAGTTTTTTGAAGAATGTTTATTGTTTGTTTATGAACACATTTTGTAAAAGAAAGTGATATATTTAGATTTGAAAATGGAAAAATCAGTTTACCGGAAACACACAAACACATGGTACAACTTTACCTTATTTGTCAGCGGTCATAGCAATAATGAGGTTAAGGTACCATTATTAATAGTGTGTCAGGTATTGGTTCCCGTATGTTTACAAATTTTGAGGGAGTGATTATTGTGTGAGAAACCTTTTTGGTGTTTGTAAAAAGCATGTGACACTTTGTTGTAAATCTAGACAGATTTACAACAATGCCATGAAATACACACACACACACACACACACACACACACACACACATTTTTATCATACAGGTTAGGGTTGCAAGGGACTTAGAGTTATTGTGGGGAGGAAGTTTCCAATATATCGTATCATGTGACATTCCTGATGTTCTTAGAGTCAAGGAGATTGAAAATCGTATAAAATAAGAGGAACTAACTGAGCCTAAAATTTTAAATGAAATTCTTGTTTCGTATAGGAAAAAATATTCAGTTGCATAATATACAGAACTTCGTTCTTTTCAAATAGGTGAAAGGAAAGGAAAAAAATTAAGGGGTTACATACACCTCGAATGGATGTGTTATTAGGCAGGGTTCTGTCTTTTGACAATTTTGAAATATATGAATAAATGTCAGAAAGTCCTGGGTATCTGACCATTTATTCATGTTAGAAGGAGTAATTTTCTCTTAGTGTAGTTTGTTTCTTTAAAAACAAAACTGATGCATTTTCATAGTCAATTCTATGATCGTTATTAATGAGATGTTCTGCTAAGGAGCATGAGGTAATGCCTCTTCTACAATCACTTTTGTGGGAAATGATACGTCCTTTTAGACTCCGAGAAGTTTGACCGACGCACAGTGGCGAAAACGAAAAATCGTGTTTCAAAATTGTCTAGAGCCTTCAATTTTGGTTCGATTTGGACGATTTTTTTTTTAAATTGAAGCTTATTAAATTCCGAACAAAGTTGTCGGAGCCGATTTTGCAATTAAACTTTTGTTTCAAAATGGCGGACGTTTTCAAAATGGCGGACGTTTTCAAAATGGCGGTTTCTGATTATATAGCGACTGAGACACAGAAAACGCTTACAGTTTCAAACCAAGTTGTGCTAAAATGCGTGTATGTATGTTTTTTTATGTCGCAGATAATATATCTAATATCACAGTTACAAGATTAATAATAATGAACCCAAAATGGCTGCCATGAACAATAAAAGTATTATAAATATGAATAAACGTACCATTATTATTTTATATCCATAACATTTGCATAAATAATTTCTTTAAGGTTGTTAATTATAAATATGTTTCAACAATTGACTTAAAATGACAAATCAAGTATGGCGGATGCCAAAATTGAATCGAGCAAGAAAGTTTCTCTGTGGCATTTAGACTGTGGCAGTCAGATCATTCAAGTTATTCAAGTTTAGTTGCGGAATTTAAATTTTCATGCAGTTATTGCTAGAATATTGCTGCTGTAAATTTTAAGTATCGTAGACAATTTTCTAGCAGATACAAAAAACAGCGATACACGCAGAAAAGGACAGCTCACACAGCTAGAAAATGGCTACAACAGCTAAAACGTTTTGTTAAAATAGGGACAGCTAAATATTTTGCTGCACTAGCCACATTGTTTGCTGTTGTAGCAAAAAAGTGGCTGCTATTGCTAAACAGTGGCACAACTTGGTTTGAAACTGTAAGCGTTTTCTGTGTCTCAGTCGCTATATAATCAGAAACCAACGTCCGCCATTTTGAAACAAAAGTTTAATTGAAAAATCGGCTCCGGCAACTTTATTCGGAATTTAATAAGCTTCAATCAAAAAAAGAATCGTCCAAATCGAACCAAAATTGAAGGCTCTAGACAATTTTGAAACATGATTTTTCGTTTTTTCTCACTGTGCGACGTCACAATCACGACAGGGTAATTTATAAACATTGGTTTTTTGTTGAATATTAATGGGAGTTTTAAGTTTAGAGTAAAGAAATTTGAGTTTATTGTCAATTTTATTTGCAAATTTGATGTTAAGACCTTTGAAAACTGATACTAGTTTCGGAGTGAGCTCATTGAAGAAGGGCAAGGACATGTACTGTATAGCTGGTATAGTTATTAACACGTAATGAAAATAATCAAATATACACCAAGTGGTATAGAAAACCTGCCAGCAGCCAGAAGTATACTGGATAAACCAAAAGGTCGATTCAAACAATATATATAACCCATTTGAGGTAAGGCAGATTCTAATCTGCAAATATCACTGAATACGACCTTACACATAATCAGATAATAACATTGTATCAAGTAGGAGATTATTAGACACATATGTAATGGAGTTATGAAACGTAAAAATAGTTTAAATAAAAACAAAGGATCTATTCGTTAGAGTCATCTATACTCGTTACATGACCGAAATAAATAATTCACAATATGAAGAGTATAGTTTTTCATCTTAAGTTTATGCAGATATCGCTCTTGATCGCCTCGAGTGTACGATTATTTGGTAAAGTGGTGCTAGCACTTATATTCAAGCACATTGTAATAAATATGAAAATATAATTGTAAATGTGTTTCTACCAATATTAAGAAAATTAATTAAACAGAATATATAAAACCGGCCAAATGCAAGTTGGACTTGCGCAATTAGTGCTCCGTACGGTGATTGCTTTTAAAATAAAATAAAATCTTTACCTAGACTAAGTTAATTAGGTCCCTGATATGTATATATCTGAAGCTCCTATATGTATTGCCACGTTTTTTTCTTAGTTAACAATATATAATAGTTATAGCATCTTAGTCACCTAATAGCCAACAAACCAATCTAGCCCAACCTAGGATCTAGTAATAAAAGTGTAAAACAAATATTTACTTTCTAAGTATTTCTTTAATTATAAACAAATAAAATAAAATTACTTTGTCTCGCTACAGGATCAACACGAGACTTGGTACCAGTAATGCACTGAAAAATATATTAAAAAAACTTCCTCCATTATTGCCAAGGCTAATAGATTTTATTTTGTCTCGGTACAGTAACGCTAAAAAGTATAATAAAATAAGCTCCACCATATTGCCAACACACACATAGTTTTTATATTTTTTTTTTATACTAGACAAATTCTCAAACGTAATTCACTCTTGATAATTTTCTGTCAATCTACACTTTATGAAGACTTTAAGGCAACCCAAAAATGAGACGAAATTCTCATATGACTGCTGACATTATTTAAAACCTTCGGTATTCTATATTGAGTGGAATGATTCTTTTCAGTAAGTAAAAAAAATGAGTAAATCATGAAACCAAACATCATTAGATAAATATTAAATTTGTACCTGATTAGATAATACATTTTTTATATTTAAAGAAAAAATTAATTGTTGAAAATCAAAATTACCGTTTTTATGCCATTGATTTAATATAACAAGATATTGTTTGTGATACATTACCATATATTAGGAAAGATTTTTCACCATCTTGTGTAGTGTATCACTATTAAAATAACTACGCAATAAAGATACCGAAAAAATTTTACATATAATTATTTATAGTCAAAAATGTTAGGGTAGGGGCAGAGGGATTAGAGAGGGGCATCTTTGAGTATTTTATGTTGTATGTTTTCGGTTTTTTTGAAATCAAAAAATTTAAATATCATGTTACTTTTATTATTTCGAATCTTAACTGAAATAGTATGTACAGCAGACTGGAGATGCGACTACAGAGTAACCTCAATACCAATACCATGACAATAAGATAGTTTCATTTAAAATTATTTTTCATCATACGAGATGCTGGCTAATTGGTATACACCAATGCCATGAAATACACACACACACACACACACACACACACACACACACATTTTTATCATACAGGTTAGGGTTGCAAGGGACTTAGAGTTATTGTGGGGAGGAAGTTTCCAATATATCGTATCATGTGACATTCCTGATGTTCTTAGAGTCAAGGAGATTGAAAATCGTATAAAATAAGAGGAACTAACTGAGCCTAAAATTTTAAATGAAATTCTTGTTTCGTATAGGAAAAAATATTCAGTTGCATAATATACAGAACTTCGTTCTTTTCAAATAGGTGAAAGGAAAGGAAAAAAATTAAGGGGTTACATACACCTCGAATTTTCAAAAATTAGATATTTTTACAGATTCTTATTCTCTATACTTCTAAGAATTATTCAAAAAAAAAATTAAGAAAATTCCATTCCATTACAAAGTTATAACATTAAATGAGACCTGGCGCCAGATTAGGACCACTACCAGTTTTCAGACACTGCCTGCAATTATACTCAGTCAATTTCTAATATTTTTTACCTTTTTTTTTTAATTTTAATAATTGCTTTTTCTGCAAAATGTCGACAGGTTTTTTAAATTTTTCTAAGAGACAATTTTTTATAATCAATTAAACCAGTGATTCCCAAAGTGGTTCAGGTGGACCCCCAGGGGTCCACGGGAGACTCGACGGGGGTCTACGTTGGCGTGAAAAAAAAATGGGGGTTCACAAGTTGTAAGTGGGGGTCCACGAAAATTTATCTGGTTTTGATAGTAAAGAACAAAAATGTTGGCTTGGCTTTACCTATCAATGTAGGCAGATAATACACTACTCAAAAAAATTAAGGGAGAAAAAAAAATTCCAAATTTTTCGGTGATTTTTGACAGGCTGTATTTCGGTGAAAAATGGTCGTATTGAGACTTTAAAAAAAAAGCATTTTGAACCTTTAAGATTCTAACTTTCAGATTTTATGGCTAAAATTTTTTAGGAGCTACGGTTCTCATGCAATCCTAACAGATAGCGCGAAAAAATAATATTGCATATATTTTGCTGGTCCACGGGCTTGAAAAAAATTTTTTCAGTTAGGCCGGCATATGGATCAGATAGCCTGTTTATTTAGCATTAATTTCCTTGTTTTAAAACCTCCCTTAATTTTTTTGAGTAGTTTATTTTAAGAAGGTCAGCGACTGTTACTTGTAAAAACTTGCATATTCGATATTCAGTACAACGCGCGTCGAGACTTGCAAAGCGCCGCCCGCCGCAACGCAACCCGTTCAGACGTGCAAAGGGACGAAATACGACTTGTGCTGTGCTTGCAATCTTGCATGAACTTGTTTGATTCTTCACCAATATAAATACGAATGCCAAGGACGAACGTTACTCATTTGTTTCCGGAATTTTGAAAAGAAAACTATGAGTGAACCGATGTCAGTTTTTGCCAGTGCCAGAAAAAGTAAGTACCCGCCTCTTTGTTATTCATACTTTTATTTTATATTGTAATAATATAATATTTGTTGTGTTTGCGTGTAGTAGGTACGTAATAAAAATTAAAAAACTGAACAGGGCCATTATTTGATACTTCTATAAAAGAACAGAAAGCCGAGAAAGGTTGAACTTTTAGTACTTTTTATTATAAAATTATTTATTTACCCGACTGTGGTGATTCACTAAAGGAGAGATATATGATTGACCTGCATGTTTGTACATATTTCAGTGCCCTCGTAGTTGCTAATGCTAAATGACTAAAGATATTTTCATAAATTGTACGTTTCTTTATGTACCACTCGTAACGTACATCAAAATAATAAATAAATCATTAAAATCGCGGAGTTTCGATGTCAAAATATTCTTTAAAAGTATTTTCTCTCGAATTTACAGAAATGTATCAAAATATAATTAATCAAAAAATATTTTATATTACATTAAAATAGGTTCAGCCGTTTTGTGAAAACCTTGTGTCATGCGCTCTCGCTCGCTTTTTGCGGCGTCTTTTTGTACCCTGTGAAAATTGTTCGCACTTTGTGGCGGCTATTTTGTATATTTATTAATGTATGTTCTGGTAACTTACGGTTTTCCTACGGGCTTCTAGGCCTTCAATGCAACACAAAACCGATTTCACACTTTTGAGAAGAACCTACTTTAGCTACTCCATTTAGAAAACACACAAAGCCCACTACGGCTTTATGATAAAAAAAAACTCGTGCTTAACTTGGCTCTCGTAGATATTGTCGTAAGCCTCTACTGCGGCTCGGTGGAAATTAGCCTGGCTGCGGCTTGATGGTACTAAACTTGGCTGCGGCTCGATGTTACTAAGCCAAGATTCGCGTCCTCCGGACCCTTAAACAAGCCGTGGGCACTCTGTCTGTAATATGGCGACGCCGGAACCAAAACTCCGGATACAAACATTTGACCAATCCCGGCGTATCGATAGATTCGGTCGCAAACCCGCACAGCACACTATATAACGAGCGGCTTGGAATTTCTGATTAATATACCGCTCGATACAAAAATGAAAAGAGGTACATTATAAAGTGAAAAATCAGTAACATTATATGGTCTTAAAATCTAGGATAAAATGAATGTTACATTACCCCCTTCCAAAAAGAAATAGACTACACTAGTCTATTAAACTAAGGCTACTTATGAAAAGGTACAAAGTGGTACACTATCACTTAATACTAAGGTCAGAACTTAAAACAAAATTACAAACTTCGGACCTTACTACTAGACTTAATTCAATTAAGCACTAATATTAAGTACAATGAAAACCAAATGAAAATCTTTGCATGTACACAAGAATCTTATAACTAGACTTAACTTAATTAAGCACTAAGGTTAAGTACATCAAAAAGTAAATAAAAATCCTTGCATGAACATAAGAAATACCTGTTCAAAGTAACAATCGCGGTCTTCTTATATAAAAGAAGCAGCTCTGTTATTGTTACCAAAACAAAAAAAAAATATAACTTTGTCTAGACTCTTGTCTAAATCAAAAAAATGAACTGAAACAAAGTATGAACACCCCCCTTAAAAATATTTTAAGGATTGTCTGAAAATTTTCTATTTCAGCAAAAGAAATTTATAAAAATTCTTAAATAAAGAAAAACAAAAAAAATAAGTGATTCTAGTGCAAACACTAACACTAAAAGGAGAAAGTCTTGTAAGACCATTTAGCACAAGGCTAAGAAAAACACCTGGATGAAAATCCAGACAAACGCTCGGAAAAAATCGCCATCAATGCTCTAGCTCACCGCTAAGAGAACATTCTAAATCTAGTATCACTACTAGTCGCATCAGAAAATAATCGCACTCTATCGCGCAATGTCGACGTCCTAAGACATCTAGACATGCTAAAATCGCCAGGGAAAACGCTCTGGTTGATCGCCAGATAATCGCACTCTATAACGCAATGTCGACGTCCTAAGACATCCAGACATGCTAAAGTCGCCAGGGAAAACGCTCTGGTTGATCGCCAGAAAACACGTCAGCTCATCGCCAACAAAACACTCTGGTATATCGCCAGAAAAAACCTCGGCTCCTCGCCAAGAGAACATTCTGGTATATCGCCAGAAAAAACCTCGGCTCCTCGCCAAGAAAACATTCTGGTACATCGCCAGAAAAAAGCCTCGGCTCCTCGCCAAGAAAACATTCTGGTACATCGCCAGAAAAAAGCCTCGGCTCCTCGCCAAGAAAACATTCTGGTACATCGCCAGAAAAAAGCCTCGGCTCCTCGCCAAGAAAACATTCTGGTATATCGCCAGAAAAAACCTCGGCTCCTCGCCAAGAAAACACTCTGTAAATAGTCCTCGACTACACAAAGTCTGCGTTCTAAAAGAACAATCTCGCCATTAACATAGTGAGCAGCTATAAAAGCTAACAATATCACTATAGGCACAGTGAATAGCTACAAAAGCTAAAATTCACTCTAAACACAGTGAATAGCTATAAAAGCTAAAATTCACCAAACTGAATGATCCTGCTTCAAAAAGCAATGTTCACAAAGAACAGAATGATTAGTCCACGCGCAACTAACATTCAAGGAAACATTCCTAGCATAACTATGTGAGACAGCTAGTCTCTAAATAGGACCTCCCTAAAGTCATAATCCTATATATAGGAGTCCATAAACAAAACGACTCAAAATCACACATTTTGAGCACATGCCCTCAGGCAACCAACATACACTGAAATATATACAGAAATATATACAGAAATATATACAGAAATACATACAGAAATATATACAGGAGTTCAAATCCCAAACTCTTGGTTATGATAACTCCATACTGAGCTTGGTGAAAGCTCTTAGCAAAAGCTAATCAAATCTTCGGCACATCGCACCAAAGTGACAAATCTGCCTAGAAACATGAGCCAGAAAAAAAAACGCCCTCCGTCATTCTTCAGGGTGGCTACACAGAGATATAAAATTTAACCAGCATTGCGCTTCTCCAAGTTGCATGAAGAACCCTCGTGTACTGGTCTCGCCCTGGAACAACAACGAAAAACATTCAATCCATCCCACATAACAGGAGACAAACACCTCACTACGATATACTGAAAGGTGGAGACAATAGAATACGGAAATGGTGACCCTGGTGTCCACCAACAAAAGGGAGTAGATTATAGCATCCACTAAACTAAAACGGTGTCTACCACACCACCATAAGTCAAAAAAAAATTTAATCAATAGGGTGTTCCGAAACACACTACTGCCAACAGCCTGTCACCACTAATAGGCTAATTGGAGCTGAGGTCGACTACAGTAGCTAGGCTCTCCTTTGGCTCAAATAGTAATAACCATTGAGTAACAAAACCTTTAAAGGTCCCAACGGTCAAACGTTCGCCCCCCATAGACTACCCTTCCAATCAGTCTGTTCCTCAGGAAGACTAATCTCCTGCCAAACGTCGTAACGGCATCTGTTAGCACCCGGTGCATCACAGCCTGTAAAAACAAATAACTCATGGGATACAACCTAAAAGGTTTACAAGGTTAGCTTAACCAAGCTTCTACCGGAAATTTCCAAACTACGAAAATGAGCTTAAAAAGCTACATGAAGCAAAAATTTCTCTATTTTTCGGTGGCCATGCAACAAAACTTTTGAAGACGACAAGAGCTTTTCCAGCTTAATCAGAAACAAGAAGAAAACATCGTTGACAGCTAAAATATTCGATCATGGTGTTAATCGTCTCCCTAGACAATAGCCTCTAGAAGAAACTGCTACAGGTATCAGGCATAACCGTTTTCTGTCAGCCCAAACTTCTAGATTACCTCTTGGAAATCTAAAAATTCGGTTAGGAATCTTCCTTCACTGCGCTTAGCCTCTCTTAACAAGGTTCTCATCTCGGTATCAGAGTTTGATCATTTCTTTGTGAAACGACCGTCTTACTTTGCTCTCGTCTCCTGTAAATGATCAGCCTTTAGTTCTCCTGCAGGACTTCAATTTCCTATCAATCTGATAGTATACCGAAAAAAACTCAACATACGCCTATGAGTCTATGCAAAAAAAATTTTTTAAAAAATTAGTGACTCAAAGGTAACGTTTAAACGGCCCTGAAAAGAATAGAGTTTACCCTCAGTTTGTCAATTCAGAAGAAGATCTAAATCAAAATAATCCAAGTCTTAGACTTACTGGATAAACCAAAATCAATTTACTCTTAATTGCACCCAACATATACCACTAAGGTAATAGAAATCCACCCACTCGGGTAACAAACTTTGAAATTGCTCATAAAAATTTTGACTCTACATCACACTACACGAGCTACATCTTGCGCTTGTCCTAACTCAAGATCCCCTTGGATTGCCTCTAATCAAAATTTCGCTTCCAAGTGTCAAGAACTGGATATTATTTGGGGTCATAAGCAAATCAAATCCCGCGACCACCGACATACCAGTCTTATGATATATCCTGAGTGTGACTCCTACGCAAGCTCGCTAAAACTGAGTCGATGCTAAACATCAACCACAATCAACCTAAGTTTGGGATATGGCCAATACCCATAACCTTAGCATTAAACAATAAAAGTAAGCTATTCTCTGCTCAACTTTTATAACAGTCAAAAAAAAAACGAGGTCGTCACCTCTACAGAGCAACATCAAAAAACATAAAGTAAAGCAATTAAGATAATGTAAATGTAAATTATTCTTCTTCTGACAAACTTTCATTAGGGTTAGGTCCATTGAATGGTTTTAAGTCTTTAATATGCCATCGTCCTATTTTAGTCCCATCTAAATTAACCAAACCATAAACTAAATCTGAAATCTTTTCTCTTATCACGCAATGCACATACTTAGGTACCAACTTAGATGTGAATTTATCAGCTGCACTGGAAAGAATTTTATTTTTTCGCCAAACGTGATCACCTATATTAAAGGCAAAATTCCTTTTTCTAAGGTTGTAAGACTTACTGTTCCGTTCATAATATAAGCCTTATGTATCCTACTACGCACGTCGGTGAAATTAAAATTTACTAAAATTCCGAATTTTTGTGCAAAATCACATCCTAAAACCAAAGTATGTGATAGAGAAGGTACTACTAGAGCAGAGATTACTAAACAATGACTATTGCAGACTAGCGGCATCTCAACCGTACCTAAAACTTTTAGACGGCTGCCATCTGCAGTGGTAACACTTCTATTTTCGATATGGCATATTTTTATTCTTAAACGACTTAAAATTTTAATACCATTCTGACCTACTGAGGTATTTGCACGAGAGTCAAATAAAGCCGAGAAATGGACACTTAATAGATTTATCTTTATATGCGGTCTATTATCTAAATATTTATGCACGAATAAAGGAGATATGTGACCATTTGGAGAAGCAGGAGTTTTAACTTGAGAAGGAGGATTTTTATTAGACTTAAAAAAAATCAGAAACTTTTGTAACTATTTAGTCCAATCTGATCTATTGGATTATTTCTTTACTTAAGATCCTCGTTGGAATCTTTCTTTTATCCGCGACCGGACGTTCTGAGAAAATACGACGGATTTTCATTTCATAGTCTAACTCATATTCCAGTAGGTGATTGACTTTAAAATTGAAAGCTTCCATGATAAATGAATACAATTTAAAAGAATTGTTTAAAAAGTCGTGAAAATATTTCTCCTGTGCTCCCAATAGTCAAAATAAAAAATATGTAAAGGCACTTAAAATATGTAAACTTCTTTACCAAACATTTAAAAAATCTTCAACAATTTCAAAAAAATTTCTAAGTATTGCCTTGTATTAAAATTCTTTTACCAATTATGTTAAGAATTTTCAACAAAAAATCTCCAAATACCGTTTCGTGTCAGCAAAGTATTTTTAATATTCATGCAAAACATCGGTGAGAAAAAAAAGTACAGTTTTTTCTTCGGTTTACCGCAAAATAAATCTAACACTGCAAAAATTAAAGTAAACCAGCACATCTGCTAATCTGAACTATAAAAGTAGCTTTTAAGAAAAAAGTAGGAATCTCTTATCTTAGAGTCGATTAACAAAATTCAAATATCTATACCACCATCAGATAAATTGAAATAAATAATTCTACAAATTTCCTGCTTTTGTCTTATTGCTATAGTGTAGCTTCGTTTAATTAAATATTATGAAATAAAAATATCTGAAAAGTTAGAGCTTTTACTTTGTTCTACAGCTAGTACACTGAACCCTTTAAAAAATAAAATTCCAAAAGCCCCGCGTTGACAGCGCTATTTTGTGTCACGCGCTCTCGCCCGCTTTTTGCGGCGTCTTTTTGTACCCTGTGAAAATTGTTCGCACTTTGTGGCGGCTATTTTGTACCGTTTGAAATTTGTTTTTCCCACGCTTGGGCGCAATTTTCTTGCAACCTCTTTTTAATTTCTGATAATGAATTGAGTGAATCCTGATTTTAAAAGAACTAAAGAAATTAAACACACACTAGCTCAGTTTTCCTTGGTAGAGAAATATGGGTAAGAGATAATTGTTATACGTCTTTTTGGAATTATTTTCTATTTTTTAAAAAGCTTCAGTTGTACAAACTTTGGGCACCATTCATTTTAAAATAGAAAGGATCTAACTTCAGTTAAAAAAATGAAAAAATACTGAAGTGTTTTACGGTTATTACTAAAAGGAATTATTCTAGTACAACTTTTCTTATCCTGAAAAGAAAAATAGGTATTCAGTGAGACACTAGCTTTAATCAAAAAAAGAAAATTTATTCATGATTTAAAATAAAAGTTCCAACCTTTGCAGTTTTAAGGAATACAGAAAAATTCTAGCCTAAAAGTAGTTCTTATAAATTAGAGTCCCTAAATCAGAGATTTTACTTCTAAATCTTGACTACACCCGAAATCGAAGAGTCGTGATATTCACTTCGCGATTTTTCAGTTCAAATTGCTGTTAAAACACTTATTTGCGGGGAATATATTTATTAATGTATGTTCTGGTAACTTACGGTTTTCCTACGGGCTTCTAGGCCTTCAATGCAACACAAAACCGATTTCACACTTTTGAGAAGAGCCTACTTTAGCTACTCCATTTAGAAAACACACAAAGCCCACTACGGCTTTATGATAAAAAAACTCGTGCTTAACTTGGCTCTCGTAGATATTGTCGTAAGCCTCTACTGCGGCTCGGTGGAAATTAGCCTGGCTGCGGCTTGATGGTACTAAACTTGGCTGCGGCTCGATGTTACTAAGCCAAGATTCGCGTCCTCCGGACCCTTAAACAAGCCGTGGGCACTCTGTCTGTAATATGGCGACGCCGGAACCAAAACTCCGGATACAAACATTTGACCAATCCCGGCGTATCGATAGATTCGGTCGCAAACCCGCACAGCACACTATATAACGAGCGGCTTGGAATTTCTGATTAATATACTGCTCGATACAAAAATGAAAAGAGGTACATTATAAAGTGAAAAATCAGTAACATTATATGGTCTTAAAATCTAGGAAAAAATGAATGTTACAACCTCCATATGGGTGCAGTTTATTGCTTTTAATAATTAGATTCAGTTTTGCCGCCGGCATTTTGGTTTTTTCATTGCAAAAATTAATTAATCCTATTTTATTCTATTAAAATAGCCATATACTGTTAAAGTAGCCTTATGATTACTAAAACAAACATTTTTTTCTTTACAGGTAGGTAACTGATACGAAACATGGCTGAATCTAAGAAGAAATGTCGACAGTACAATGTTGATTATTTGAAATTTGATTTTCTTCCATCAAAGGCAGACAAACGATTGCCCATATGCCTTTTCTGCAACAAAGTTGAAACCATCGAAGCTCGAAGATCATCTAAGAAGGTATCATCCTGATAAAATAGGTAAAGATTTAAAATATTTTTAAACATTGAAGGAAAAATATGAAAAGAGACCCACCGTGCACAGTATGTTCGCTTCAACGTCTTAAAGTAACGATGATGGCTTGCGGGCATCTTACAATATCTCATTGCTTATAGCGAAATCTGAAAAACCGCACACCATCGGAGAACAGTTAATTTTACCCGCTGTTGAAGAGGTTTTAAAAACTGTTCTGCACAAACCTCCATTTGACGTACTCAAAAGAATTCCTTTGAGTAACACCACTGTACAAAGACGTATCGATGAAATGAGCTCTGATATTGAAAGCTTCTTGTGTAATTATCTGCAAACAACTTATTTTTCTATTCAACTGGACGAGTCAACTTTACCTGGTAATGAAGCATTATTATTGGCATTTGTTCGATTTGTTATGGACGAAGAAATCCATGAAGAGCTGCTATTCGCGAAAACTTTGGAGACGGACACTAAAGGCGAATCAATTTAATGTCCTGAGTGATTTTTTTAAGGAAAAATCGTTTCCATTTACAAACATTATTTCGGGGGCAGCAGATGGGGCTCCTGCCATCTTCGAGCGATACCGTGGGTTTATAAGCCATCTTAAAAGAATTATACCAGGAGTAACTGCAATTCACTGTGCCATCCATGTTTAACAAGATTTTACTCACTTTTTGAATCAGTTTTAGAGTTTCTGGAAAGTAAAGATCCAGATTTAAAAGAAAACCTGATCATATTGAAAGCAGACATCGCGTATTTGACAGATTTGTTCAAAAAATTTAATGACATTAACTTGCAGTTACAAGGGGACAGCCTAAATTTAATAAAAACAAAGGGTGTAATTTCGGCTTTTCTTGGAAAATTGAAATTTATGAAGCAAAATATTAGTCGGCGCGAATTCTCCCAGTTTCTAAACTTGTCACAGGCAGAATGTCTCGATGAGGATATTCAGACATACGTTCAACATTTAAATGCCCTGCATGATGACTTCAAAAATAGATTTGAAGATATTCTGACGATGGAAATACCACCATGGATCATAAATCCATTTGATGAAACGGAAGTGGCGAATGTGGTATTACAAGAGGAGCTACTCGAGCTTAGCACCAATGAGGAGCTGAAGGTGAAATTTAAAAAAGGCTATCAAACATTTTGGCTGCAAGCAGAAATAGCCGAAAAATATCCTGGGCTGTGGGAAATTGCGAGAAAACTTTTGATAGCGTTTCCCTCGTCATACCTTGTCGAAAAAAGTTTTAGTGTCGTTACAAACCTATTAACAAAAAAAAGGAGCAGATTGAACATCACAGAACGGGGAGATTTGCGGTTATTCCTTACAAAACTGAAGTCAAATATTGATAATTTGCTGTCAATCCATCAAGTACATCCCTCCCATTAAAATTATGACTATTTTTTTTAATTGTTGATTTGCATTGTTGAAGTTACGGTACGTTATTAATACTAGTCAGTATATATCACCACTACAGCAAACACTTTATTTTCGCACTCGACGCGAACTTTGCTAACCATGTTAGCTTCATCAGGAGCGATGATTGACTAAAGCTAAACTATAAATCTACTCTATTTATACTTAGCCTAACCCTTGAATTACTCAAGCGGAACTAATGACATAGGCAAGGCCATCAGATCTGGTCAAGTAACCAGTAGAGGGGCCGAGAAAAAAAAAGTTTGGGAACCTTTGAATTAAACCAATTTTTTGGTCGAAAATTCCATACTAAAATTTGAAACACCGTAAATTTTTTATTTTTGAAAAAAAATCCTTCGACAATTTTTAACTACTATATTATTTTACAAGATTAATTTTTATTTTTGCACATTGGATTATTCTTTGTGAAGTTATTCTGCAGACAAGGAGGAGCCATAGTTTTTATCAGTGGTCTATTTAACCCGATAAAAGATAATGTAAACATTTAAACATATTTAAAAAAAATATATTTTCTTATAATTTAAAGTACAATAAAAATATATAATCGTCATTCTTTTATATTATTCACTTAATAACCTTTAAAATATTTTTTTTTTTTTTTTTAATATACATACTTTTTGCAGCGCCCAAGTGTGTGCAACTCCTTCTTTACAATATTTCCCGTAAATCTTGAGAAACATCTGAAACTGGCAAAAAAATGAACACCCCGTATCAGGTAAACTAATTACTTTCATATTCCTGCATAATCTATTGAAAAAAATCCCATGATGGCTTCGACGTTTTGCCAATTACTTAATTAACACTTACTTAATTAGACACTAAAAGCAACACAGAAAATTATTTTAGTTGTAAGACTACGAGGATGGATTAAAAAGTTCGCGGCCTAGTCAAGAAAACAAAATAAAATACGTACAAAAATATTTTTATCTTTCGACGTAATGTCCATCTAGCTCTATGCACTTCTTCCACCGGCTTTCCAAAGTTTCCACACTTCTTTGAAAAAAATATTCCTCAAGGTCTTCAAGATACTGGTTAACTGCAGCTTCGACTTCTTCATTTGATGAAAATTTCTTTCCACCGAGGTGTTTTTTTAGGTATGGAAACAGATGAATGTCCGAAGGTGTCAAATCAGGAGAATAAGCCGGATGGGGCACTCAACAGACGTGTGAACGCGAACGTTGTCCTGATGGAACAAAACTTTCTTTCTCAGTAATCCTGTGCGTTTCTTTTTAATTTCTACGCAACTACGCAAAAGGGTGCAATAGTAAGTCGAGATTATTGTTTCGCCATCACTTATCCAGCCGACAGAATTACTTTGGGGTCGGTTCACGAGATTTTTTCCACTACTTGGATTGTTGTTTTGATTCTGGAGTATAGTGATGAACCTAGATTTTGTCCATTGTCACAAACCTGTTAAGAAAATCTTGCGAATCAGCCTCAAACACCTCCAAACAGTCGCGAAAAATCGTGAGTCAAATTCGTTTTTGTTCAACTAAAAACAATTTGGGGACCCACCTAGCGGAAAACTTAGAAAATCCGAGTTCGTTGCAATGATGTTTTGTTTTCGTTCGTACGAGATGCCTGTAGTGTCTGCAATCTCCGTGATAGTTAATCTACGGTCTTTCAATATGAGATCACACACTTTGCCGATGCTTTCTTCTGTTGTAGACGTTGTGGGCCGGAGCGAGGGTCATCTTTGATGCTCTCTCGTCTACGTTTAAATTCTGCGACCCATTTTTTCACAGTAGTATATGACGGAGCAGATTCCCCTAGTGTTGTTTTCATATCATCGTAGATCTCCGTAGATGACCGCACGTTTTCCAATTTTTTCCATTTTTCCAAAAACGCTGCACTTGGTCTCACTAAACTCGTTCTCTCCCTCTTTCTCAAAATTTTACACTGTGGCAGCCAAAGAAGTATGAACTTATTGAGGGTACTATAATAAAAATATTATAATTATTTTTTGTGGGGGCCGCGAACTTTTCAATCCTTCCTCGTATCATAAATTAACATGATATGCTTTATTACTCGATTCTCTTTTTTAAGTGTCTACTAAGTTGCTGTTTAAATAATAGACACTGCAATGAGTAGCTGGCCAACTTTAATGTCATTCTAGGAAATATATATATATATATATATATATATATATATATATATATATATATATATATATATATATATATATATATATATATATATATATATATATATATATATATATATATATATATATATATATATATATATATATATATATATATATATATATATATATATATATATATATATATATATATATATATATATATATATACATATATATATCTATATATATATATATATATATATATATATATATATATATATATATATATATATAAATATATAATATATATATATATATATATATATATATATATATATATATATATATATATATATACGTAAAGTAAATACCAAGATATAAGACCCTGCCTTTTGCGTTTTCAATGGGATCATAAACGATCCTATTAGAGTTTTGTGCATAGTTGCCAGGTATTACGATAAACGTATTTTTATTTTACTTGCTTTGTATACCGCCCCACTTGCACCTGCAATCATATTGGATCTATTTTTACCTATATATTTACTACCTGGCAACCCGGTTTGGAGCCCTTTAGGTATTTGATAATATAGGCCTAATGAGCACAGGTCCCCATTAGGATTCGAAAGATACATTTTATTATTTTTAGTGTTCCGTACGGAACACTTATAAGATCACTTCGGTGTCTGTCTGTCTGTCTGTCTGTCACACCCGATTTTCTCCGAAACTATTTGACATAGAAAGGTAAAATTTGGTAATAATATAGGAATTGATGGCCTCATCAGAGCCATGTAGTTTTGAGAATTAAATTTTGACTAAAGGGGTTAGTTTTGGGGGCTGAAGTCGGAAATGAAAAAAAAATTTGTTTACTAGGTCATCGAGTGTGGTGTCAAATGAAAGCTTGTGAAAACACGAGTAAAAAATATATATATAATATCATACTTGCGCGCACTTTTCTTTGTATTATTTTTAAAAATTCGCGAAAAATCGCTGTCCCGGGCCTTATTTCGAAAAGTACTTACCAAAAAACTTCGAAAAAATTCTGGAATATTCTCCACGGGGTGTAGATTGAACGAAAATTATCACGAGTGCATTACCTTTAATAATTTATATGGTATATAAAAAAAACAAAAATTTCAAGGTCATCAGATTTCAGTAAAGATTGGAAACAAACTTTGTTGAAAACTCATTTGGGGTGTGTTTTGTGAAGTCACTGATCATTTTATACCACCGTAACATAAATTTTGACTTAAGGGGTTCGTTTTGAGGGGTGAAATCGGAAGTGAAAAAAAATTGTTTTTACTAGGTCATCGAGTGTGGTGTCAAATGAAAGCTTGTGAAAACACGAGTAAAATATATATATATATATATATATATATATATATATAATGTAATACTTGCGCACACTTTTCTTCGTATTACTTTTAAAAAATCGCTGTCCTCTACCTTATCTCGAAAAGTACTGATCAAAAAATTTTGAAAAAACTCTGGAATATTCTCCACAAAAATTTTTATTTTAAAAACAATCAACGTACGGAACACTAATTGTGCAAGTTCAACTTGCACTTGACCGGTTTTTTATATTTAGTTTTACTTACAACTTACAATGTAACTGTTCTATTTTAATTATGTGGCGTCCGTATGAAAATGGCAATAGTGGCTATCGCAAGAGAAAACATTTATCACTTGAAGCTAAGCAAATAGTGAAAAATGTTTAGACAGTTTGGTAAAAAGAAATTTGAATAAACAGTGCTTTGCAAGAAACCAGTTAACTAACAAAAACCCCAATTTCTACGATTAAGGGTACTGTAGGAAAACCATCACTCAGGAACAGGGAAAAAGGAAAGATTTTCACATAACTCATGAAGACGATTGTGAAAAAACGTCATCAGGATAAAAATATATTCTATGTATTAAGAGCAGTTGATGCCGACACTAGACAAAACAAATTTAAGAGTGGTGTAGGACGGGATCAATATACATTATGGCCGATCAACCCTTCACAAAATTCTCTTAAGAATGGGATTTACGTTCCAAAAAATCAACCAAAGACAAGTAGTGATGGAGTCACAAAGATTACGAATCTTGCGACATACTTATTTACAAGAAATTAAAAAGTATCGATCGAGTATTGGCCACTAATTTATCTTGACGAAACATAGTTCGATACCCATGACACTGTGCAAAAATGGTGGACTGACAGCAGCACAAAATGTCAGACTAACGCACCTTCAAATAAAGGTAAACAAATAACCATATTGCATGCTGGATCTGAAAGGGGTTGGGTTTCAAATTGTCTACTATTATCTGCAAAAAACATAAAAGATTCTAGTTTCGACTATCACGAAGACACGACCGCAGAACTTTATGAAAATTGGTTTTAAAATCCCCTTTTGCCAATTGTTCCCGAACAAAGTATTATAGTTATGGACAATGCAAGTTACCATAGTCGCCTACTAAATAAGGTTCCTGATGCAGCCAACACCAAATCGGAAATACAGGAATATATGTTAGAAAATGACATTTATTTTGACTTTAGTTATAAAAAAGTAATCTTTTGGAAGTTTTGAAAGACTATAAATTGAAAAAAAAAAACGTTTGTGATAGTATGGTTGAGAAAATGGGACACACTGTTTTGCAGCTTCCTCTGTATTATTGTGTGTTTTATCCAATTGAACATACTTGGCATCAAGTTAAATCAAATATAAGGGCACAAAATGTTTCTCCTACTTTAAGCGTGTCAGTGGTTCAATTAGTAAAAAAGTTATAAATGATATACTTTGTGAAAGCTGGAAGAATTCCATTCAGCACGTTGTTAAATTTGAAGATTCATATATTTGTGTAAATAATATAAAACCACTGATAATTACCTCAGCTGATGACAGTGATAGTGAAACCGAATTAGGCTTAAGTTAGAATATATTTTTATTTATACAATATGTACCCTCTTGTAAACCCCATTCATTCAAACTGTATATTTGTACTTCTTATCCATTTGTTTTTACATGCATCTACAAATAAACATCTCCAAAACACTTATAATTTTATTTATTTTCAGTAATGAATAAAATTCTTAAGTCCATCTCTGCAACCTGTCATAAACAAAAGGTCAGAATTTTTATATTGCCCACTTAAAACGGCAAAAATCAGGATCTTATGTTTTGGGATAGGCTATATATATATATATATATATATATATATATATATATATATATATATATATATATATATATATATATATATATATATATATGTATATATATATATATATATATATATATATATATATATATATATATATATATATATATATCGCACAAGACATCGTTTACCTGCCCGTCGATAGACAGGTTAGAACAGGTTATCTAACTGTCAAATCTCAGGTGTCCACCCTTTGGATGGTAAAGGGCCCGCCGGAGCATCGGGTAGCTGGTTACAGTGGTGAAATGGCATCCTAGGAGTCAGTGTCAGTCACTAGCTAATTGTGGCCAATCTTGGATACGTCCTGAAAAGCAGAAGGGGAGGGGAAAAGAAGTAAAACAAGCAGTTTAACAAAGGTACAACTAATTGAAGACAGAAGGTGTGAAGTGAGGCAGTATACATGTATAAATCGAGCGGAACGCATACGGTGACGTCATCGATGCGCTGGCAAATGTTTCCATTTACCCCGACAGACGCGAATCGTAGGCGACAGGTAGCAGCGCGACGATCAGGTAAATCAGAACGCCTTACCTCGGTTGGTGCCTTTTTTCCCAGCAAGAATCTCACTCGCACCGGAATGTCCCATCTCGATTGGTCCCGCGGTGTAAGGTATCCTCTTTTGATCTCGTGGTAAAACTTATCGGGTCTTACTATGCACAGTGGTCGATGTATCGACACAATAAGCGGTGTTGAATTCTGCGAGTAGCGAGTTATTTCGAAGCGGTGAGTTGCTTTGCGGTTTATTCATTCCGAGGCGATGAGCATAATTCGCACTTTTCACGTCTCTGTGGAAAGTTGGACTGACCTACGCCGTTACTGCGGTTAGGCATGTGCGTGTGCGAGCACGGTACATGTTTGGTACTCGATATACTTGTAGATTGTAGGTATGTCGGTCTGAACTTACCTGTGGGTGCATCTGGGTCAGAATATACACCACAAGGAACAGCATACTGGTCTCACGGATTCTTCTTATAACTCTAGGTTCGTGACAGCCAGAAACGGGCTGCTGGTCAAAACGAGTCTGCAGATAGTCCGCCCTCTCTAGCGGTGTAAGTGTATGTGTATAAGTCGATAAGCAGAAAGGCGCATATTGGTAGCACGGATCCGTAGTATACCCGTAGATGCGTGTCAGACAGAGACGGGCTACTGGTCAAAACGAAATGGAATATATGGGATAAATTGAAATGATTGTGACAAAAAGTGTGCTGGATAAACTAAACGGTCGATTCAATTAGGTTGTGAAAACATATTTAGCCCATCTGAGGTACAGTAGATTCGAAAAATGAAATCTCGCCTTATCATAATCAGATAACAAGATTGTATCTAATAGGAAGTTATTGGACTAATGCGATATTAATGAATGTTTGAAATATAAAAAGAGTCTAAATAAGAACAGAGAACCTATTCATTACAGTCATCTGTAACCCAGCGTTTCTCAACCTTTCGGTATTTGCGACCCAATTTTCAAACATATTTTTCATCGCGCCTCGCCCCCTCTCATACAATAATAATGCATGCAATAATAATGTATTTTGATGCTAAAGTTATACTATGACCTTAATTACAAACCTTACAAACTACCAAGAATAAATAAATTTATTCATATTTGTTCATATTTGCTGCGTTGACAAAACTAGAATCGATGCTTCTCTATTGCTCTCTGCCACGTCCACCATATCGGTAGCGGCTTCGCGAAAAGTTGCGAGTTGTCTCGAACATTAGGAAAGTCTGCCCAAAAGTGTATAAATACTACACCTCGTTCAATTACAGCCCGTCTTAGTCGAGTTCTTCTACTGCTATCGGATTTATCGTGAATGTGTATGTTGTAATTTACGTGTTAATTGAAATTCAAGGTATTAAGTATTCACGGCAGTAAATTTATGCAGAATCATGGATAAATTTTTAAGTGGGCGTAAACGAGCATTAGATGATAGTGAAGCATCCACAAGTGCAGAGACGAGCGTGGTTCCGAAAATAAAATCAAGAAATTATTCTCAAGAATACTTAAATTTAGGGTTTACCAGTACTGAAGTAAATGAAGAAGAAAGGCCCCTGTGTGTTATTTGCTCAAAAATCTTGGCAGCAGACAGCATGAAACCAAATAAACTTTAACGACATTTGGAAACGCTTCATAGTGAGTACCGTAACAAACCCCGAGAATTCTTCGAATTAAATTTAAAATCATATGTAAAGCAGAAATAATTTTTTAAAAAAACTTTATCTGTGAATGAAAAAGCTTTACTTGCCTCTTACAGAGTTTCATATAAAATAGCCAGATGTAAAAAGCCTCACACCATTGGTGAAGAGCTTGTTTTGCCAGCAGCAATTGAGATTGTAGAAACTATGTTTGGAGATAATTTTGCCAAACAATTGCTATCCATACTTATATCAAATCTTACTGTTACCCGTCGAATTGGTGATATAGCTGAAGATGTACAGCATCAGCTTTTCGGGAAGTTGCGTGATAAATTGTTTTCAATTCAGCTTGATGAGGCAACAGATAGCAATAAAGATGCTCATTTCATTGTTTATGTTCGATTTTGTGATGGTATGTCAGCAGTAGAAGAACTAATTTTCTGCAAACCAATAGAACTCAAAGCAACATCACTCGCATTATTTGCTATCTTAAATGATTTTATAAACAAGGCAAATATCGAGTGGAAAAATTGCGTCCGAATATGTACCGATGGTTCTCATTCAATGTCTGGAAGATTTCAAAGCGTACAAGTACTTGTGAAACAGAAATCTCCACTGTGCATGTGGATACATTGTATGATCCACAGAGAAGCTGTGGCTTCCAAAGAAATGAGTCCTGCTCTGAATATTGTGCTCACTACATATTAAAATACTAGCCGGGCCCACGGCTCCGCTCGCGTGGACTTGATTCACTACTATCGTCACTGCTTATTCCTTATGTTACCCAACGTAATAAAATATCTCCCATTATTTCTCCTTATCTCCCAATATTTCTCCTTATTTCCCATTATCTCTACATAATTTCCATTATCCAGGCTTATCTCTGCTCATCTCCCATTATTTCTCCTTATCTCCCATTATTTCTCCTTATCTCCCATTATCTCACCTTATTTCCCATTATCTAGGGTTATCTCGACTTATCTCCCATTATTTCTCCTTATCTCCCATTATTTCCCCTTATCTCCAATTATCTCACCATAACTCCCATTATCTAGACTTATCTCTGCTTATCTCCCACTATCTCTCCTTATCTCCCATTAATTATACTTATCTCCCATTATCTCACCTTATCTCCCATTATCGAGGCTTATCTCGACTTATCTCCCATTATTTCTCCTTATCTCCCATTATCTCACCTTATCTCCCATTATCTAGGCTTATATCGAATTATATAGAACATATGTATAAATTTATAAAAACACGTAAATCGGATAAGTGGTTCTCGAGTGATAAGCGCACTAACGGACAGACAGACAGACAGAGAGACGTTGCATTTTATATATATTGTATTCTTGGCTGCATGATATTGTTCCATATTTAATGCTTTAGGGAGTGTATTGCAAGAGAACGCGCTAGCGGCAAACTTTTCTCCGACTTAATTCACTATTATCGTCACTGCTTATTCCTTATTTCACCTAATAAAATATATCCTATAACCTGGCCAGAGAACATACGTATGTTTAAAAAAAAGCACGTAACGGACAGAGAGACATTGCATTTTATATATATTATAGATATTCTCTGCTACATAATATTGTTCCATATTTAATGGTTTGGACTGTGTATTGCAAGAGAACGCGCTAGCGGCAAACTTTGTCCGACTTCATTTACTATTATTGTCACTGCTCATTCCTTATGCTACCTATCGTAATAAAATATAGCCTATAACCTGGCCGGAGAACATATGTATGTTTTAAAAAAAAAAGTCCGAAAATCGGATAAGTGGTTCTCCAGTGATAAGCGCACTAACGGACAGACATACAGACAGAATACGGTGCATTTTATATATATTATAGATGTAATAAAATATATACCTATAACTTGGTCAGAGAACATATGTATGAATTTAAAAAATCACGTAAATCGGATAAGTGGTTCTCGAGGGATAAGCGCATTAACGGACAGACAGACAGACAGACAAACATTGCATTTTTATATATATTATAGATATAGATTATTATTATTATTATTATATAACCTGGCCAAAAAATATATGCATGAATTTAAAAAAAGACAGGTAAATCGGATAAGTGGTTCCCGCGTGATAAACGCACTAATGGACAGACAGACAGACAGAGAGACATTGCATTTTTATATATATTATAGATTATACATTACAGATATTCTTTGCTACATAATATTGTTCCATATTTACCGGTTTAGGCTGTGTATTGCAAAGGCACGCGCTAGCGCCAAACTTATTTCCGACATCATTCACTATTTTACGTCACTGCTCACTCCTTATGCTACCTATCGTAATAAAATATAGCCTATAACCTGGCCAGAGAACATATGTATATTTTAAAAAAAAAGTACGTAAACCGGATAAGTGGTTTTTCAGTGATAGGCGCACTAACGGACAGACAGACAGACAGACAGAGAGACGTTGCATTTTATATATATTATAGAAGACCCCTAAAATCTAGAATTTTTTCTGCACTTTGTAAAGACATGGGTGCAGAACATTCAACGTTACTATTTTATAGCGAGGCAAGATGGTTATCACGTGGGAAATGTTTGCAACGTGTTTATGAATTAAGAAATGAAATCGCCATTTTTCTAAAAAACCGACCGGAGCCGAGAAGTTTTGAAATAGTTTATTTGTGATGAAATTGAGCTACTTGGTCGATATATTCGAGAAACTAAATACCTTAAATCTTCAACTCCAAGGAACAAATACACATATATTCGATACAAGTGATAAAATTAATGCTTTTTGTAGAAAATTAGAATTGTGGAGCAGAAATGTGAACCAAAAAAACCTAGAAATATTTGCAAATGTGGGTGAATGTGTTAAAACATACAAGGCTGAAGAATAACATGTGAAAGTTGTTTTAGTAAGCATTGAAAATCATCTAGCCATGTTGACAAAGAATTTTAAAAAGTATTTTCTTACTGACGACAACTTGGTAGCAAGTTACGAATGAGTTAGGGATCCATTTCAAAATACTCCCGAAAGGCTCTCAACTTCCGAAGAAGAAATTTTCATAGACTTCACGGCAAGTGGCGAAATCAAAAGACAATTTAATATTAAATCACTCTTTGAATTTTGGGCAGGGGTGAATGATGAGTTTTCTGCATAGAAAACAAAAGCATTTCATATACTATTACTATTTTCAACATCCTACCTTTGCGAAACCGGATTTTCTGCGGTGGCTGCTTTGAAAACAAAAATATAGATCTCAACTAAATATAGAAAAAGAACTTAGAGTATCTTTTTCTAATATTGATTAAACCATACTTTGAAAATCTTTGCTCTGCAAAACAGGCCCAAGAGAGTCACTAATAATTATTAAACTTGTTTTTAATTTAGTATTGATATGTTAGTTATTAGATAAATACATTGTGCAGTACTAAACAATCCTATTTATAGGTGTATTACAAGGCTGGTTTGAAAAGTCCGTGCAAAGTCCGAGAGATGGCACCACCGGCGCGTATCGAGGTCATGTTTAGTTAGTAGAATCTCTTGAATGAACGCACACCAAGTTTCAGCCATATTGGTCTATTTCTTTGCGTTTGGCATTCGTGTGAATCAAGGAAGTCGAGTGATTTTCAAGTAATGGACGAAAAAGAATTTCGTGTGGTGATTAAACATTACTTTATGAAAGGCAAAACGCCTCAGGAGACTAAAGAGAAGCTTGATAAACATTATGGTGACTCTGCACCTTCGATTAGAACAGTTTATAAGTGGTTTCAAAATTTTCGGACTGGCCATATGGGCACAAGTGACGCTGAACGTTCTGGACGGCCTGTGGAGGTTACGACTCCAGAAATCATTGATCAAATCCATGATATGGTGATGGATGACAGAAGAGTTAAGGTGCGTGAGATTTCTAGTGCTGTGGGCATCTCGACTGAACGGGTACATAATATTTTGCATAAACATTTGGACATGAGAAAGCTATCCGCAAGATGGGTGCCGCGATTGCTCACGCTTGACCAAAAACGGAATCGTGTGAAGTGTTGCAAGGATGGTTTACAGCTGTTCCAGAAGAATCCGGAGGACTTTAAGCGTCGTTTCGTCACTGTGGATGAAACATGGATACATTACTATACTCCTGAGACCAAACAACAATCTAAACAATGGGTTACCAAGGGGGAATCTGCACCAAAAAAGGCGAAGACCGTTCCTTCGGCCGGAAAGGTTATGGCGACTGTCTTCTGGAAAAGGGTAAAACTATTATAGGTGAATATTATTCATCGTTATTGGACCGTTTGAAAACCGAGCTGCAAGAAAAACGCCCGCGATTGGCCCACAAGAAAGTCCTTTTCCATCACGACAACGCACCAGCACACACCTCAGCAGTTGTGGTCGCAAAATTAATGGAAATAGGATTCCAACTCTTTTCACATCCCCCCTATTCTCCCTCGGACTACTATTTGTTCCCCAATTTGAAGAAATGGCTGGCGGGACAAAGATTTTATTCAAACGAGGAGGTAATTGCAGACACTAATGGATATTTTGCAGACTTGGACAAATCCTATTATTCGGAAGGGATCAACAAACTAGAACATCGTTGGACGAAGTGTATAAGCCTAAAAGGAGACTATGTCGAAAAATAAAAAAGGTTTACCCCAAACACATAAGTAGTTTTTATTTTTGCTCGGACTTTCCAAACCAGCCTCGTATATCAGTGAAAATGTGTATTTTATTTTTTATTATGTCAGAATGTATTTTGTTTTCCTTTCCTTTTAATAAATTATTTTAAATGTTTTTAATGAATGTTTTTAATAATAATTTCTTTTCGATACGCTCGCGCCCCCCCAGTAGTGTAATCACGCCCCATAGTGGGGCGCGCCCCACAGGTTAAGAAACGCTGACCTAACCGAAACTAGTAATTCACAATCTTAGTATGAAGTCTAGTTTTTAATTCTAAATTTACTCCGTCATCGCTTCTTATCGCATCAAGTAGTGTACAAGTATTTAATAAAGCGGTGCCCTTTATATTCAGACACGTTACAATAAATATGAAAATACAATTGTAAATGTGGTCTTGCCAATATTAAGAAAATTTTAAAAGAATATGTAAAAGATAACTTTATCACAAAATTTAAATAACTTTTACTATAAATATAACATTAAGGAACAATAGTATTAGTATTTCTCAAATAACTATCTGTAAAAAGCATTAGAAACTTGAAGATATTTTTTAAACCGTCCTTTTTCAACCTACAAATAAAAATCTGTTACACATTGTAGTGCTTGTTAGACGACCACAAACGGTTCAATATAAGGAGCAAATTTGCTGGAAATTGAATTTAATCGTCTTTCAAGAAGTTTTCAGCAAATGTGTGGAACGCGATTAGGTAATACTTACGGCTGAGTAGGTCGATAGCTTCTGATTTTGCTTCGTCATGATTTCATAATTATATATTATATGTAAAGAGTAAAGTGAATTTTATTATAATGTTTTATTGTTATTTTTATATAGGTGTCTTTTAGTGTTTTATGTAACAGTTACTGAAAAATATTCAAAAATATTACAGGATCCCCAAGAAAGCCATTTTGTAACGAACAGCCTTTAACACTTTAGGAGAAGTCGAGCTACAGTTCTATACTAAATACGAACTCATGTATTTTTCCTCCATTTAGAGGCCCCTTCTCATAACGTAACTCTAGTATAAAAATAACGGTAAAATAATATACTTAGCATCTCGCTTGTACACACTTATTCTTACAAGAAATATTGAATTTGACTTTTTGACACTAACACAGAATTACTTAATCCAAGCAATTCATCTCTCCAATTTAAATAATAAGGACTTAAAGGCAACCAAAAAAGGCATATGACAATTGACAGTATACAAAATTTTACCAGTAATAGCTGCTCGTGGACCAACCAAGCACAATAACTATAGTTTTTTTTTATTACTTCATTGATAAAACTAAGAATGGGATAAAAAAACATACGTAAAGCCTCTTTAGAGGCTGTTTCGAAACAATATCAATAATCTATTTAATATGAACTGATTTTAATGAATGAGGTCTCAAAATGTATACCTTTCCTATGAGTGACGTTTGTTTTATTACATTTTCGAATAGAATGAAATAAAATAAAAAATCAAGGAAGTTATTTTTCTCGGTGGTGCGTATATATAAATGTATAAATATATATATATATATATATATATATATATATATATATATATATATATATATATATATATATATATATATATATTTATACGAGGCTGGTTTGAAAAGTCCGTGCAAAAATAAAAACTACTTATGTGTTTGGGGGTAAACCTTTTTATTTTTCGACATAGTCTCCTTTTAGGCTTATACACTTCGTCCAACGATGTTCTAGTTTGTTGATCCCTTCCGAATAATAGGATTTGTCCAAGTCTGCAAAATATCCATTAGTGTCTGCAATAACCTCCTCGTTTGAATAAAATCTTTGTCCCGCCAGCCATTTGTTCAAATTGGGGAACAAATAGTAGTCCGAGGGAGCCAAGTCTGGAGAATAGGGGGGATGTGAAACGAGTTGGAATCCTATTTCCATTAATTTTGCGACCACAACTGCTGAGGTGTGTGCTGGGGCATTGTCGTGATGGAAAAGGACTTTGTTGTGGGCCAATCGCGGGCGTTAGTTTCCGTCTCGTCCGTCCGTTCGCGTTCGTCGTCGTTCGTTTCGTTTCGTTTCGTCCGTTCCCCGCCGTCGTTTCCCCGTTCGCGTTCCGTCGTTCCCCCGTTCGTGTTTCGCGTGCCCGTTTCGTCGTTCGTTTTTTTTCCGTGTTTCGTTCGATCGTTCGTTCGTTCGGCCCGCGTTTTTCTTGCAGCTCGGTTTTCAAACGGTCCAATAACGATGAATAATATTCACCTGTAATAGTTTTACCCTTTTCCAGATAGTCGATGAGGATTATCCCTTGCGAATCCCAAAAGACAGTCGCCATAACCTTTCCGGCCGAAGGAACGGTCTTCGCCTTTTTTGGTGCAGATTCCCCCTTGGTAACCCATTGTTTAGATTGTTGTTTGGTCTCAGGAGTATAGTAATGAATCCATGTTTCATCCACAGTGACGAAACGACGCTTAATGTCCTCCGGAGCTGCAAACCATCCTTGCAACCCTTCACACGATTCCGTTTTTGGTCAAGCGTGAGCAATCGCGGCACCCATCTTGCGGATAGCTTTCTCATGTCCAAATGTTTATGCAAAATATTATGTACCCGTTCAGTCGAGATGCCCACAGCACTAGCAATCTCACGCACCTTAACTCTTCTGTCATCCATCACCATATCATGGATTTGATCAATGATTTCTGGAGTCGTAACCTCCACAGGCCGTCCAGAACGTTCAGCGTCACTTGTGCCCATATGACCAGTCCGAAAATTTTGAAACCACTTATAAACTGTTCTAATCGAAGGTGCAGAGTCACCATATTGTTTATCAAGGGTCTCTTTAGTTTCCTGAGGCGTTTTGCCTTTCATAAAGTAATGTTTAATCACCACAGGAAATTCTTTTTCGTCCATTTCTTGAAAATCACTCGACTTCCTGGATTCACACGAATGCCAAACACAAAGAAATAGACCAATATGGCTGAAACTTGGTGTGCGTTCATTCAAGAGATGCTACTAACTAAACATGACCTCGATACGCGCCGGTGGTGCCATCTCTCGGACTTTGCACGGACTTTTCAAACCAGCCTCGTATATACATATATATATATATATATATATATATATATATATATATATATATATATATATATATATATATATATATATGTATATATATATGTATATATATATATATATATATATATATATATATATGTATATATATATATATATATATATATATATATATATATATATATATATATGTATATATATATATATATATATATATATATATATATATATATATATATATATATATACATATATATATATATATATATATATATATATATATATATATATATATATATATATATATATATATATATATATATATATATATATATATATATATATATATATATATATATATATATATATATATATATATATATATATATATATATATAAATATATATATATATATATATATATATATATATATATATATATATATATATATACAGGGTGACCCTTATGTACGGAACAATGATTCCATAGCATTTATTACCCAGTGTATCAAAAAAATGTTTAAATAAAAGTTATAGGGTACTATACGGCGCACATGCTGATGTTGACAATAAAATGTTTTGAACTGTCAGTTCGAAGAAATTACGCCATCTTGCCTTTTTTTAAATAGAAAGCCCTGTATATTATTTTATTTTTGAGTCTGAATATCTTTTCGCTTCACAAAACACTATATTATGTTCTTAAATCGGATATACCATATAATCTATTTGTTTCTGTAATATCTGAAATATATTTTTTTTGAATTTAAGCTGTAAAACCTGAAAGTGATGATTAGAGTGATGGTTTTCCAACACCCTCTCTTATCGTTACTTTACTTAATCAAAACCACCATGACTGGGGACAGTCGATTTCCAAAAAAAATTTTTAAAGAAAAAATTTACTACATTCAAGAACTGGTTATCGGATGATTTCTGAAAAGAAATCTTTTACTGTTACTACTGAGAAACTGTTCACTGGGAGGAAGGGAATATTCCAAGAAAAGATCCTTCTCTTATCATAAAAGATTTTTTTGATCAGAAAGGATAGCAGATCAACAAAAGCGCCACTTAAGAAAACTGAGCCATCATGAATAGGCACAATTCTCTTGCAAGGCCGGACCTCGAGTTTTCCTGCTCTCCAACGCCCTAACTATAATAGATATCAAACGGTTAAATAGGGAAATCTGAAGAATAAAATTTAAAAACTTCATAGCAAATTAAAATCTAACAAATTTAATTTATTCTATCACGAGCTTATTAATATGCAAAAACAATAAGCATGTTCTGCATTCACTATTAGTATTTTTCCGTTATTATTTCGTGTTATAGATATAATGATCAAATTAAAAAATTTTAATTATTACCTGGATCTTTAGTACATCTTTTAAAAGTTTTATTAAGTCTTGTGATACTTGAAGAAAAAATTAGAACCTGTTTTTAGTAAAATGTTAATAGTCGGAAATAGTCCCAAAAGGAAAAAATATTGTTCAATTATTTTTCTTTCCTTTGGACTGTGCTCTTCTCATTATCCAAGAATCATAATGGGATCAGCGTGTGCCCAAATGCAACGTCGATGTTTGTTGCACATGTCGAAAAGAGAATATCTGAAGAGTTCATTCTGAAGGGAAGAAGTTCACCATTTTGATCTTTTGTATTATATTCCTAGCAGGCACCGCTCTGGAAGGAATCGAGTGAGCTACATCATTGGAAGAGGTCTCATGAAAATATTTATGACTGTTCAATTAAGGGTCGAGTTTCAGCTTTAAAGAACAATTAAATTTATTTCGTAGTTTACAGCTTTTTGATACTTCAACATGAAAACGTTAAGAAATATATGCTCCCAAGTTAATGCCTGGCAGGTTGTAGATATTCCTGCTGTCTGCATATATACGTTAGAAATTGGCTGGGATCAGAAAAGCTACAGGCTGAATTGTTTTGCATTTTTTTCAGTAGATCATTAATGTAAAAAGGAAATAGAGTAGAATACGGTCTGTAATCTTTAGAGACACCGGCGTTGATGGTGAAGGTTTTAAAAAAAACTCATCAACTAGTAAAGAATGCTCTCTGAGGAAACACGTATATACAGACATACAGTTAGCTGAGCTAAGCTCTAAAGGCATGTTTGAAAGATTTTTGTTTACGTTTTATGTATTTCCTAAGAGAGTTCTTACGGGGACCTTTACTATCAACGAGAAAGACCCAAATTAATCCAGTATGCAGCTAAGCCACTTGGGGACAAATCTAAGAAATAAGGTGAGCGAAGAAGTATTTTAAAGCCTAGTTAGTCCACTTTTAAAATTGCAACGACCGATGTGCGAGCAGGCGCATTGTACTGTTGAAGGAACACTTTTTACGCGCTTGGGCGCTTCTGCTTCAACTCACTATACCAACGGTCCAAGAACGTTGCGTAATGAGAGCCAATCACTATCTTACCCTTTTCCAAATTCTCAAATATAATGATACCCTATGTGTCCCAAAAAACAGTTACTATCACTGTTCCCGCCGATAAAACTGTCTTCTCTTTTGTCAGTGAATTTTCACCTTCGTCAACTAATTATTTGGACTACCGTTTTCTTTCTGGAGTATAATGGTGGATGATCCAAGTTCTGTCTACAGTCACAAAATGACGCCAGAAGTCCTTTGGATTACGCTGCAACTTTTCTAAACACGATTGTATGTCCCTCCTCGTGCGTTTTGGTCTGAAGTCGACAAATGTGGTACCCATAGCGCACGAAGCTTTTTTATTATTAAGACTTCATGCAGGATATTATGTACTCATTCATATGAGATACCTACAATCTCAACAATTTCACCAAATATAATGCGACAGTCTTCCAACACGGAACCATGAATTTTATCTACCATTTCTTCGGAAAAAAACCTGTCGGACCTCCTAAACGTTTAAAACTCTTTCTTCAGTAATAAATGGTTTTGAGTATGGGTGCAGAGTCTCCATCACTCTACTTCCTTCAGTTCAGTTTCTATCTCGGCTACGGTCCACTTTTTTAAAGAGAAATTTTTTATCACGGAAAGTGTAGCACCGATCACTTCCGATAGCTGTCGAGAAACGACTAGGCGTTGTTTCTGTTTGAAACTTCGCCTGTTACAAGAATCATGATTATCGACAGTCATGCCGCTTAACAAAATATTCTGCCATTTCGTAGAAATTTACCAGACTTAATAATCACCTTCTCCATATACCATATTTCACTGGGTAATATGAGCGCATCAACAAAATAGAATAACCGACACAGTGAGAAGATTAGTCTACAAAAAATACCTCATTCCACCAAGTGTGTGGAACAAATTATATTCGAGCCTTGTGGAAATAAAAACATACATAATAAGACGACAATTCAGGGTCGAGGTGGGCAATTCATTGTCCATACCTAAAAAAAACAAAAATGAGAGAGTTCCACAGGGCTCAATATTAGCCTCCAAACTTTACAATCTTTATATCACTGATTTTCCCGCGTATCCGTGGAACAAACTGGGATTTTTTGCAGAGGATGCGCTCTTCTACGCACACTCGGACTACGCGAACGTAGCTAGGGCGCATATTTGCAATCATCTAACCAGAATGATTCCATAGTTGAAGCTCTGGAAAATCAAACCAAAAAATTCATAAACCACTACATAAACACGCCAATTAAGCTAAATGATACCCAGATACCAATCAGAAACAATCTGAGGTATCTAGGGTTCATAATTGACTCGCGCCGAAGACTCCAAGCGCATGTAAGCCATATACTTCAGAAAGCTTACGTCGTCATGCAAAATTTATTTTCACTAATTGCACCAGTCTCACATATGGAGCTAAAAAATAACTTGATAATATGTAAACAAATCATAAGACTGACGTTAACATATGCTGCACAAGTCTGGTGTAGCATAACACACAGGCGGATAGACTGCTGCGGATACTGAACAAATGATACGATGTGCTGTATCCGCAAGATGATACAAAAGAATTGACGACCTACACGACATAACGAACATAAGAACAATAAGACAATACATTGAAGAGGCAGAAGACAAATTTTACACACAAGAAACACATATATCAACATTAGCACATAACCTAACACAAACACGAGAACAAAATAACCCTGTTTAGGGTTATTTTATCACAGGCTACTAATTTATGTCGAGGCTCCATAAGACCATCGCGACACATGCAAAATGGACGAATTAGGACACGGCCAAATAAAAAAATTTACATGCAGGAATCCTACGCCAAACGCTGATAGCACAGCATACATGAAAACAAAACAACCAAAACATATGGCCCAACACAAATAAAAATAATTTCTCAGTCAGATGCATAACATAAACAAAAATAGCAATAGATTTGAAAATTGTAAATAAAACTAAAAAACTAAACATTGTAGTAACAGTGTTAGTGAAAGTGATAAATAAAAAATTTAAAATTATACATGTAAATAATATATCTAATATAAATAGATAAACCTGTATATAAGCTATTAAATAAATACATGTAAAAGAGTGAAAGAGTAGGAATGAGATAGAGGGAAAGAAAGAATGATGGATGCAAGAAGAAAGCTAGAACGAGATTAGAACATCAAAAACAAAAATTAAACTTTGAATATGCTACCCAAGTATCTAACTACAACAAAATGAGTTCTTTTGCGCTCTAATTTTTCCAGTAAACCTTATTTCAAAAAGCACACCCAAAATAAATAATAATTTCCTAAAAACACCTATCCAAAAAAGACAAATTCGTAAAAGTCATGAAAGACAAAGTCGGAGATGACTAAGCAAAAACTCAATACATACACAAGGTTTAACTACAAAGCAAATCATCCGCCAGCCCTAGGGCACATTTATAAATGAGTGTACTTATTAAAGTAGAATGTGTTTGTAAAACTTAGTCGTAATAAAATCTTGTTTCACCAGAAGTGTAAAAATAAAGATTTGAATTTGAACCACATTACAAAATTCAGTTTTAGAAATATTTCAAATTAAACCTCTTGTCAAAAATTCATTATGATAACAAAAGATGAAAACCTGGTAAAAATCATTTATATTTTCGGACAAGAGACCGCAATACCATTAAGTAAAATAAGCACGGTTTTTTTTATATACTCATCTTTTCAATTTACTCAAAATAGGACTACGCAATCTGCTTACCGCATTCCCCCATTCAGTAATAGCATCATTACGCGAAGTCAGGACTCTCTTGTTCGATATTATGGTCTTGTGGATTTCGTTGAGGTCCAGTTTGGGTCCAAAAACGCATTTTATTTTCGAATGAAAGGCTACTAAGAATGAGTGAAATAGACTATAAAAATATATGGAAAAATATAAATAATGCAACACACAGTATACATATGCGTTTCTTCACTTAGTGTCCGATATGTTGAAATGAGATATTTATAAAAAAATATTATGTAGGCAACAACTTATTTTGATAAGATGCAAACAACAAACACAGACGCATGTGGTAAGGTTTAAACAACTCTTAATTTAAAATCAAAGGCATCAAATAAAATATTTCTAGGGTATAGCTGCTCCTTAAGTTTGGTTACTGTCATCCCAAGATAGAATTTCTTCCAGGTCTTTATTAAGTTGAACGACTTTCTGCTGTCTGCGGATATTCACTTGAGTAGCCGATGTCCGAGCATTCAAATTGAATGAAGAGATAAGTGTACTGTTATCTGCAAAGCTGTAGATTTGATTGCCAGCAGATCGTTAATGTAAATAAGAAATAGAGTAGGAGACAGTATGGAGCCTTGGGGCGCACCGGCGTTGATAGTGAAGATGTTGGAAAGAAATCCGTCAACTGCCACTCGTAACCCCCTTTGAACAAGTATCTATCTAAACTAAACACTGGCCTACCGATAAGTTTCTGATAAGTAGCCTAGTTTGATTTGAAAATACCAGATTAACAAAATATAAATTATGGTTAGTTTGACTTTAAATCAACTAAGCGAAAATTATATTTTCTGACTAACCAAGTTAAATTCAGAGACGCTAAATTAGCAAAAACTAAGTTCTCTGCTTATAAATTTGTGCAAAGCTTAGTTTATTCCATATTTACCGAAAGTACCTAAAGTTAACCTATTCGTGACCAGATTTGTTGCCTGTAAACATACAAAAAAAGATAATAAAAATTAATAAATAGTGGATAAGGTACCAGCTGTTAAAATAATCATTTGGACAATTTTTTTTATATCGTTTATGCAATACTTACGTAAATCTATATTATGTCTTGCTATGAAGAGCAAACATGCCCAAAGTAGATACTGTAACAATAAACGACTTTTACTGAAGCATTTTGCATACCGACAAACATACATACCTTGGTGTCACACTCGATAGATCCCTCACATTTGAACACCACTGTGAGAAAACCCGCCATAAAGTAACTGAAAGGAATAACATCCTAAAGAAACTCACAAACAAGTGCTCCGGACCGCCGACCAAGCACTGTGTTTCTCTATAGCCGAATACGCATGCACTGTGTGTCTCAATCGGCATGTAGCCCCACAAAAAGAAGTCTAAAGGTGTTAAGTCACATGGTCGAGGGGGCCGCTGAGTGAATCCATCCCTACCGATTCGTTTTTGTGGGTAACGATCGTTTAAAAATTTCCGAACTTCCCGGTGGTAATGAGCAGGAGTTCCGACTTATTGAATCCACATTCGTTCCCTTTCAAAGTTATCAACTTCTTCAAGAAGCTGGGGCAATTCGTTTTGCAAAAAATTTAGATATCTAGGCCCGTTAAGCGATTTGCGGAAAAAATATGGACCAATAATTCGAAAATTTAATATTCCATACCATACATTAACCGACCAATGGTTTTGGTTCTGAACTTTCCGGGCCCAAAATGGATTAACTATTGAATAATAATGCATGTTATGACAGCTAACTACTCCATTACTGCGAAAAGTAGCTTCATCAGAAAACATTATTATGGATAAAAAATTTGGATCGGCCTCTATTACTCCATTCATAGTGGTACAAAAGTTTACTCGTCGTTCTAAATCACGGTCTTGAAGTTCTTGATGTGGTTCCATATGAAAGGTATGATACTTGTATTTTCTCGTGGTGTGATTAGTCGTAGATTGAGATGTATCAGATAAGTCAGCTAGTTGACGTCTGCAGACCTGGAGATTATCTTCAATATGAAGTAAAATTTCCATTTCTTTTTACTTATTGGTAGCATTCTGGTTTACTATTTTCCGTTTCTGTTTCGTAAACGTGTAGATTGGCCAAAGGATGTATCAAGCCTACGCCACTGAAAAACCTTTACAGCGCTGCTGGTTTTGATAGCCCAGAATCATGGAGAGCAGTATATGAGTTTGAGGAAAAATTTAGGCAAACCTTCGATGAGCACCACCCCCATTTCGGAAGTCACTGTGGGCCTCAGAGACTAAAATCAAGACAACGTTTCCTCGAACATACCTTGGACGAACTACTAGCCAGTTACCCACTCTCAAAAGACGCGTCCAGTGGTGCTTCCTGCAGCTGGAAAATCTGGAAAATGCTAAACCATATTAGAACTAGGACTGCCCCATTGAAGAAAAATCTGGCAAATTGGGCCTACTTCGAGAGGTTGATGACAAGTGCAACTATGATGCAATTCAAAACATCCCTTAATATGCCCAAACTCCTCCACTCACTCTACCCTCGACGATCTATGGTTGGATAATCCCGAAGTATTGGACCTGGGTCATTACCGCGCTGAGAAACTATAGAACAATCCGAACACGAAAACTTAAAGTAAAAGTACTGAAGCAATTATTTTAGTGCAGAAAAGCACAATGTACCTCACTGATTACTCTAAATAGCTGTTATGACAAGAAAAACTGCAAATTCTACATATTATTCCAATAAAATTTTCACCAGAGGTCAACAAATCCAATCATATGTCGGCAACTATCAATCAACATACTTTGATAGGTTGGCTATTTATAGGTGAAGTAGACGATTGTGCCTATTTATGCCCTGCAGACTCTTTGCTTTTTATGGTCCTTTCTCTTGGTTACATGGGCGTTGTTTCTTTGAAAAGGTTTATTAGCTTCCTTCGAAGTCGTTCATATGGCAGTCTATTGCCACAATGTTGATCTCCGAACAGTTTATGTCTGTTCCGAATTAAAATCTCACATTCATATACGATATTTACAGAGGTTCCTTTATCGTCATCACATAGTCTGCATGTTGTGGGACCATTGTGAATACCCATTTTCTCCTAATGTTTCCTTAGGTGACAGTAGCCGGTGATAAGTTCCACTACTAGTTTGGTTTGGACCCTTGTTAATCAAAGGACGTCAGTTGTTATTTGAGGAGTCGCCAATAACGTCCCTCACATGTCTTTGTCCAGATATTGCGAGCCAATGATATAGATGTCGCAATGTCGTTTTTACCACCTGTTTTGGTAAAACAACGTTGTCTTTGGACCCCTGTATGAATTGGCAGTTCCCAATATTGCTAATTCCTCCGCTTATTATTATATCAACATACGTTGTCAATATAGAGCTTGCACACTACATCCACCCAGCTTGTCATATAAATAAGGTAATTCTAACACAAAAGCCGTCGACTGTCGTTTTGATAGAAATCAGTTTAGAAACAATATTCATAATTTTAAAATAACTCAACTGGAAAATACAAATATTCAATTAAATATATTTATCCAATAAGGTATAACAAATATAAAAATTTAGACCATACAAATACCTTTAAAATATTGAAGGGGATCAACGATTACCAGTAATTTATTTTAATTATTATATTACTGCTCGTTTATTTGTTATTGGTTTTGAAACAACTAAAGTTATTTATTATTGAAATTTAGCCCCTCATCTTTTGCACCGCCTCTACAGAAAACATAGACTATTCTTAAATGTGCTTAGATAGCATACGGACTAAGTTCTTAGACGATTCTTACCATATTATTGTTATCTCACGATATCCATTGCTGCGTTCTGCACGCATTTTAAGATAACCTTGCAATTGCAAATAGTATTCTGCATATTCTTGTAAAGAGTCTTGGACGCTTGACATTTTGTATGAGATCAGATGTTAACTAGATTTTGCTAATAACATGAATGCTACTTATTTCTCATTATCTTCTTATTTGTTCTTTCAAATTTCTGTATTTGCAAAATCTCCATGTTAAATTTCTAGCGTACGTGATGCCAAGTAGAAAATTCAAATATGAATTGATTTTTCCTTTTGCCACCGAAGCTCACCTACACCCCCAACCCCCACTAAAACTAGGGCCTTGTTCTGGCTACTTATTATCCCAATTTGGATCAAAAGAAGGATATGATGGCCTATTTGCAAATCTAGGATAACTGATGTGGAAAAGGTACCGTAGATCTAGAACATAACATAATCCCCTCCAAAGTGGAGGAGGAAAATCGTCTGCTAACCTTCAAGGCTATGACATTAGAATATCAACTGAAGCTTAATTCGTTATTTGGACTCACAATTCCCATCAGAGAACAATGGAGAAAGTAAAAATTTAACCTCCCTCAACACACTCCGTTGTACTTCACAGAAAAGTCACGAATGGCCGGAATTGAGTCAGATCGGGGGATAAATCTATCTAAAAACCGTAGATGTGCGTAATATATTCCCAATAAGAAAGTGCATTACAATTTTTCGGGCTAATAGTATATATATATATATATATATATATATATATATATATATATATATATATATATATATATATATATATATATATATATATATATCTCCTTAAATCATCAGATGACACATAAAACTGTAGCTAAGTCTAGGAGCTGGTGGCACTAATTTAAAGCTGTAGATATGCTCTGAATGAGTTATGTATATAAATCTATAATATATATAAAATGCAACGTCTCTCTGTCTGTCTGTCTGTCTGCCTGTCCGTTAGTGCGCTTGTCACTGGAGAACTACTTATCCAATTTACGTACTTTTTTTTTAAACATACATATGTTCTCTGGCCAGGTTATAGGCTCCATTACGATAGGTAGCATAAGGAATGAGCAGTGACGATAATGGTGAATGAAGGCGGAAAAAAGTTTGCCGCTAGCGTGCTCCCTTACAATACACAGCCTAAACTATTAAATATGGAACAATATTATGTAGCAGAGAATATTTATAATCTATAATATGTATAAAATGCAATGTCTTTCTGTCTGTCTGTCTGTCCATTAGTGCGTTTATCACGCGAGAATCACTTATCCGATTTACGTGTCTTTTTTTAAATTCATTATTATTATATAACCTGGCCAAATTCTTTGGCCAGGTTATATAATAATAATCTATATCTATATATATATATATATATATATATATATATATATATATATATATATATATATACAAAATGCAACGTCTCTCTGTCTGTCTGTCTGTCTGTTAGTGCGCTTATCCTTCGAGAACCACTTATCCGATTTACGTGATTTTTTAAATTCATACATATGTTCTCTGACCAGGTTATAGATATATATTTTATTACATCTATAATATATATAAAATGCAACGTATCTATGTCTGCCTGTCTGTCCGTTAGTGCGCTTATCACTGGAGAACCACTTATCCGATTTACGTACTTTTTTTTTTAAAAAACATACACATGTTCTCTGGCCAGGTTATAGGCTATATTTTATTACGATAGGTAGCATAAGGAATGAGCAGTGACGATAATAGTGAATGAAATCGGAAAAAAGTTTGTCGCTAGCGCGTTCTCTTGCAATACACAGCCTAAACCATTAAATATGGAACAATATTATGTAGCAGAGAATATCTATAATCTATAATATTTATAAAATGCAATGTCTCTCTGTCTGTCCATTAGTGCGTTTATCACGCGAGAACCACTTATCCGATTTACGTGCCTTTTTTAAATTCATACATATATTCTTTGGCCAGGTTATATAATAATATAAATCTGTTAATATATATAAAATGCAACGTCTCTCTGTCTGTCTATCTGTCTGTCCATTAGTGCGCTTATCACTGGATAACCACTTATCCGATTTACGTGCTTTCTCTTTTAAACATACATATATTCTCTGGTCAGGTTATAGGCGATATTTTATAACGTTAGGTAACATAAGGAATAAGCAGTGAGGATAATCGTGAATCAAACCGGAAAAAAGTTTGCCGCTAGCGCGTTCTCTTGCAATACACTGCCTAAACCACTAAATATGGAACAATAACATGTAGCAAAGGTTATTATTTATAATATATATAAAATGCAACATCTCTCTGTCTGTTTGTCCGTTTGTGCGCTTATCACTGGAGAACCACTTATCCGATTTAAATGCTTTTTTTAAACGTGCTAAACCATTAAATATGGAACAATATGATGTAGCAAAGAATATCTATAATATATATAAAATGCAATGTTTCTCTGTCTGTCCGTTAGTACGCTTATCACTGGAGAACCACTTATCCGATTTACGTGCTTTTTTTTTAAATATAGATATGTTCTCTGGCCAGGTTATAGGATATATTTTATTACGTTAGGTGACATAAGGAATAAGCAGTGACGAAAATAGTGAATCAAGTCGGAGAAAAGTTTGCCGCTAGCTCCTTCTCTTGCAATACACTGCCTAAAGCATAAAATATGGAACAATATCATGTAGCAAAGAATATATTATATGTAAAATGCAACGTCTCTCTGTCTGTCTGTCTGTCCGTTAGTGCGCTTATCACTTGAGAACCACTTATCCGATTTACGTGTTTTTTATAAATTTATACATATGTTCTATATAATTCGATATAAGCCTAGATAATGGGAGATATGGTGAGATAATGGGAGATAAGTTTTAAATAATGGGAGATAAGGAGAAATAAAGGGAGATAAGCAGAGATAAGTCTAGATAATGGGAGATAAGGAGAAATAATGGGAGATAAGGAGAAATAATGGGAGATAAGGAGAAATATTGCTAGATAAGTCGAGATAAGCCTAGATAATGGGAGATAAGTTGAGATAATGGAAGATAAGGGGAAATAATGGGACATAAGGAGAAATAATGGGAGATGAGCAGAGATAAGCCTAGATAATGGCAGACATTTTATTACGTTAGGTAACATAAGGAATAAGCAGTGACTATAGTAGTGAATCAAGTCCGCGCGAGCGGAGCCGCGGGCAGTGCTAGTATATTATAATTTGAAATATCCTGTACATGATAATTTAAAAAGAATATTATTATGTGAAATGTAAAAAAATAATAAAACAATTATTTACACAAACTTTCCACTATATTTGTAATACACCGTAACATGTTTCGCTATCACAGTAGCTTCTTCAGACGTTACATTCTGAATTACTGAAGATTAAAGAGTAAAGGTGTTAATATGTAAGTAGAAGCAAGAAAAGAAAATTTATTTTTACCATTAACTAATTAAATATTAATACAAAATATTTAACAAAAGTGAATTATTAAGGTCTACCTGATCGTTCAATATACGGTTGGAATTTTTAAGTTTTTCTATCTCTAGAAACTCAGTTAGGTTTAATCTCTAGCTTTTGTTCTCATTGTGTAGAATTTTGAAATTATGTATGGTCACACCTTTAATAATAATTTCAAAATTCTACACAATGAGAACAAAAGCCAGAGATTAAACCTAATTGAACCTCTAGAGAAAAACATAACTCAAAAATTCTATTGAACGATCAGGTAGACCTTAATAATTCACCTTTGTTAAATATTTTCTAATAATATTTAATTAGTTAATGGTAAAAATAAATTTTCTTTTCTTGCTCTTACTTAGATATTAACACCTTTACTCTTTAACGTTCAGTAATTCAGAATGTAACGTCTGAAGAAGCTACTGTGATAGCGAAACATGTTACGGTGTATTACAAATATAGTGGAAAGTTTGTGTAAATAATTGCTTTATTATTTTTTTACATTTCACATAATAATTATTATGGATTTCCACCGATTATCGGCTAAAACAATTGTATTAAAAAAAGAAGGTCAACACCTTAGTCTGGTTTTCATCCTGGAGAGAAGATTTATTTAGATGTAGGCAAGAATGCTTGCTGGACGTTAAGACTTTCCACTAGTATTACGACTTCTACTGTTAGAACTTGTCTCAATATAAGATTTAGAAACAGTAATCAGTGGCAATTTACTTTGTAAAATAGCTTCTTCAAAGGTTTAATGTATTGACGCATTGGTCCTTCTCATTTTTTTGAATAGTGTTCTGGCTGTTACCAAAAGTTTCAAAATCCAAATACATAATATTCCAAAAGATATAATTACCTATCATTTTAAAGTAGTTAAAAAAAATTACTCAACTTTGAAAGCCTATGAACGCTACTAAACCCTTTTTTCTTAAGTAATAATGTTAGATAGTGACCTACCAATCTAATAATAATAAATATTTTTTCTGTCTAGGAAGTTAAACTCCTATATTTTATTTCAGAAAAACTATTTTTGTACTACCGAACGAAAACTATAAATAGTAATAAGTTCAAAATCCCTGCATCAGATTGGAGAGTTCTGCTACCGCTTCTTTATTGAAAATTATTTTTGCTTCGGTTTCCGACCCCATTCCAGAATGAAAATGTAAAAAGGTAATTGTCCTAGAATTGTGAACATATTTTTGAGATTCAAATTACGTTGTTAGTGAGAAGATCAATACTCCTGATTAACTATTTGGTTTACGGACGCACAAAATATAATTTAATTCTTAAGACAGATTTATCAGTTTTAAGTAAAAGCTTAATTCCAAGATGGAACCATCAATAGTTTTAAAATAAGCAGCTGATAAATGTTTAGATAGTGATTAACTTGGATTTAGTGTTTTTTCACTTTGATACACCGGGCTTTGGCGAACGATTTTTTCGATATTTTATCGAACAAAAAATATTTTTCGTTCCTTTAGAACCTTTAGAATTATTTTCTTATCATTCGAAAGACATTTGAGTGATTGGTATGTATATTTCAGATCTAAAATATACAGAGATCAGCGCAAAAATTTTTTGCAGTCTAAAAAGTTAAGATAAATTTAAAAAACAACGTAATGCCTACACTTGCTGACGAGTTGTCAGGTGATATACAAAATCACTATATAACATGATTTGGTTATCTGATTTAGATTAATATCAATGTGTTTGAGGCATTGTATTATTGATCATAAATTATAGATAACGGTTTGACAAAATTAGGCTAGTTAGTTGACTAAAGAGTAAGGCATAGTTAAATATCCATTAATTAAATTTTTCATAATTACAACTTTAGTTCCCACCATAAAACTATTCAAATTAAGGTTTCTGTATATGTATAGGTTTATGTCACTGAAATTAAATAACCAGAAATTAGAGTGTAAATTGTGTTCATAAACGTTATCTTGTCTCATATGTGACGTAATAGAGAGATTTTGCAACGCTTATTTTGACAGGCCACTGTCTTTATCTTTATTTGAAGCATGCGCAATATATATATATATATATATATATATATATATATATATATATATATATATATATATATATATATATATATATATATATATATATATATAACAAGGATTTTCTACAGCTGACGCTGTCTTCCTTCTCTCAGCCTTTGTTTCCATCCGTTCCTATCTCCCCAGTCTCCATCTGTTAGACCCCTGTCCTCCATAGCCTCGTCTACATCGTCTCTCCACGATCGTCTGGGTCTTCCTCTTTTTCTTCTCCCTATAAGGCTTCACTCCGTTATTTTCTTTATCCACCTATTATCTTCGCTCCGTCTTATGTGTCCTTACCATTTTAATCGTTTTTCTCCAATGGTGTTTATTGCGTTCTCTTTGATGTTCATTCTGCTTTTTATTTCTTCATTTGTTATTCTCTCCATACGTGTCACTCTACAACATCTTCTCCAATACTCCATCTCTACCGCGTTAATTTTAGATTTATTTCTTTTGTTGATCGTCCATGTTTCTGACCCGTATGGTCATTATGCTTTGTATTATTGATTTGTATATGCGTGTTTTGTTTCTCTTTGTAATGTGCTTGTCCCACAGGATCGAATTTAATTGTCTTATGCATGTTCGCGTTTGTCCTAATCTAGCTTTAATTTCTTCTTCTGATGTTGCGTTTTTTGAAATGATGGTTCCTAGATATTTAAATCTATCGGTTCCTTTGATTATTGTTTCGTTATCTACTTCTAGATTCTCCACGTTTCCCTCCTTTGTTGTTAGATATTCCGTTTTATCAAAGTTTATTGCTAATCCTGCTTTAGTGTATTCTTCTTTCAGTTTTCTTACCATAAAACTGAGGTCTTCCTCATCTTGCGCTATGATTACTTGGTCGTCTGCGAAACTTAGAGTATATAAGTAATCTTCTCGTATTGGGACACCCATTCCACTACATTTTTGCTTCCATTTTTTTAATGTTTGTTCGAGGTATATTTTGAATAGTGTTGGGGATGTAGAGCATCCTTGTAATAGGCCTTTTGATGTTTGAAGTCTCTTCCCTATTTTATGTCCTATTTTATGTTCACTGTGTTGTTTTCGTAGAGAGCTTTTACTACGTATAGTAGTTCTTTGTCAATGCCTATTTCTTTCACTGCGTTCGATAATCTTTGTCTTGGTACTGAGTCATAGGCCTTTCTTATGTCTATGAAGGCTAGATGAACTTCTCTATTCTTTGCCAGTTTTTTTTCCATTGTTTGTTTTATAGTGTATATGTGGCCTATACATGACTTTCCGGCCGTAAAGCCTGCTTGGTCTTCTCCAATTTTTCCTTTTATATTTTCCTCTATGATATTTTTAATAATTTTTTCATACAAATGTCCCATACTCGATATTATGCTTAGGCCTCTATAGTTTGTGCATTTTCTGCGGTCTCCCTTTTTAAATATAGATACTATATAAGCTTTTGACCATTCCTCTGGTATTTTTTCTCCATTTATCGCTCTGTGGAACATGTTTCTCAGCATTCGATGTAATTTATTAGATCCGTACTTAATCATTTCATTTACCATACCCCCAGGCCCTGCAGATTTATCATTTTTGAGTGTTTTTATTGTCTTCTTTACTTCTTCATAGCTTAGTTCTATCTCTTTCATTTCCTTATTCTGTTCTTCTTCAGGGTTCTCTTCTTGTAATTCTTGTCTATCTTCTGTCAGCAGCTTCTTATAATATTCTTCCCACTCGCTTTCTGGGATGAACTCTATATACGTCTTCTCTCTATTGTTAGTCCTTAATGCTTTAATTATTCTCCATGACTCTGTACTTCTAGTTCCTCCTATATACTGTTCTACATGTTCGCACGATTTTTTCCCATCTCTCGTTCTTTTCTTTGTTTATCATCCTCCTCGTTTCTGCATTTTTCTCTTTATATTTCTGTAGATCTTCTTCTGATTTTGTATTCAGCCATTTTTCGTATAGTCTTTTTTTTTCTCCTTTATAGATTCTTTGGTTTTTTCACAGATTTTATGTTTCTCATTCTCGTTGTCTTCTTTACCTAATGCTTCTAGGGACGCCTGTTTGATGCATTCTTTTATGTGGTCATACATCTGTTGGATGTTGTCGTAGTTAAATTCATTTAATTTTTGATCTAATCGTCGTCTATATAGGTATCTTATTGCTTCGTCTTGCAGTAAGTGTGTTTGGTATTTTATTTCTTTGTCTGCTTTTTCTGTTATCTCATTAGTATTTCTGTTTTCTTTGTCTATTGTTCCTTTTTGCTTTATCGTCTTGTACCACGGTACTTTTATATTTGCTATTAATAGTCTATGGTCTGTTCCACATTCTGCCCCTCTCTTTACTCTTACGTCTTTTATTTTGATAGTGGTATCGTTTTTAATTATAATGTAGTCTATTATTGATTTTAAGTTTCGTATTTCTTGCATCCAAGTATATTTGTGGATGTCCTTGTGTTTGTAGAATCCGTTTGTTATTTTGAGGCCATTTAGTTCACACAGCTCTATTAGTCTCTCTCCGTTGTCATTAGTAATGTCTTCTCCGAATGGTCCTACGGTATTGTCCTTTGTTTTCCTTCCTGTTCTCCCATTCAGATCTACCATTATTATTAGTTCTTGGTTTTTCTTTACTTTTTGTGTTTCTATTTCTAGTATTTCCATGAAATTATCTTTTTCTCTTATAGTGCTGTCTTCTGTTGGGCTGTATACTCCTAATATTACCATGTATTTTCCTAGCATTGTTATATTTAGTTTGATGATTCTTTCATTGATGGGTTCCCAAGATGTTATTTTCTTTTTCCACTTCTTTTTTACTAATATTCCAACTCCGGCCTTTGCTCTTTCTTCCTTCTTTACTCCACTCCAACAATGCATCACTTCATCTATTTCTTCTATTCCACTTCCCTTTTTCTTCGTCTCGCTTATTACTAAAATGTCTATGTTCATCTTCTTAAACACTTGTATGACTTCGATGTTCTGTGTCTTCCATCCCTGTATATTCCAGGTGCCGAGAGCAGATATTTTGTTTCGGGATTTCTTCGTTTGGCTGAGTTTTAAGCTTGGGTTAACTATTCGCTTTGAAGTAGAATTGCCCCCCCCCGTAACCGATGGGGCTCCCTTCTTCGAAGGTGTGGATTGCCACCCGGGGATTTTTGCTTTTCTTGTGATTTTTCATCCTACTTTTCAAAAACAACTAGCATTTCCCAGTTTAGGTTTTTCGTGTGTTAGGGTGTTAACTCCTAACGCAATAATAAAGAGAAAAAAATTAAATATAAGGACTCATTTGAAATATACCCACCGTTTGAAGCTCGCGCAGTGTTGAAACAAAATAAGAGAAATTTCTATTAAAGAAAACGCCCTAGGGCATATATATATATATATATATATATATATATATATATATATATATATATATATATATATATATATATATTATATATATTATATATATATATATATATATATATATATATATATATATATATATATATATATATATATATATATATGCCCTAGGGCGTTTTCTTTAATAGAAATTTCTCTTATTTTGTTTCAACACTGCAACATATAAATATATATATATATATATATATATATATATATATATATATATATATATATATATATATACAGTCGACACTGTTTATAGTGAAACTCTATATAGTGAAAAACTCTTTATAGTGCAATTTTTTCAAGACCTAGAATATTTTAATGAAATTTCATGTAAAAAGCCCTGCATATAGTGAATCTGTAAAATATTAACACTCTATATAATAAAATTTTTACCGGAATTTTATGTATAAATTTTTATGCATTTATTGAGATCTTGGCCATTTCGGGTTTCCCATTTTTATCGAACATTAGCACGAATTCCATTTTTATGACGCATTCTTTTGAAAAGGTTCTTAACGCGTTTATAACGCCTAATGGTTGGCAATAAATCAGGTAGATTTCTGTGAGAAACCCGGGGAATAACCCATTTTATTGAAACCCGGGGAAAAACCCATTTTATAGTGGAGGCCTAGTAATTCGCAAATTTAGGTTCAGTTTCTTTTTGTTTAAGAATCAAGTAAGATATCCAAGCGAGTGTGTTTAAGTTTAGCTGAGAAAATTAAAGTTTTGGAGGAAGTTGATAAAGGCTGCAAAAAAATTGATGTTGCTGCAAAATTTGTTGTTTCTCCAAGTTGCGTCTGTCTGATAATAAAAAGTCGCGACAGTATCATCAAGAAACCTAGTGTTCCAAGCAGTCGAAAACGAGTACGAGTGAGTACTTACGAAGATGTAAATGAAGCAGTTTTACGATGGTTTCAAGTGGCCCGTACGCATCAAAATGTACCAATATCGGGAAATTTAATAAAGCAAAAGGCTCTACAATTTGCTAAAGAATTTAACTGCGTTAATTTTCAAGCCAGTGAACGGTGGTTGAGTGCCTGGAAGACTCGCAATTCAATTGTTTTCAAGACGGTGTCTGGCGAGAGTGTAAGCGTTAGTCAGGAGGACTGTGACATTTGGACTGAAACTGTTTTAAAAAGTGCATTGAAAAAGTACGAGCCAAAAAACGTTTTCAATTGTGATGAAACCGGTTTGTTTTTTAAATGTTTGCCAAATAAAACTTTTGCTTTTAAAAGTGATAAATGTTTTGGTGTTAAAACAAGTAAAGAAAGGGTGACACTTATGGTTGGAGCAAACATGGATGGCTCAGAAAAACAGAAATTACTGCTCATAGGTAAAAGCAAAAATCTCCGTTGTTTAAAAGGAGTTAAATCTCTGGAGTTAGATTACGCCAATAATAAAAAGGCATGGATGATTTCTGAGATTTTCGAAAGATGGGTAAAAGAACTGGACACGAAAATGAAAAGCCAAAAGCGAAAGATTATGATGTTTATAGACAATTGTCCTGCACATCCAGTTACTGTAAGTAAAAAATTAAGGAATATTGAATTGATCTTTTTTCCACCAAACATGACCTCCAAATTGCAACCTATCGACCAGGGTATTATAAAAAAACCGGTCAAGTGCAAGTTGAACTTGCACAATTAGTGTTCCGTACGTTGATTGTTTTTAAAATAAAAATTTTTGTTAGGGTGGTATTATAAAATGATCAGTGACTTCACAAAACAGACCCCAAATGAGTTTTCAACAAAGTTTGTTTCCAATCTTTACTGAAAACTGGTGACCTCGAAATTTTGTTTTTTTTTCTATACCAGATAAATTATTAAAGGTAATGATAATTTTCGTTCAATCGTGGAGAATATTTCAGGATTTTTTTCAAAATTTTTTGGTCAGTACTTTTCGAGATAAGATAGGGGACAGCGATTTTTCACGATTTTTTAAAAGTAATACGAAGAAAAGTGTGCGCAAGTATTACATTATATATATATATATATATATATATATATATTTTTTACTCGTGTTTTCACAAGCTTTCATTTGACACCACACTCGATGACCTAGTAAAAAAATTTTTTTTTCACTTCCGATTTCACCCCTCAAAACGAATCCCTTAAGTCAAAATTTATGTTACGGTAATATAAAATGATCAGTGACTTCACAAAACACACCCCAAATAAGTTTTCAACAAAGTTTATTTCCAATCTTTACTGAAAACTGGTGACCTTGAAATTTTGATTTTTTTCTATACCAGATAAATTATTAAAGGTAATGATAATTTTCGTTCAATCTATACCCCGTGGAGAATATTCCAGGATTTTTTCAAAATTTTTTCATCAGTACTTTTCGAGATAAGGTAGGGGACAGCGATTTTTCACGATTTTTTAAAAGTAATACGAAGAAAAGTGTGCGCAAGTATTACATTATATATATATTTTTTACTCGTGTTTTCACAAGCTTTCATTTGACACCACACTCGATGATCTAGTAAAAAATTTTTTTTTTCACTTCCGATTTCACCCCTCATAACGAATCCCTTAAGTGAAAATTTATGTTACGGTGATATAAAATGATCAGTGACTTCACAAAATACACCCCAAATAAGTTTCAACAAAGTTTATTTCCAATCTTTACTGAAAATTGATGACCTTGAAATTTCTGTGTTTTTTATATATCAGATAAATTATTACAGGTAATGCACTCGTGATAATTTTCGTTCAATCTACACCCCAAGGAGAATATTCCAGAATTTTTTCAAAATTTTTTGATAAGTACTTTCCGAGATAAGGCGATTTTTCTCGATTTTTTAAAAATAATACAAAGAAAAGTGCGCGCTAGTATTACATTATATATATATTTTTTACTCGTGTTTTCACAAGCTTTCATTTGACACCACACTCGATTACCTAGTAAAAAAATTTTTTTTTCACTTCCGATTTCACCCCCCAAAACTAACCCCTTAAGTCAAAATTTAACTTTCAAAACTACATGGCTCTGATGAGGCCATCAATTCCTATATTATTACCAAATTTCAACTTTCTATGACAAATAGTTTCGGAGAAAATCGGGTGTGACAGACGGACAGACGGACAGACGGACAGACGGACAGACGGACAGACAGACGGACAGACACCGAAGTCATCTTATAAGTGTTCCGTACGGAACACTAAAAACATAAAACATCATTACCGAAACAGAATTGTTCACAAAATTGTTAATGCGATTGATAACAACCTTCCAGTCCAAAAATTGATTACCCTTAAAGAGTGTATAACCGAAGTCGCTAAAGTATGGAGTGAAAATGTTTCTCAGAAAACTATCAAAAACTGCTTTTCTAAAGCAGGTTTTACTGAAAAAATTGACGAATGGGAAGAAGAAGACGAAATGGATCTCGCTACCTTAAAAAGGCAATGGGGTATTCTACAAAAAGCTGCTACCGTCGACACAGATTTTTTACTTGAAGATTTCTTAGAAATCGACAATGATGTTGGCACGACAGATCTCCCAACTGACCAAGACATAATTGACGATATAAAAAGTATAGAAGATCATGAAGAAGAAACTGAAACCGGGAAATGTCCTGCTAAATTTAGTGAAAATGAAATAAGAAATGCATTTGACATTGTGCGAACTAATCTCAGGGGCAAGGAAAGTGTATCTGATCAAATCTTTATGCATTTGAATAAATGCGAGAATTTTGTTGAGCAACAATTATTTTTCAAAAGTAATGTTCAAAAGAAAATAACTGATTATTTTTCCTAGTACGTATGTACGTAGTATGTACATATGTATTAACAGATTTTGTATTTAGTACATACATACATAAAGTCCGTACGTTATATCTTTACACGTGCGTCATAGTTTTCAGGCAATATCCCAGACGACTATTATATTTTTTGTCTCTTTTTACCAATATCTACGATTTATTGGTGAAAAGAGACAAATAATATAATAGTCGTCTGTTATATGGCCTGAAAACTATGACGCACGGGTAAAGATATAACGTACGGGCTTTATGTATGTATTTAGCCCTGTACATGCTATGTACTAATTAAACTTTCAAATGTTTAATAAAATCTTTTCTAATAATTCAATTTTGCAATTTTTTTTGTTGCTTGTACCTTATAAGTAAATGATTACCAATATAAAATACATACATAGCAATATATACGGATTTTTTCTTTATATAGTGAAAAACTTTCTATAGTGAAATTTCGGTCAACATTTTGGTCTTTCACTATATAGAGTGTCGACTGTATATATTTATATATTTATATATATATATATATATATATATATATATATATATATATATATATATATATGGGACGGGGCCACCTAATACCCAAAAATAGAATTAACGAAAAAAAAACTCAAGGGTGTCGATTTCTTCATTGAAACGTAAGCTTTCAAATGCAACTTGGTCCTTTTAAAAAAAACAAGATGGCGGCTCAATATGGCGGTTAAAAACAAAAAAATCATGATTTCTAAGCGGAATTAAGTTAACTGAACTTCAAAATGCAATATTGATGTAATAATTAGAGCAACCAACATAATATTATGTAATACCAATATGGTGGATCCATTGGATCCATACATACATACATATATATATATATATATATATATATATATATATATATATATATATATATATATATATATATATATATATATATATATATATATATATATATATATATATATATATATATATATATATATATATATATATATATATATATATATATATATATACATATATAATAACACACAGTTTCAACATAAATATTTTTTCATTCCTTAACAACGGCTGAATTCAGTGTGATAAACCAGAAGGCATGAAGAAACTTGGTAATAATGAATGGTAACATATGATGTCACATACATTCAACTTCATGCTGAAAATATTTGTTTACTCGTAGGAGAATATTTGCTATTTCGACTTTTGGCCAGGTTATCGTTCAGTAGACCTTATGCCTTCTAGGTAATCATAGCATTTCAAGGTGTTGGTGGTTAAACGCAACGTTGATAATGTATATATGTCTGCTTGTTGAAAGTTAAAAGAAAAGAATTTTGGGCCCAAACAAATATTATTCAAATGGTACAGGACAACAATACATGACCAAAATTATAGCACCAGAGTATCCGTACAGAGAAATTTAAAAAATATATTTTAGACGAGATGATGAAGGTAGTGTTGTTTGTAGAATTATTGTACTCCCTAATTACAATCGAAATAGATTTAACAGATTCGAGTCTTATCTTTCATTATATCAGATCTTAGTAACTAATGTTATGTAGTAATGTATTTTTTCTTTTATGATTTTATTGTAATTGAACAACTCATCAATTTTATTAAAGTTCAGCTCTTCTTATAACACAGCTTATTAATTAGTAATGCCCATTAACTTCAGAAAGTTATTCCTTGATATATTCTTAGAAAAAATAGGTTACGAGCTAGCTTTAGCATATTTGTAATAGAAACATAATAAAGTTTGTTAAACACTATTAATAAGTCGAACTATATTACCTACATTTTATTATTTTCCTAAATAATAGCAACCTATCAAATCTTGGTAAGCACTCATGAACCTATGTTATTAAACTAAAAAATTTAAATCGTCAGTTTGAATAAAGCTTCTCATTAATGGAAAGAGGTCCTACTTTTAAATGAACATTTCTTACTTTCTAGGGGATTTCATCGCATCACAATAATTTCTCTTTTGCACTTTTACAAGCCCGCAAGTTTATTTTCAAACTTAAATAACGTTGTCATAGAAGATCTCCCAAAAGAATTAAAAATAATGAAGTTTGCAATTGTTAGTTATATTTGTTCTTTTTAGCCATGTAATTTTTATTTTAATTTAAAGATGTTGCCATATTTTTCTCAGAATTTTCTAGAAATTATGAATAGAGAGGTCATTAGGTATATATATATATATATATATATATATATATATATATATATATATATATATATATATATATATATATATATATATCTTCAATTTAATCTGTTAATAAACTTTCTTCTAATGTTTTTTTGGGCCACCGAATTAAACAATAAATTCGAAGAAAAAATGGAAAAGACACAAAAAAAGTGAATAAAATACTCAAGAGAAAAAGGAAAAAATGGAGAACTTCTTATTTCTCATCACTGATCCAACAATATTTTAAGGAACTAACGTTTAAAAGCGTGACAAGAAATAATAAGATTTTCAAGACTAAAATTTAGGATATTTGTAGATGTTCTTTTTTTTTAAATTTCCTTTTTATGTTTACGAGTGTCTAAGGTTTTTCTACGCTTATTCAAATGATGAACGTCAGTGAGAAGTTATTTGGTTACACAAGTACGGGGGAAAACGAAATTTTAGTAATTTATAATAAAGGTATGTTAAATGTCATTTACGCGTGTTAGACATATTAAGCCATGACATTTCGTTTAACTTATATGATACCCTAATACATATTCACACAATCAAAAGCAACAATTATAAACTTTTTGCACATGGAAATTATCAATTATATGTATATATATATATATATATATATATATATATATATATATATATATATATATATATATGTATATATATATATATATATATATATATATATATATATATATATATATATATATATATATATATATATATATATATATATATATATATATATATATATATATATATATGTATATATATATATATATATATATATATATATATATATATATATATATATATATACCATATATATATATAATATACCATATATATATATATATATATATATATATATATATATATATATATATATATATATATATATATATATACACACCATATACATGTATATATATATATATATATATATATATATATATATATATATATATATATATATATATATATATATATATATATATATATATATATATATATATATATATATATATATATATATATATATATATATATATATATATATATATACATATATATACATATATATATATATATATATATATATATATATATATATATATATATATATATATATATATATATATATATATATACATATATATACATATATAATTGATAATTTCCATGTGCAAAAAGTTTATATTTGTTGCTTTTGATTGTGTGACTATGTATTAGGGTATCATATAAGTTAAACGAAATGTCATGGCTTAATATGTCTAACACGTGTAAATGATATTTAACATACCTTTATTATAAATTACTAAAATTTCGTTTTCCTCCGTACTTGTGTAACCAGATAACTTCTCACTGACGTTCTTCATTTGAATAAGCGTAGAAAAACCTTAAACACTCGTAAACATAAAAAGGAAATTTAAAAAAAAAGAACATCTACAAATATCCTAAATTTTAGTCTTGAAAATCTTATTATTTCTTGTCACGCTTTTAAACGTTAGTTCCTTAAAATATTGTTGGATCAGTGATGAGAAATAAGAAGTTCTCCATTTTTTCCTTTTTCTCTTGAGTATTTTATTCACATTTTTTGTGTCTTTTCCATTTTTTCTTCGAATTTATTGTTTAATTCGGTGGCCCAAAAAAACATTAGAAGAAAGTTTATTAACAGATTAAATTGAAGATATATATATATGTATATATATATATATATATATATATATATATATATATATATATATATATATATATATATATATATATACCTAATGACCTCTCTATTCATAATTTCTAGAAAATTCTGAGAAAAATATGGCAACATCTTTAAATTAAAATAAAAATTACATGGCTAAAAAGAACAAATATAACTAACAATTGCAAACTTCATTATTTTTAATTCTTTTGGGAGATCTTCTATGACAACGTTATTTAAGTTTGAAAATAAACTTGCGGGCTTGTAAAAGTGCAAAAGAGAAATTATTGTGATGCGATGAAATCCCCTAGAAAGTAAGAAATGTTCATTTAAAAGTAGGACCTCTTTCCATTAATGAGAAGCTTTATTCAAACTGACGATTTAAATTTTTTAGTTTAATAACATAGGTTCATGAGTGCTTACCAAGATTTGATAGGTTGCTATTATTTAGGAAAATAATAAAATGTAGGTAATATAGTTCGACTTATTAATAGTGTTTAACAAACTTTATTATGTTTCTATTACAAATATGCTAAAGCTAGCTCGTAACCTATTTTTTCTAAGAATATATCAAGGAATAACTTTCTGAAGTTAATGGGCATTACTAATTAATAAGCTGTGTTATAAGAAGAGCTGAACTTTAATAAAATTGATGAGTTGTTCAATTACAATAAAATCATAAAAGAAAAAATACATTACTACATAACATTAGTTACTAAGATCTGATATAATGAAAGATAAGACTGGAATCTATTAAATCTATTTCGATTGTAATTAGGGAGTACAATAATTCTACAAACAACACTACCTTCATCATCTCGTCTAAAATATATGTTTTAAATTTCTCTGTACGGATACTGTGGTGCTATAATTTTGGTCATGTATTGTTGTCCTGTACCATTTGAATAATATTTGTTTGGGCCCAAAATTCTTTTCTTTTAACTTTCTACAAGCAGACATATATACATTATCAACGTTGCGTTTAACCACCAACACCTTGAAATGCTATGATTACCTAGAAGGCATAGGGTCTACTGAACGATAACCTGGCCAAAAGTCGAAATAGCAAATATTCTTCTACGAGTAAACAAATATTTTCAGCATGAAGTTGCATGTATGTGACATCATATGTTACCATTCATTATTACCATGTTTCTTCATGCCTTCTGGTTTATCACACTGAATTCAGCCGTTGTTAAGGAATGAAAAAATATTTATGTTGAAACTGTTTGTTAAAAGAGTTTTTGCGGGTGGATTTGAAAGTACAAGGAACAGACTTTAATTTAGATGTAATACTTTACGTTTAAATCAATCCTTTCTTTCAGTTTTATTAATTTGAAATTAGCCTGTGTTTAAAACACTTTTTTTGTTCATTTTCTTTTTCGAAATTAATAAATTTGCAACAATGGTGATGATATAAAAATGGAGTATATGGAGAACACTTTGACATACCTTTGTAATTATCCACCAAGTGAAATCAGTATATTTAAACGAAAATTAAGGTATCTCAAGTGAAATCTAAAAATAAATGGGCAGCTGCATCAAACAAAGAAGACTGATTCAGCAGCCTATAAAGTTACCACTGTAGACAAAACAGGAAAATCGTCAAGATTTCGAAAAAAAATGAGCGAACTAAGCAGTAAAATATATGAAATGATATTTGCTACTCAAATGAATTTAATATCTGCCGATAAAATCGACGCTTTTGCAGTTTTAAAAGTTTTAACCAAATTTCCAGGGACGCCAATATAAGTTGAAAAAATACTCCCCTAGTAACAAGCCAGCAACTTTCCGAGCAGCTGTAAATAAAACCATGATTGTCAATATGTTAGCCAACATGAGAGTCAATGCCCGGTATCGGTCACGGCACTGAAAGAAGAAGTTACTCGTTTCTATAGCAAGAGTAAGCTAGATGATATCCCACAATGAAATCGAATCATGTAACAGACACATGCACTAAAATAAATCTACAAAAACTGCTCGATATCGTTCAACGCGGATGCAATAAATAGAATATTACTCAGATCAGCCTGGTGATTACTTTTATGTTTATATCCAGCATTTAAATCAAATAAAATATATTTCTCTCACAAGTTATGGAATTTATTTTGCCTACTGAAATACTACAGCCGGAAAATATAAAAGCAACAGAAAAATTATAATGATGACGCTTATCATGGTAATTAGACTTTAGACGATAATCGCTAATTGCAAATAAATAATAATAATACAAGGTATAATTTATCTTACTTTATAATTCAAACTAGGAAGCATCAAAATATACCTACTAAGTAGTAACCAAGCTTAAAGTTGCTAAAAGTAAGTAAGTAAAAAATATTTCACCCCAAGTAATCCAGTATTGGATGGATTTTAAGAAATCTAATAACTCATCATTTAAAATCGAGTTTGATGATAAAATATTTTTGGCCAGATTTTTAGCTTGTTAAAATTTATAATTTATTGCCTTGTCTCCAGATGTCATCAGTAATAACCACTATTAACTATGAAAAATTGATGTTACGATTCATTATTACCATGTATCCTCATGCCTTCTGGATTTTCAGTCTGAATTTAGCCGTTGATAATGAACGAAAAACTATTTATGTTAAGAGTGTGTGTTAAAAGAATTTTTTGCTGGTGTTTAAATTCCACTTAATATTTTGTGTAATATTATTTACATACAACATTAACTCGAATAACTCGATATATTAATTATGGGTATTTACTAATGAGGTAATAATTATCAAAAAGCTTGAGCAAAAGATATTTTGCTTTAACTGAAAATAATGTAGAGTTCACATAAGTTTCAGACTCCTCAATTCTAAGAATCCTGAAAAGGATGTAGAACACAATATTCGACATAACGACCTCTCTACTTTCTTCAGTATCTTAAAAGATCAAGAAAAATTTACAAAATACATATAAAATTTAAAAAAAAAAAAAAACTATCGCTGGCCCTGCTTTTAAAGTGATATCACTCAAGAACTATTAGTTTTACAGTACATTACAATTGATTTTTTAGTTTACTCTTTTTTGTTTATTAAATATATTCTTCATCAAATTCAATGCACTTTTTAGAACAATTTAATAGTGATTAAAATGATTTTCCTAGCTCATTTTCTACAATTGCCAGTTGCTAATTTTTAATTATAGGGAATAGTGAGAAATGATGAAGTGCGACGTCCATATTTCGATGTTCTGGTTAAACCTAATAAATTCTATTCATCAAATCTTTCGATTGTTCTAAATAATATTCGTCATTGATACTATGACCAGTCCTAACAAATTTTTTATCGTAGAAAAGAATCATTATTGTTTTGATTTTTGATAGAACTCTTCGTGTCTTCTGATTGTGGTGATGATTAATTTAGACTTTCATTCTGAATTTTAATGCATTATTTGTGAGTTACGTGAAAAATACCACTCCTCTTTACTGCTATCAATTGATTTCAAGAAGTTTCAATTATTTCTAAACACTCCTAAGGTTTCCTTGGATGTTAGATTCTCAATAACTTTTTATCTTCATTTAGAACGTGTGGAACAAATCTTGCATAAATCTTTGTTTTGCCTAAATTCTTCTTCAAAATCATTCGAACTGTCTCCTTGTTGATGTTTATTGCTTAATATATCATTTTCAATGATGTATTGCTATCAACTGCCTTAAATTAAATTCTTTCAGTGGTGTTTCAGTCTTAGAATGTTTTATTCCATTGAACAAAAATTTTCGGCATTAAAAAATATTGCGCATTCTCGAACTCCCATAAATTTTGAAATTGACTTGGGTAGCTTTGGCTTCAGAATAGTTCCAAACGTTTTTCAGATGGTTAGCTCCCAATTTAAATAGTAAGATTTAACGACTAATGTATTCTTTTTAAGTAGTCATCATGGTCAAATACTTTTTTAATACTTTTGAATGTCTTTAGAGTAGCATTGTTTTTCCTGAATTTTGTTTAAAAATCGTTGTTTTTGTTATAAATTGTCATTGTTTTTTGCTAGAATTTAAAATAAAGAGCCAAAAAGGATACTTTTAAAATGACATATTAAAATTGCAGATTATGCAACTATTTTATGATATCTGTTGGGAACCTCAACTGTACTGCATTTGACTTTCTGACATTAAATAACAAATTAAATTTAAGTATTACAAACCTATATTTTTAAAATTATAGCTACTTTATGATGAGATTAATCACAAGAAAAAGTTAAGAAGAGAAGAGACCTCTCTTAAAATTGGAAATAATGAAAAAACCACTTTAGTTTTAGATTTCTCGACTCTAAAAACCCTGTAAATGATGTATAACATGATGTGTTCGAAATAGCCCGTTCTTGTCCCTTTAGCATCTTACATATTTGTCACAAAATTTTTAACTAATAGATATTATTAAGTTAAGGGGATAGTACAAGCCTGATCTTTTAGGATATATAAATATTTACCTTCTGGTAAATATATGAATTAAAGGTTATAGATTTTTTTATGGGTCTAGCACACGTGCTGCAGAGAAATCCCTAAAGGGCTACAGGAGCGACACGTGTGCGGAAAAGCGACTCACGATGGTCTTGAATCGCTGTAAATTGTACTCGGTGGGAACCACAGTCCTGTGCAAATTATTTCAAAGGGATAATGTTCTCCATATAAAAGACTGCTTGAAAAGTGTTGTACGAGGAGTAACAAGCTAAACCTCATTATGGCAGGTATTAAGCTGGCCACATCCTTCGGACACTTCCCATGAAAATACTTGTAGAATAGACTCAAGTCGCCAACCGTTCTTCGATGTTTCAACGAATCAAGGCCGCCGGTCAGTTCCGGGTCTCCAGTTAGACGAACAGCTCTTCTCTGAATAGAATCCAGTGCAGTGTATGTTGGGGAGCATAGCCCCAAACATGGGAGCAGTATTCCATAGTTGATCGAATTTGAGCTTTGCAAAGAATTAACAGTTGTTGTGGATTGTAAAGCTTTCTGGTTCGAAATAATATTCCCAACTTTTAAGAAGCTCTCTTTACTATGCTTGCAACATGTTCATGTCAAGACATATTTGCCCCCAAATTATCGCCTAACAAATTGAGTGACGATGTTAGAGGAATAGAGTGCCCCGAAATAACTATGTCGGGTTCAGCAACGTTAACTTTTTTAGAAAAAACTACCGCCTGGGTTTTTATAGCGTTAAATTCCACTTGGTTACTGACAGAATTTCTTCCAGGTGTTTGTTAAGTTGAATGACTTCCTGCTGTCTGCGGATATTCGTCTGAGTAGCCGAAGTCTGAGCGTTCAAAGTGAATGAAGAGATAAACGTAGTATCATCTGCAAAGCTGTAGATTGGATTCTCGGTCCTTTCCAGCAGAAGGTTAATGTAAATGAGAAAGATAGTAGGAGACAGTATGGAGCCTTGGGGCACACTGGCTTGGATAGTGAAGCTGTTAGAAAGAAATCTGTCTACTGCCACTCGTAAAGAACGCTCTCAGAGGAAACATGAGAGCCACGAACAGAACTTTTCAGACATACCAGAAGAGCGTAGCTTAGCCAACAATCCATCGTGCCAAACACGATCAAATGCCTTGGATATATCAAGAGCAACCGCTCGAGATTCATTGCGTTGTTCCAAACATGTGTGACATAAGTTAGAAGATTTCCTGTTGATCTATATTTACGAAAGCCATATTGGTGGTCGCTAATAACGTTGAATCATTCAAGATATTGTAAGAGTTGCTGATTGATAGCCTTTTCCATGATTTTCGATATTATTGAAAGCAGTGCGACTGGTCGGTAGTTATTTGGCAAGGTCTTCTTGCCTTTTTTTAGGTATCGGCTGAACTGTGGCACAGTGCCAGCAGGAAGCAAATATTCCCTTTCTATAGGATAGGTTAAAATGTCTACAGAAAACTGGTGTTAGTTCCCTTGCACAGTTTTTGAGAACTATGGAAGGTATTCCGTCAGAGCCAGAAGCTTTTTTGGTGTCTAGCTTCATTAAAATACGTTTTATGATACGCTGTCGCAATATCGGGCATCCTTGACTGTACTATGGGAATAGTAGCTGGTGCTTTTCCTTGGAAATTGAGAGTAGAATGTGAACCAAGGAGTTTAGCCACTAAGTTCGCTTTCTCAACAGGTGTTGTTGCAATAGAATTATCTGGTCGTGTGAGTGGTGGTATGGTGGATTTGGTGAAATTTTGACTAACTGCCTTAGCGACTGACCAAAAGAACCTGGAATTGCTGGGACAAGGGAGAAGTTTGTTTCTAATTCGTTGATTGTGTGCTTCCTTGGTTTCGTCAATAATTTCTTTGCTTCTGCTCCGGGCACGAACAAAGGTGTTACGATTTATGGCGTTAGGATTTTCACGCCATTGTCAGTAGGAATGATGTTTAGAGGCAACAGCTTTTTTGCATTTTCGGTCAAACCAAGGCTTGCCATTGGAAGGGCATTTCTTCGAAAAAGGGATGTAAGCTTCCATACCAGCCAATATAACATCAGAAACCTTCTTGGCGCAGTTGGGTGGATCGTCAGATCGAAAACAAACGTCTAACCAAGGGAAAGTTCGAAAATATTCCATGAGATCTTTCCATTTAACAGATTTGTAGTGCCAAATCTTGCGCGGTTTAGGCGCCTCTCTGTCACTGATTGGTAGGATACTCGATGTTTAAAGTAGCTTATGATCGGAAGAACCTAACGGCGGATTTACGGTGACCGTCTAAATCTCGGGATTGGTGGTTAAAAACAGATAAAGAAGACTGGCGAACTCCCCGTCTCGATCAGGGATCCGTGTTGGTTCGTCAATAAGCTGAGTTAAGCCACAACTGATTGAGAATTATTCAGCTTCACGACCTTGTTCGTCGGTAGTATTTGAATGCTTAAGCCACTTGACGTTGTGGACATTAAAGTCGCCCAAGATGGCAATTTCGGCACATAATTATGTATTTATTTATTTATTATCAACGGTAACACCATTTCTACAAAAAACATCGACAATATGCAAGAGAAGAAAACAATGTGGATGAGCAATATAATTAAAGCTAAATCTAAAACTAAAACTAATAGGTCAGAATGCAGGGTATTACAATCTAAATTAATCACTTTAAAGGTAAACAGTACTTGACATATAATACCAATGGGAAACTACCCGAAAATTAAAGAAACTTTATAGCGAAGTCAGTTGCTTGATCATATTTTTGAATCGGTGTACTGGGCCATCAATTGGCAAATTGTATTTATCAAAATTACGCTGCATTCTAAAGATTGGACTATGCAAGCCATAGTTTCTGGTGACATTAGCTGGGTAAAATAACGATCTGGCGCGGGTACGATGTACGGTATGAAAAGATAATTTACTAAGTAAGTACTCACAGTCAATATACCCATTTAATAGCTTAAATAAGAAATGTAGATTAGCTTGCATTCATCTGTCCTGAAGACTGCACATATTTAAAAATCTCTGTACCAAGTCATAGTTGGTATGTCCCTCAGTTAAAGGAATTTTCAGTTTAAAATAACAGATACGTAAGAATTTTTTTGGACACTCTCCAGCTGATTAATATGGACATTATAAAAAGGAAACCACACCGGGCTTGCATACTCCAAAATCGGTCTAACGTACGAGCAATATAACAATTTAAACACATTACAAGAAAAATCGGCAATAAATCTATCAATAAAACCTAAACACCTACCGGCTCGCTGCACCACACTCATTTGATGGCCGATGAAAGATAAAGAACAATCAAACATCACACCAAGATCCCTAATCTCATGTACCCGTTTTAAAATGGTTGTATTTATACAATAGTCGAACTGAATAGGACTTTTTAATCTGGAAAATGATATACAGGAGCATTTATCAGTATTCAGACTTAAGCCGTTTAAAGTTGCCCAATGGAAAAATATGTCAACATCCGCTTGCAAAATAAGACTGTCGTCCACAGGACTAGAAATAATTTTGAATAATTTCAGATCATCGGCAAACATGAAAAGAAGTATTGGTCAGGAAATCCCTCAAGTCATTTACAAATAAGAGAAACAATAGGGGGCCGCAGTGAGAGCCTTGGGGAACGCCCGAGGGCACTATACTTAGGTTAGAGATATAATTATTTATTCTTACACTTTGCTGACGGCCCATTAAAAAACTCTCCAGCCGACGAAGAATGTAAATACCGAACCCAAGCGACCCAAGTTTGCTCAACAATAACCGATGGTTCACTTTGTCGAACGCCTTGGAGAAGTCAGTATATATGGTATCAACCTGACAGCCCCTCTCAAATGCGCCCAACAGGTAATCCTCATATGTCAGAAGATTAGATACACAGGAACGAGAACGCTGAAAGCCATACTGTTCATCCATGATCACCCGCCTACAGTGCCAAGAAAGACAAGAAGTGACCAGTGAGTCCAAAAGCTTTGGTATGGTCGACTGTATGCAGATGCCCCTATAATTAGTCATATCGCTACGATCACCAGATTTAAAAATTGAGGTTATATAGGAAGTTTTCCAATAATCAGGAAATAATTCCAAATCCAATGAGAGATTGAACAGGAAGTGAAGTGGTCTGCTTAAGGTGCACACACATTTCTTTAATAATAGAGGCCGGACACCATCAGGCCCCATTGGATAGTTAATTTGTAAATGATCGATGGTGTTTGCAAGAGAAGCGAAAAGTGTTCTAAAGTTTGTATCACTTGGCGGTCGACAGAGGATGCAGATGAACTTTGTAGTTTGTTGAGTCGATATTTTTATCCATATAACATCTAAGTTTCGGGGCTTCAGAGCCTCTTATCGTTAGCAAGAAAGGTCGCTTCTGACAAAAAGACAGATTTCAAAGTTACACCTAAATCGGGAATAGAAGTCGTACCCAGGATAAGATAGTTGACTGTGCTGGTCGATGAACTGACTTTCGTTTCACAGAGAACGAGTACATGAGGTTTATTTGATTGCAGGTGTTGGTGCACTGAATTTATGTTCGAGTTTAAACCTCGTAGGTTGCAAAAATCTATTTTAAAATTATGATCTTTGCATGTCGACGCCCCTGAATCAGCCCCCACCTGGAGATCCGAACGGGTCGCTATTTTACCTTCAGAATTTTTTGTATCCAAGTGCCTCATCATGCTATTTGGTCCCATAGTCTGAGACATCGGCACAGCCACGAAACATTAAGCAACTCACGCAACCTAAGCCGATGCGATGGTATTACACCGGACGATACCTGGTGGGATCTGGGTATCTACCATCTAGGTTGTTTTTTAAGTCGCCTTTTACGACAGGCAGAAACGTACCGTGGGAGATATTCTATCCCGCTCCGCCACGAGGATTACTAACGAAAATTTCCTTTTCATACTAATTCCTGTAGTAACTATATGAAAGGGATTTTTTATTTATTGCTAAAAGACAAGTAGAAAAGCAGAAAATAATTCTAGTCACTTATTTTAAAACTTATTTACTTTTCGGCTTAGAGAGATTTAAGTAAACGACCACTTCGACACCAGGTTAATTTAGAACAATATGTTAAATTAAAAACACTTGAGCCTCGTTGTTTTAAATTTGTGTCTAAAGATGGCTGCTGAGCAGTCAAAAAAAATCAATACATAAAAACAGTACTACCGGCGACACTAGCAGCCTCAATAATCGAATCATTGGGATGGCGAGTACGACTTCTAGATTTTCATACAAAGAAGAAAGAAGCCAGGTTACAGCTGTAAAACTAAACTTTTCCAAGGGTTAGGCTCCAAACTATAAATTTCTCGCAGCTCTTACATGTTTATAATTTTGTCTCTTTTTAGCTCTGTTAAAACTTAAATCATTATTTTTAATCAATACCAATAATATAAATAAATAAGTCTTTATTAAATTAATTAAATAATAATCTAAATTGAAAGAGCGGCTACCACATATAAACAGGATTAGTCTAAAAAGTAGACTACGCTCCCATATTCGGCCACATGTTTAACCTAAAAATTATTCATTACTTCACTCGAACTTCAGGAAAAATTCTCAAAATACTATTGGAAATAAATCGTTATTAATAATCTCCTATCCTTATAGCAATATCGCTCAAAAATACCATTCCTTTCGTTCTTCCATTATTATACGAGTATATGTCAAAGATTTCAGCCGGGTATTTTATTTCGCAAACATACATGTAGACAAACCTAAAGACAGATTCCACCTACCGACGGAAATTGAAAACTATATTTTTCGTGAACTGGGCTCCCTCAAATGCAAAGAAACGCAAAAAATCTCTTAATATATTCCTTTCCTAGCTGAGGAAAGTAAATACACCCTGTGCTTGTACTTACACTATAAAATAAAAATGTAATGAAGCCAATCTAAAAGCAAGAAACATATGAAAAAAAAGACATTTTGAAGGAATTTCAGTTAAATTGAAAAACAAATAGGGTCGGAGAATAAAGTACATGACCGTCAAATAAAAGATTTTTATTTTTTCTCATATGTCAGAGATTGCATGGCTAAGAAGTAAATGTATAAATAAATTGAACTCGTTTGTGTGTTTTTATATATTTCAGTGAAATTTTTTGTCCATCCATTCTCGTAAGGAATTGCCAACTACACACTTTCATTTATAATTTTTTGACAGGATATTGCTAAAGTGCCTTCATTTATCCAGGTTGATATACGTCGCAGTTGGAGATTAAACTCCAAATTAATCGAAAAATGATGATTTATTTTTGGTCATATCTAATATTAATCGTCAATCTTCTGATTAATTATTACCTATACAATTGAGCTTCATGATTGGTTTTTATTCCCGGATATTTATGTATTTATTCTTTTATACATTTTGAAAGACTAAAAAAATGGACACAAGTTTTACTGGGGTTTACGGATAGTTAAAATTCATACACCGGTTATCACAAAAGAAACCAAATTTTTATATTTGAAGCCATACTACTAGTATCCTGTAGATCTAACTGGTGAATTAGATACGTAAATTGATAAACTTTCGTTAGTAAGTAATATTTGAATCTCTGGTTCTAGTTAAGTTATACGACATTGTGTTGTGTGTAAATATTTACATGAGAAACTGAT
>CM032456.1:161696589-161754089 GCA_019049505.1 Pachyrhynchus sulphureomaculatus | reverse complement strand
TGTTATAAAAATGTATGTTTGTAATTAATGTCACCCATGTACCCAATGTACCCAAAATGCACGGTAGATCTCTTTTTAACGACCAATTCACTGGGCTATAATAGATTGGTAACTTTTAATATAAATTAATCCCCATGAAAAAGTTGAACTATTTCGAACGAAGCGCTTTAACTTCTGTAACTTGTAGAAAATGGTCGGTTAAATTTAAATTTTTTAAGTAATAATTATCATGATGTTAGATACTCTTATGCATGGGCTACAGAAACTACTTTTTGTAACAAATAAAAATAAATAGGTTGTAAAATCCTTCATTAAAATGATTACAAGAATAATTAATATTCACATTATCGGTAATGAATTTATAAAGTACTCGTAAATAAATTAGGTAATTATTTTTGATATATTCTATATATGTTTTTGTAAAAATACAACCCAAGAAGAAAACTATTAAAATATTGTTGAAAAAATAGAACTCGGTTGTCCACGTTTTCTTAATCATTTCTGGATTATGTTTCTACGAGAATGGTTTAAAAAGTTCGCGACCTAGTCAAGAAAACAAAATACAATACGTACAAAAATATTTTTATTTCTCGACGTAATCTCCACCTAGCTCTAAGCACTTCTTCCACCTGCTTTCCAAAGCTTCCACACCTGTTTCAAAAAAAGATTCCTCTAGGTTTTCGAAATACTGGTTAACTTCTTTATTTGATGAAAATTTCTGGCCACTGAGGTGTTTTTTTAGGTTTGGAAACAGATGAAAGTCTGAAGGTGCCAAATCAGGAGAATAAGACGGGTGAGATAGCAATTTGAAACCACAATCACGAATTTGAGCCATAGACTGAATAGACGTGTGAACGCAAGCGTTTTCCTGTTGGAACAAAATTTTCTTTCTCAGTAATCCTGGGCGTTTCTCTTTAATTTCTTGACGTAAAAGGGTGGAATAGTAAGTCGAGTTTATTGTTTTGCCTTTCGGAAGGTCGTCCACCATAATAATCCCAAAAAACTGACGCCGACAGAATTGCCTTCAGTTTACTTACTTAAATGGAGACCTTGGGAGAGCAGACGAAGGATCGGAAGACCAATGAAAAGATGCACTGATGATATTAGGTTGATACCAGGCAGTAGATCTTGCACAGGACAGAGACATTTGGAAGAAACTTGAAGAGGCCTGTCTTCTGCAGTGGAGCAGCAGTGGCTTATAAAGAAGAAAAAAAGAAGAAACAAAACTTCAGATTGCATTTGTGATATTTGCCAGATTTAAATAGATACGTGGAACCCATTTTGTAAAAAAATTGGCTACAGTCATGTTTAGGCTTCAAGACTAATTAATTCCTGGTTATTACTTTTTCAAGATGTTGTAGGTATATTTTTTTATATATTCCGTTGCAGACAAACTACAAAGTCATCCATGGATCCTGAAAACAGATCTTAATTAGGTCTGAAAAAAACATTTTAAATCAAGAGATGATCAATCGACTTTGGATGTTACAACTAGAAACACACCAGTAAATTTTCATTTTAATAACCTTAATTCAAACTAAACATTGATTCAATAAACATGATTTCAATAAATCCAGCTTTTTATCGCAAAGAGTAAATGTTCGGATTACAAACGATAAATGTTCGAATTACAAACGATAAATGTTCGCATTACAAAACGATCCAAGAACGCACCACCAAGAAATACTGTAAATTTCATTTGCCCAGCGCTGTGTTTCCCACCGAGTACAATTTGCAGCGATTCAAGAACAACGTGAATCGCTTTTTCCGCACTCGTGCCGCTCCTGGAGCGCTTTAGGGACTTCCCTGCAGCACATGTGCTAGACCCATAAAAAAAAAACAGTTCACGTTTTGTCTTTATTCCTCGTATCCTTAAACCATTAGAGAGAAATAGACAAAATGGTGCCACTGGTAAATATAAATGGCTTCTGTTATTCCTCTACTCTTAAAAATAAAAAACCTTCTACTACAAAATTTTGCAACGGCTGCACTGAAGAAGAAAGATTAAAACGATTGAGAGATTTTGCAACGTTTATTTTAGTAGGCCACCATCTTTATCTTAATTTGAAGCATGCGCCCACTATTTGGAGCTTGCGTAGTAGTAAAAAGGAGAAACTAAATATAAGGACTCAGCTATTACCATTATTTGAAGCATGCACCCACCATTTGAAGCTTGAGCAGTATTGAAACAAAATAATAGAAACCTTTATTAAAGATAACGGTTTTCCTTATTTAGGAACTTATAAGAGAGGTTAGTTGAAGTTCATTATTCTTATCGCTATTAAGATAGGGCCTGTTTTTTTCATACTTAGGTATACAAACCACTAAGAAAATACAGTAAAATTGAAATGATAATCTTTCTTTGCAAATAACACTGACAAGAGTTAATTAGTGTTCAGATTATGTTGGGATTTTGCAATCGTTGGCATAATGGCATTATAGTATGTGTAGTGCTAATTTCAAATAAAATTTTATTTATTGCATATTTGTATTACCTTGGAAATATTGAAGAAAGTGATAGAAACCTGGTAGACACACTTTAATTTAGAAACTTGTGTTAGCCCATCAAATACTAATAACCGGTGTGCTTAACCATAAAATGAATGAAAAAAAATCTCCTAAGTTTAAAGAAGATGAATATTAACCTAACCTTGCAATTCCTTCGCGTTAATACTGCGCATACTTTAGATAACGATAAGGACAAAGGCATGTGAAAACTAAGCGTTGCAAAATCTCTTTAATAGATATTGGAAACCACCTTGGCTATTAAAGTTAGCTGGCTATTAAAGTTAGCTGGCTATTACCACAAATAAACTTTTATGTCTCTTTGCGAACAACCAAATTGCTATGTTTCACTTGCTTACACTCATTCCTTTATTAATCCTGCACTATATCAGTGTACGAGTGTACGAATACCTCTAACAAAACCAGTAATGATACTGTTATGTGCAGTCTATCTATATCTCACTGTACCAATGCCTTAAGAATATATTTTTACTGTCTTATTATTATGATTATTATCTTATTATTATGATTATTATCTTATTCCTATGATTATTATCTATTACTAGTTTTCTATATAAATCTTTCTTAAAAATTTAGTATAATAATTTTTAGTATGTTTTAGCTGAAATTGTTCGGTTAACCCAAAGCGGTTACAATCACGGACATGACCTCAATGACATTTGATCCCATTCCTTACAGTCGTAGTCATCGAGATATTTTTTCAATATATCTGCTAGACCTTCATCTAGAGGCCGATATTGGCTCTTAATCATACTATTCAGATAAAGAAAAAAATTTAACTATTAAAATTAAATATGAATTTTTATTTAAGAATAGCTATATTTTATTATTTTTATTTCTCCGTACGGAACGCTTATGGGATCACTTCGGTGTCTGTCTGTCACACCCGATTTTTTCTGAAACTATTTGACATAGAAAGTCGAAGTTGGGTTCAAATATAGGAATTGATGGCCCAATCAGAGCTGTGTGGTTTTAGAAGTTAAATTTTGACTTAATGGGTGAGTTCTGGGGGGTGAGATCGGAAGAAAAAAAAAACTGACCAGTTCATTGAATGGGGGTGTGAAATGAAAGCTTGTGAAAACTCGAGTTCAAAAATATATATGATGTAATACTTGCGCACACTTTTCTTTGTATTATTTTTAAAAAATGGCGAAAAAGCCCTATCCACTCACTCTTTGGGAGGAATTAATGAAAATACCTGTAGAATAGAATCAAGTCGCCAACCGTTCTTCGATGTTCGAAGGAATCAAGGTTGGTGGTCAGTTCGGCATCCTCAATCAGGCGAGCAGCTCTCTTCTGAATAGAATCCAACAAATGCAGTGTATGTTTGGGAGTCCTAAACATGGGAGCAATATTTTACCGTTTGTCGAATTTGAGCTTCATACAGAATTAACAGGTGTGTGAGTAGAGTATAAAGCTTTCTAGTTCGAAATAATATTCCTAGTTTTTGCTATGCTTGGAACATGTTCATGCCAAGACATATTTGCTCCCAAATTAAAGCCCGGCAAACTGAGTGTCGATGCTAGAGGAACACGTAGGCTGAAAGGTTTTTGGTCTGACACATAGATGTAGCCCTTTTCAAAAAAATCCATATGATTTTTAGTAAGTATCAACCTTCAGATGATACTTGTCAAAATTTTATGACATTTACAAGTTACAGTCGTTTTAGTGACGCTATTTATCAAAACAATGGAAAAAAAACCGGATTTCGTGTGTCGATTAAACACTGTTTTTTGATGGGAAAAAATACCGTTCAAACAAAGCAATGGCTTGATAAGTGTTACGAGGACTCTGCCCCTGGAAAATCACTTAGCATTTACTGGTATGCAGAATTTCAACGCGGTCGTACAGACCTAAATATTGCTAAACGCTCTGGGCGCCCAAATGAGGTGGTTACACCGGGAAACATAAAAAAAATCCACAAAATTGTTTTGGACGGCAGTAAAGTGAAATTGCGTGAAATAGCTGACACCCTAAAGATATCAAAAGAACGTGTTGGTCATATTGTGAATGAACATTTGGGCACGAGAAAACTCTGTTTGAAATATATACCGCGCTTGCTCACAGTGGAACAAAAACAACAATGTGTGAGCGCTGTTTGGACCTTTTTGAGTGCAATAAAAACGATTTTTTCATGCGATATGTGACAATGGATTAAATGTGGATCCACCACTATACACCGGAATCAAATCGGCGGTCAGCTGAATGCACAACAGCCGGTGAAATCTGCCCGAAGCGACCAAAGACACAACAGTCGACTGGGAAGGTTTTGGCATATTTTGAGATGCGCATAAAATAATTTTCATCGAGTATGCTGAGAAGGGAAAAACCATCAATAGCAAATATTATATAAAGTTATTGGTGCGTTTGAAGGCAAAAATCGTAAAGAAAGAGCCCCAAATGAACAACAAAAAAGTGCTTTTTCATTAAGACAATGCACCGTATCACAAGTCAATGGTTACAATAGCAAATTTGCCTGAATTGAAGTTCAAATTGCTTCCTTATCCACAGTATTCTCTAGATTTGGCCCCCAGCGACTATTATCTATTCGCAGACTTTAAAAAATGCTAACTGGAAAGAGATTTGGCTCCAATGAAGAAGTTATCGCCGAAACTGGGGCCTGTTTTGACGGCAAAGATAAATCCTTCTACAAGAAAGGTATAAAAATGTTTAGAAAAGCGTTGGATTATTTGTATTTCTCTTGAAGGAAACTATGTTGATGAATAAAGTCGAATTTTGCAAAAAATGTGCTTTAAGTAGCTAGACTAAAAACTTTTCAGCCTACGTGTCAACTATATCGGGTTTAATAACGTTAACTTTTTTAGAAAAAACTGCCACTTTGGTTTTTGTACCATCAAAATTCTACTTGGTTACTTTCATCCCAAGATAGAATTTCTTCCAAGTCTTTGTTAAGTTGAAAAATTTTCTGCCGTCTGCAGATATTTGAATGAGTAACTGATGTCCCAACTTAAAAAGTGAATGAAGAAAAAAGCGTACTGTCATCTCCAAAGCTGTAGATTGGATTCCTAGTTTTCTCCAGCAGATCGTTAATGTAAATGAGAAAGAGAGTAAGAGACAGTATGGAGCCTCAGGGCATACCGGCGTTGATAGTGAAGGTGTTAGAAAGAAATCCGTCTACCGCCGCTCATAAAGAGCCCTCTCTGAGGAAACACGAGAGCCATAAATAGAACTTTTCAGAGATAACATAAGAGCGTAGCTTAGCTAACAATCGATCATGCCAAACACGGTCGAATGCCTTGGATATGTCAAGTGCAACCTCTCGAGATTCTCCAAAGTGTTCAATTGAGTTATTTCAAACATGTGTTACATAAGTTAGAAGATTTAATGTTGTTGTTTGCTTACAAAAGCTATATTGATGGGTGATAATGATATTTAATTCTTTAAGATATTTTAAAAGATGCTGATTGATAGCATTTTCCATGACTTTCGATATTCTTTTATCAATGTCAGATAGTATATTAACTTATATTCGCATACTGTGTAACTAAAAAGCTATAGTAATTAAGTAGATAAATGAATATTTAGAATATTTGTTTGTACACACACTGTTACATACATCGATGACGAGATAAAAATTAATGAAGCCGCTGACACTTCAAATTTCATTTATTGGGATTGCATTTTCTAATCTAAGTTAATATAAATAATAACTTAGTTTATACTTTGGAAATTTTTGTCTACTAAATTATTTTAAAAGAAAAAAATAACATTAATGAAGCGGAAGTAGTACACTCGGTAATCTTAACAGCTGTAGCCGTTAAACTATTAATAATATGAAAATTAGGATCTCCCTTGGTGGTAAGTTGGTTGGATATATTCGGAGTAGGCGATTCTGCCTGCATGTGCGCTGCAGCTTTTTTGGCTTATTATATTCCCCTCTTTTAGCTACATGTACGTTGTCCCTTTAAGAAGGTTGATGAGCTTCCTTCCAAGAACTTGTTGTAAATTAGGGGCACGATGTAGATCTCCGAACAGTTTATGCCTATTCCGAGTTCAATCCGCTCATTCATATAGGATGTGCATAGATATTTCGTACTCTTCATCAAGTAGGCTGCATGTCGTGGGACCATTGTGGATACCTATTTTCTGTACGTGTTTCCTCAGATGACAGTGGTCGGTTATCAGTCACACCATTAGTTTGGTCTGGATCCTTGGAACATTATGTTAGAGAAAGACGCTAAATAATTTGGTTTTCAAAGTATAATGAATGTGGCAACATAGCTTCTCGCTTGCTTCCCGCCGCATACAAAGACGTGTTATTGCATTGCATATATTAGTCCGAGAGCTCACGACCAAAATGTGACATCATCGAAGAGTGGCAGATAATAGTATCACTTTGTTAATTATGCCCCCCTTACTCTACTAGTTTGGAGCCTCAAGTCTGGTTCCTTTTCCTGGAAATACGCTTTAAAGCTGCAAGAAAAAGTTGTTGGACGAACTTAACCCTGAGTGGCAGATATCTTGGGTATAGCTTCATTTCTGTAAAATACGACTGAAAAATGAATATCCGCCATGGATATTGAGTCAATCCAAAGTTATAACGGAACACGGCCTACAAAGATTGCTCTATAAATTCAAACAAGTAGCAGAAAGATACAACATGGAAGTCAATACCGACAAAACAAAATGCATCACAATAACTAAAGGACCAGTAAGGTGTAAATTAGAAATAAATGGGAAATTAATAGAACAAGTAATGAAATTCCCATATCTTGGGGTACTAATTACTAGCTCCGGAGATATAACAGAAGAAGTGAGACAACAAACAAATAAAGCAGCAGCAATATCAGGAGCCCTCAGAGATGTAGTTTGGAAAATCAAAGATCTAAGTGTAGAAGCAAAAACAAGAATATATAGAACTTGCGTTAGGCCCATACTGGCTTATAGCATAAAAACACGGGCAGACACAAACAAAACCAAACAGCTATTAACAACAAATGAAATGCGTGGTAACCATCTTTATATTGAAGCAGTGAATGCATGATACTATAATCTATTATTTCTCAAAAGCAAAACTACTTTTAACAGTTACTCATAAAAAATACCTTAAACCACGGGTGTCAGTTGTTAGTTTCTTGGAGGAGCCGCCAATTATGTCCCTCGCATGTCTTTGACCAGATGTTGCGAGTCAACGATATAGATGTTTCTGACATGACCATTGATTGTTACTTTTACCACCGTTTTTAGTATACCAAACGCTAGTTCTGAACCTCTGTATGGTTTTGTAGCTCTGAAACTTGCTGACTTGTCTGCCATTTCATTACAAGGTAGCCTGTTGCTCCTGGAGAATGGTTCTAACACGTCACATTTATACTGCATCATGACTCGGGAATTGGTTTGATAGGCATCTAAAGCCTTTAGAGCATCTTGACTGTCTAAGATTATTCTCTTGAACACATGATTGTATTGCTGCAGTTTTTGATCCGTTTGTGTAATAGACGCGTGGCTATCGTCGGAGTCTTCACCGCCATCCAAAATTGTGATTGCTCCCAATTCTATATGGTTTTTCAAACTTAATCAAGGAACCTCCCTTAACGTTACCATAACCTATTTGTAACGTAACGGTTCTATTAACTTTATTACCAATAATAAAGTCAATCAAAAAGTTACGTTACAAATAGATTATGGTAAAGTATAGTACCAAACCATATGTTTAAATTCTCAAAATATGTTGGTTAGTGTCATTTTCTCTATTCTCTACTAATATTTAATCCTGGTCTATTTGTTAAGTTAACCAAAAAATTATCAAAATTAATTTAAAATCGACTTTCTAATTATATTATTTAACCCTTAAGAATTTACTCCCTGTATTCAGTTATTATTAGTAGTTGATAGGTAACCCCATATTTACGAGTATTTAGTCTTTCATATACTGTTTTCAGAAATATTTAATTACAACTGTTTATTTTCTTTTAATATAAATGCTTGCTAATGACATAACTAGAAGCTATGTCCCTTTTTATATTCGAATAGCGAACATTTTTAAAAATATACCATTCACCAGCCTACTGCCAAAGGTTGTCTCTATTTTAGTAACATAAAATTAATAAAAATAATACTACCTGGTTTTTAAGTAAAGTAAAGAAAAATAATAATCAGTCAAGTGCAAGTTGGACTTGCACAATTAGTGTTTCTTACGTTGATTGCTTTTATAATAAAAGATTTTGTTACGGAAGTATAAAATGATCAGTGACTTAACAAAACACATCCCAAATGATTTTTAACAAAGTTTTTTTTCGGTCTTCAGTGAAAACTAATAACCTTCAAATTTTTGTTTTTTTATATTCTAGATAAAGTATTACAGGTAATGCACTCATAATAATTTCCCTTCAATCTACATCCGTAGAGAATATTCCAGAATTTTTTCAAAATTTTTTGATCAGCACTTTTCGAGATAAAGGGGGACGGCGATTTTTCCTACTTTTTGAAAAATAGTACAAATAGAAATGTGCACAAGTATTACATTATAAATATTTTTGAACTCATCTTTTTTCAAGCTCTCATTTGACATCCCACTGGATGACTTAGTAATTTTTTTTCACTTCCGATTTCACCAACCAAAAGTAACCCCTTAACCCTGCGGGCGGGGCGCCTAGCCTCTGAGACCCGACGCTCCGACAATCAGTCGGCAATTTTCGTAACATCGTTGCAACCGCTTAGCGGTTCTTCTACATGTTCATTTTTGGCCTCAATACCCGCATAACAATCGGTGGTTGTGTACGTATTTTAGTTTTTATATTATTTTGATTTTGGTCTGTGAGACCCGGCGCCCCGGTTTGCGCTTTTCTTTTTATATTCGGCTGGTTTTACTTTTCAACGGTAAGTTAGCATAAATAAAATTTATTTTGCATTATTTTATGCATATTAATTATTTATTAGTTACTATTTTATAAAAAATAGTATCTCTTTTGTTTAGCAGCGATGTCTACTTATTATGAGAAAGAGCAGGAGAAACTCCGCCAATTATGGGAAGAAGCTGATTCAGATGAAGAGCCGGATGACGAAGAAGAGGAGTTAGCTTTAGAAGAAAATATAGTAGAAACCCGAAGTACCGATAGTGAATCAGAACAAGAGTGCGATGATAGCAGTGATGACAATGTACCTCTTGCAAAATTACCAAGAATTCCAGCTTTCATTGGTAAAAACGGAACCACGCGATGGCAAAAAAACATTGTCCAAACAAAACCGTAAGAACGAGAAAAGAAAATATTATTGTTCGGCTACCAGGCGTCAGGAACTGTGGAAAAACGCCAAAACAGCCATGGAGTGTTGGTCATTATTTTTCACAGATGAAATGCTTAACATTATAGTGGAAAACACAAATCTCTACATTTCTGGATTGGCTCAAAATTATGCAAGAGAGAGAAGAGGGAAACCCACGGACATTTGTGAAATAAAAGCTTTTCTTGGATTATTATATTTGGCGGGGACCCTCAAAAGTGGACGACTTAATACAAAAGAGCTATGGCAAAGAAACGAACTCGGGATTGAAAGATTTTGGTTGGTAATGTCTCACGATCGATTTCATTTTCTTCTTCGATGCCTTCGTTTTGATGACTTGACGACAAGAGAAGCAAGGAAACAATTTGACAAGCTAACTCCAATCAGAAGCCTATTTGACCTTTTTGTTGAAAACTGTAAAAACACATATACTGTTGGAGCAAACACAACAATTGATGAAAAGCTTAAGGCATTTAGGGGGCGATGTGATTTCAAACAGTATATTCCAAGTAAACCTAACAGATACGGTATAAAAATATTTGCTTTAGTTGATTCCTCTACATCTTATGCTTCAAATCTGGAGGTTTACGTCGGAAAGCAGCCTGAAGGTATATATGAACGCCCTAACGATCCACAAAGTATAGTTTTGAGACTAATAGAACCTATATCTGGGACTAATCGTAATCTTACGTGTGATAATTGGTTTACCAGTGTTAAATTGGTAAAAAAAATACTTGTGGAGCATAAAACCACGTACGTGGGTACAATAAAAAAAAATGAAAGGGAATTACCTCTAGAATTCTCCAACACAAGAGCTCGCCCTGAATTTTCTTCAATATTTGGCTTTCAAAAAGTTATGACTATTGTGTCATATATTCCAAAGAAATATAGAAATGTTAATCTTATATCCAGTTTACATCACGATGATAGGATTGATCCCTCTACGGCAGAAAAATGCAAACCCGATATAATTACTTATTACAATCATACCAAAGGAGGTGTAGATAATCTCGACAAATTGTCTGCTACCTATAACGTAGCAAGGAATACAAGAAGGTGGCCGATGGTTATTTTTTTTTTTCAATTATGAATATGGGTGGTGTAAATTCCCAAATTATTTTTGCTTGCAATAATAAAACTTATAAGATTGAAAGACGATTATATCTAAGAGATGTTGGACTATCTTTGACAAAAGAACACTTGGAGCGACGTTCTTATGAAGCAAATGTTCCAAGGTCGGTAAGGGAAAGAAGACAAGAAGTTGCTGGAACACAAGAACCCAATAGAAATGAAGAAGTCCAACCAGGTAACAGAAAAAGATGTTTTTTTTGTAAAAAAGATTCAAAAACCAAATATTTTTGCAAAAAATGTGGAAAATTTGTATGTCTTACTCATATCCATGCATGGTGTTCTGAGTGCTCAGAAATTGCAATGAATCAATAAAATCTGTTGATTTATGATATTTTTACAATGTTTTACTAAAAATTTTTTTTTTTCGTCTTCAAGTTATTTTGTTTGTAGTTTTTAGGAAATGTTTAATTTTTTTTGACAACAAATATTTAAAAATTAGATTTTTGACTATGTATACTTAAACCAGTTTTATAATATAAGGTTTTGTATTTAAAAATGTGTATTTTTTTTTCAATAAAATATTAATTTATCACTTTTTTTTTTTAACAAGATTCTTTATTGATGGGTTTGCGAGACCCGGCGCCCTGGTTGGAGATTTAGTCGGCGGCGCCCGGCCCGCAGGGTTAAGGCAAAATTTAACTTTTAAAACTACATGGCTCTGATAAGGCCATCAATTCCGATATTAGTGCCAAATTTTAACTTTCTGTGTCAAATAGTTTCAGAGAAAATCGGGTGTGAAAGACGGACAGACAGTCGGACAGACACCGAAGTGATCTTATAGGTGTTAGGTACGGAACACTAAAAACGAATATGTTTTCAGAATGATCAGAAGTATTAGATAACTCACTGTTATTAAAACCGAATCACCATATTAACAACTCATCAAATTAAATGAAATATATGTTTTAGACCTAAATAATTGTCCTCCAATCGAAATATTAAGGAAATGCACTATGTAGTACTGAACAAACACGAAAATAACAAGTCCTAAATACCCTATAGGTGAAGTCACATATCATATAAATTAACAAGGACTATAGCGCAGTAAGTGATTAGCAACGGTTCAGCAAGTACTAACTACCGAAATGCAAGGGAAGCATGTAAAGAAGACACAAGATGCCCTATTATTTTTTATTACAATAATAAAAACTTATATTTAGTATCGTTTTACACTGGATCGTAATGAAACTCTAAATTGACATTAAATAATTTGTTTTAAAATATAATGATCATTAGTCGGTGTAAAATTTTCATCTCTATATAGAAAATTATTGTTCTATGTGATTTATGTAAGCAGATAATTTCTTTTAAAACACTGAACTTCAAAAGTAGTCCAACGCTTAAGTATCAGTTGCTTTTTTTAAACTGAAAGAGATGATAGTTCTTTAAATTATTATAAAATGAAATAACAAACTGTTAGTTTTAAGCTTGCGAATTTGACTTCGATGTCAAAATTATTAACGAACACCCTAAGAACCCATATATTTTAGTTCTAGCGAAGTACCATTTGTCACTACTTTTCCACAGTCCTATACAAGGGTTTGATAGTATTTTCATTAACCCTATATATTACAGTCTGTCGAGTAAGAACGTATCTGCTATAATTTATTTTTAGTAGATGCGATTCTAGCGATTCAATAAAAAATCGGTAAAGGGAACCTTTGTCTACGAAGCATTTTAGTAAAAATATCAACTTCAAAACTTTCGTCGAAATCACGTAAAATCCAAAATGAGTCACTTCTTTGCCAGTCTTTCTTTATTCCCATCCAAAGGGGTTTAAAATAATTTATTTCGCGGCCGCTAAATATAATAAAAAGTCGATGTCGTTTATGAAGAAGTGGATAAACCGTTTTAACAAAACGAAAAACGTCGACGACTTGCCAAAACGTGGTTCGGTAGACAAAGTCACTCCGAAAATCGAAACAGGACTAGTAGACTTTGTTTTCAAGGAGCCCGAAATTGACGCTGCCTCAAAGAGCGGCAAAACTAAGAAAATCAAGTTTAAATGTGTCCCATAAGACCATTTGACAACACCATCGTGCTCATGATGTCAAATTACGAACCACGTTGGAGAAACCTTTGCTGGGCGAAAATCACGTCGAGAAGCGGCTTGCTTGGGCCTACAATAAGATACTAGAGTGGCCGTCACAATCGCCGGACGCAAACCCTACTGAAAATGTTTAGTCCCTTGTAAAGAAAAAGCTCAGAGGAAAAACTCTGAGGACTTTGACTCAGTTGTCTCGCGAGATTCGAAAAATTTGCAGGTATGCCGAAAATCTCGTCGACAACATGACTCAAAGATGCCAGGCGGTTATTGATGCAGGAGGCGATTGGACAACTTAACCTAACCTAAGGTAATTGCGCCATTGTTACCAATGAATACACTAATGGCAAGAAGTGATCTCGAAACACACACACACACACACAAACACACATATATATATATATATATATATATATATATATATATATATATATATATATATATATATATATATATATATATATATATTTATATATATATATATATATATATATATATATATATATATATATATATATATATATATATATATGTATATATGGTTTAAAGTAAGGACAACTGAAAACAGATGAAAGTCCGTATCTCAGCAATCTACCCACTGTTCTCTTACTTGTCGAATCCGTCAGGAAACGCGTTACGCCGTACCATGGCTCATCAGTCGGGCTAGGATCGACAAACAAGAGAACAGAATTTTCAGTTCTTAAGCCAGTACTGACGGCCAATAATGGTAAGATATAACGCTTGCCTCGTAGGTGGCACTTCATCGGAGGGCTGACTCGCTTCGGCCATTCGCCGACAGAGTGATTAGCAGATCACCAACATTTCACCACAGGTGTTCGTCCGTCCGTCCGTCCGTCCGTCACACCCGATTTTCTCTGAAACTATTTGACATAGAAAGTTGAAATCTGGTATTAATATATGGACTGATAGCCTCATCAGAGCCCTGGGGTTTTGAAAGTTAAATTTTGACTTAAGGGGTTAGTTTTGGGGGATAAAATCGGAAGGGAAGAATAATTTTCTTACTAGGTCTTTGAGTGGGGTGTCAAATGAAAGCTTGTAAAAACGCGAGTTTAAAAATATATACATTGTAATACTTGCGCCCACTTTTCTTTGTATTATTTTTTAAAAATCGCGAAAAATCGCTATCCCCCCCTTATCTCGAAAAGTACTGATCAAAAAATTTTGAAAAAAATTTGGAATATTCTCGACGGGGTATAGATTGAACGAAAATTATCATTAGTTCATTACTTTTAATAATTTATCTGGAAAATAAAATTTAAAAAAAAATTCAAGGTCATCAGTTTCCAGCAAAGATCGGAAACGAACTTTGTTGAAAACTCATTTGGGGTGTGTTTTGTGAAGTCATTGATCGTTTTATACCTCCGTAACAAAATTTTTTATTTTAAAAGCAATCAACGTACAGAACACTAATTGCGCAAGTTCAACTTGTACTTGATCGGTTATTTCTCTCTCTCTTTTACGCGTCTGTCGTTCATTCTTCCTTCTCACTAATTTGTTCTTAAGTTATTTACATTTTTTATCTATTTACACATGTAGATTACGTTTATATATGATTTTTATAACTAATTTTAATTTTTTCTTGTGTATTTTCACTTCACTTTCACTACATTATTGTTTATGTTACACTTTATAATTAAGTCTAAAATTATTTACACTTATATTTACTTGAGTAAACTGTTCAATCCTTATTGTACTGTTTACATCGTGAAGCAACAAAGAGTATCGCACAAAAAGTGCTTCTTCTCCAGGACAATGCACCTGCTCATTTATTGGCCGTTGCAATGGTAAAAGTGCACGAACTGGACTTCAAAATAGTTCCCCATCTACCCTATTCCCTACTAGTTAGTTTTTTTTTTGTCGAATCATCAAGCCAATGCTTGGGGAAGAAATTTTCGTCAAACGAGGAAGCTGTCTGTGCTGTAACGACTATTATGCACCGTTCGAAACAAATATTTTTTTCTAAGGGAATAAAAAAAATGGAATCTCGCTGAATCAAATGTATTGAGCTCAATGGAGATTATGTTGAGAAAATAATACGTAGGCTGAAAAAATTCGACATTATTCACCAATACAGTCTCCTTCAAGAGCGATACAATCAGTCCAACGCTTTTCTAACATTTCTATACTTTTCTTGTAGAAGAATTTGTCTTCAAAATGGGCCTCAGTTTCGGCGATAACTTCTTCATTGGAGCCGAATCTGTTTCCCGCGAGAATTTTTTTGAGGTCTGCGAGTAGATAATAGTCGCTGGGGGCCAAATCTGGAGAATACGGTGGATGAGGAAGCAATTCGAACTTCACTTCATGCAATTTTGCTATCGTAACCATTGTCTTGATGAAAGAACACATTTCCTTGTTCATTTGAGGCGATTTCTTTGCGATTTCTGTCCTCAAACGTACAAATAACTTTATATGCTATTTGCTCAGCATAGTTGATGAAACTTATTCCATGCGCATCCTAAAATATAGGACCAAAACCTTCCCAATCGACTATTGTGTCTTTGGTCGCTTCGGGCGGCTTTTACCGGCTCCTGTCCACTCAGCTAACTGCCGATTTGATTACGGTGTGTAGTAGTGGATCCATGTTTCATCCATTGTCACATATCGTATGAAAACATCCTTTTTATTGCGCTTAAACACAGCACTTAGAATCATAAACACGTTGTTGTTTTTGGTCCACCAGTAAATGATGAGTGATTTTCCAGGGGAAGAGTCCCCGTAACACTTATCAAGCCATTGCTTTGCTTGAACGGTATTTTTCCCCATTAAAAAACAGTGCTTAATCAACACACATTTGATTTTTTTCCATTGTTTTGAAAATATCAAAACTGTAACTTGTAAACTAATCATCGAAATGTCATGAAATTTTGACACGTTCGTCTGAAGGTTGGTACTTCTTAAAAATGGATTTTTTAAAAAAGGGCGTCATCTATGTGTCAGACCAAAAACTTTTCCGCCTACGTGTTAACTTTTATTTTTGTAAAAAATATCAGTTACCTTATTTTTACAAGAATATTTATTTCACTCTCGTATTTTAATTTGTTTATTTGCTATTCAAAAATATAAATTTTGGATTTCCCAGTACTTAAGTAGACAATTCCATGTTAAGAGATTATTAAAAATTATTATTTGAAAAGTCTAATTATAAAATCGTTAATGGGAAAAGTATTTTTCTAATTAATTCAAAATAAAGGAAAACCATTTTTGACGGATATTACTATATATCAGTTTGATGATTATTACATGATTAGTCTGCAAAACAATTAACTCACGATTCATGGTTTTACGTAATAATGGTGAAGGATGGTAGTTTTTCCCCATGAATAGGAAGGAACAGCACATTCATTCTTTTGTTTTTTGTGGTTGTAAAATTTACCAGATTTGAAATACTTAGATGCGTAATACTAGTTGGGGATAGTTACATTTACATATGTACATGCATACGTGAGCAAATGCAAGAATTATCCATATTATTTTTTGCAATCTTAATCTGTACCTTAAATGAATACAGCTCTTTACATGAAAATTATTTATTTTTGTACAGTAGCTGTAAATTTTTCTATATTCGTTTAAAAAATTATTACCTTCTGTACAATTTCTTGAACGGAAAACGATATTTTCGGAAACCCTTTTGTATTGGCATAGCACCGCCACTGCCGGAAAACCCCTAAAGCATTACAGGAGCGACGCGTGTGTCGAAAAAGCGATTCATGTTGGTCTTAAATCGCTATAAATTGTACTCGGTGGGCAAATCATTCCAAAGGAATGAGTTTCTCCATATAAAAGACTGCTTGAAAACGGCTGTACGAGGAGTGATCTCATACGGATGTGAAGTATTAGCACGACGTATATTGCTAGCATGAACCGCTCTGGAAAGAATTAAGCGGGATACATTCATCGAACGCTTTCCATGAAAATACTTGTAGAATATTAAGTTGGGAATGTGGAATCTTTGGCACAATGATACTACTCAGTATATATCACCACTACACCAAACACTTTATTTTTGCACTCGACGTGCGTTTCGCTAACCATGTTAGCTTCATCAGGAGCGATGATTGACTAAAGGAAAACTACAAATTTACCCTATTTATACTTAGCCTAACCCTTGAATTACTCAAGCGGAACTAATGACATAGGCAAGGCCATCAGTTCCTGTCAAGTAACCAGTAGAGGGGACTATAAGGAATAGGCCCTCTGGCTTTATTTAAACTACTTTTACATTTTATGATTTCCATACTTTCGTATGCGTTCAACAATCTCCTATCAGATACATTTTTTATTAATATTAGATTATCTAATGTTACAGTATGATCAGCTTCAAGGGCAGGTTCGGCAATGCTAGACTTTTCTGTTCTATTGTATTTTAAGTGTGCTAAGTGTTCTTTAAATCTTGTTTTAATTGACCTTTTAGTTTGTCCAACATACTTTTTGTCACAATCATTACAACTAATTTCATAAATTCCACTTTTCTTACAATTAGGAATCTTATCTTTGGGATTTCCTAAGATATGGTTAACAACACAAATTCTAATTCACGAAAAAACATAAAAGTAGTTAAAGGATTGAAAAAGAAAGACATCTTCTACTTAAAAGCGGATAAAGGAAATAAGGTTGTTATATTGGATAAGAAAGATTACTTGGAACGCGTAGATAATCTTATCGAATCTGGCCCTTATGAAAAGGTAATAAGAAATCCATTACCGAGAATGATATCAGAGGTTAAAAATTCTTTAAAAAAATGTAAGAACCTTGTCTCCCATTCGCTAAAATTTAAATTAAATATGAATAATCCGACCATCCCAAAATTGTATTGCTTACCCAAAATTCACAAACCTGGAAAAGCAATGCGACCCATTGTTTCATCGGTCGGATCACCCACATATTTAATATCCAAATGGTTATCAAAAGAACTTGAAAGGTTACCATTAAATACTTTCGCAGTGAAGAATTCCTTAGAATTCATTAATAAAACAAAAAATCTAGTTCCTAATGAAGGTGAAGTCATAATTTCTTTTGATGTTAGTTCTTTGTTCACACTTTACCATATCTCGAAGAATTACTTAGAATGAATGACTCTGAAGACGAAATTATTAGTGAATACTTAACATTATCTAAACTTTGTATGGAACAAAATTATTTCCAATATAACAATCAATTTTATGTTCAGAAAGAAGGAACAGCTATGGGTAATTGCTTATCACCTTTCATAGCCAATTTATTCATGAGTAAGTTTGACATCGAAGCCAGTCAAGACTTCGAATATTTCGCAAGGGTATGGTATAGGTATGTGGATGAAATTTTCGCGATTTTTGATACAAAGAAAGCAAATATTGATGATTTTGTCTCTAAATTAAATAGCCGGTATGATTCCATTAAATTCACTTACGAAGTTGAGAACAAAGGACAATTGTCTTTTCTAGATATTTTAATTATTAAAAATAATAATAGATTAGAATTTGATATCTATAGGAAGGACATAGTAACAGATAGATATATTCCTAATGATTCATTTCATTGCAAACAACATAAATTAGCCTCATTACATTTTTTAGTTCATCGTTTGGTCACTTTCCCTCTGAATAGAGTAAACTTTAATAAAGAAAGGAATCGTATTAGAAATATAACTAGAGTTAATGGTTATGACGATGACTTAGTAAATAAGCTAATAAATAGACATAAGTGTAGGTTTAATATCCAGAATTCCACCTTCTTTACACGCGAAAAAAATAACACCAAGTATGTCTTCATACCATATAATCCGAAATATAGCAAGGGACTCAATAAGGTAGGCCTCACCTTAGTCTATAAGTCATCAGACAATCTGAGGAATATCTTAAGAAATCCCAAAGATAAGATTCCTAATTGTGAGAAAAAAAGAATTTATGAAATTAGTTGTAATGATTGTGACAAAAAGTATGTTGGGCAAACTAAAAGGTCAATTAAAACAAGATTTAAAGAACACTTAGCACACTTAAAATACAATAGAACAGAAAAGTCTAGCATTGCCGAACATGCCCTTGAAGCTGATCATACTGTAACATCAGATAATCTAAGATTAATTAAAAATGTATCTGATAGGAGATTGTTGAACGCATACGAAAGTATGGAAATCATAAAATGTAAAAGTAGTTTAAATAAAGACAGAGGGCCTATTCCTTATAGTCCCCTCTACTGGTTACTTGACCGGAACTGATGACCTTGCCTATGTCATTAATTCCGCTTGAGTAATTTAAGGGTTAGGCTAAGTATAAATAGGGTAGATTTGTAGTTTAGCTTTAGTCAATTATCGCTCCTGATGAAGCTAACATGGTTAGCGAAACGCGCCTCGAGTGCAAAAATAAAGTGTTTGGTGTAGTGGTGATATATACTGAGTAGTACTTGTAGAATAAACTCAAGTCACCAACCGTTCTTTGATATTCTAAGATGCCAATGTTTCTGGTGAGATCTGGGTCCCCAATCGTTCTTCGATGTTCCAAAGGATCAAAGTTGCTGGTGAGTTCTGTGTCTCTAATCAGATGAGCAGCTCTCTTCTAAATAGAATCCGACCATTGCAGTGTATGTTTGGGAGCAAAGCTCCAAGCGTGGAAGCAGTATTCCATCGTTGGTCGATTTTGTGCTTTAGGCAGAATTATCAGTTATTGTGGAGTGTAAACCTTTCTAGTTTTAAATAATATTCCCAGCTTTTGAGAAGCTCTCTTGACTATGCATGCAACATGTTGCTCCCCAATTAATGCTCAGTAACTTAAGTGACGATGCTAGAAAAATGGGATGTCTCGACATAACTTTGTCGAGTTTCGTAACGTTAACTCTTTTAGAAAAAAACCGGCCGCTTGAATTTTTGCCGCATTAAATTCTATTTGGTTACTGTCACCACAAGATCGGATTTCTTTCAAGTTTTTGTTAAGCTGAAAGACTTTCTGCTGTCCTCCTGTAAATTAGAAAGAAAATAGGCCTAGGTAGTATGGAACCTTGGGGCATACCGGCTTTGATAGTGCTGGTCTTTAAAAGAAATCCGTCCATCGTCACTCGTAAAGAACGCTCTCTGAGGGAACACGAGAGTCATAAACAAAACTTTTTGGACATACCATAAGAGCGTATCTTAGCCAACAATCCGTCATATCAAACAAAGGCGAATGTCTTGAATATATCAAGTGCAATCGCCTGAGATTCGTTCAAAGTGTTCATTTACATTGTTTCAAACATGTGTTAGATAAACTAGAAGGCTCGTATTAATCTTTCCTTACGAAAGCCATATTGTCGGTCGCTAGTAATATTGAAACCTTCTAGATATTTTACCATAGAAGATGCTGATTGGTACCTTTTCCTATAACTTTCGTTATTATTGAAAGCACTGCAGCTAGTCGCCTTTTTGGGTATCAGTTGAACTGTAGCGCATTTCCAGCAGGAGTGAAATATTCCCTTTTTGTAGGATATGTTGAAAAGTCTACAGAAAATTGAAGTTAGTTCGCTTGCGCATTTTGTGAGTACTATACCAGGTATTCCATTAGCAGCAAAAGTTTCTTGGTGTCTAACTTCAATAAAATAAATTAATAATACACTGTCTGAAGACAAAATCGGACATCTTTGATTGCCCTACGGGAATAGTTGGTGGTGTTTTTCCTTGGAAATCGACAGTAGAATGTGAAGCAAAGAGCTCAGCTAACAAATTAGTGTTGTTGCCTGAATATTATCTAGCCGTGTGAATGGTAGTACAGCGGGTTTAGTGAAATTTTGACTAAATACCTTAGCGATTGATACAAGAAGCTGGAATTTTGTTCTTAATCCTCTGGTCTCGTCGATTGCATCTACAAAATTCGAAAATATTCAATGAGGTCTTTCGAATTTCTCGATCAGTGAACCTAACGGTGTATTTAGGGTGACAATGTAAATCTCTGGATTGGTGGTTAAAAACAGGTCATGAGGACTAAAGGACCCCGCACTAACCTTATAGAAAATGGTCGGTGGATTTGGACAAAACTTTCGTAAAATGTAATTTACGCGATGCTGAACAAAATATCTCATGGCCCCAACTTTAACCTATGAGTCGTTTTTTATTCTAGGAAGTCTAATAAATGAAATAAAAATTGAAGAAAATTAAATTAAGAACATGAATATTGATGATGATGAGAACGTAATAGGTTATTATTGCACTTGTCAATCCGGCGCTAGAATATTTGAATCATGTGCACATGTGGCGAGTGCACTGTGGTTTTTTGGGATATTCCAGGTATGAAGAAAATATAAGGTATCCATCGGATGCATTCTTGAATCAAGTATTAGATGCCGGAGCAATCCATTGAATTTAATTGATATTGATGATGATTAATAGCGCACTCTTACACACACACGGGGAATAATTTCCACCTCGTCCACGTCGTTGTTCCTGAATAGCGTGAAGAGCGGGACGGCAATTTTCACTCCTAGAATGAGAACTGCTAACAGGTTAAAGTTGAGATATCTTGTTCAGCATCGCGTAAATTACATTTTCCCGAAGTTTCGTCCAAATCTACCGACCATTTTCTATAAGGTTAGGGCGGGGTCCTTTAGTCCTCATGACCTGTTTTTAATTACCAATCCAGAGATTTACACTGTCACCCTAAATACACCGCAGCCACTTTTCGTAAGGTTAGTGCGTGGTTCTTTCCGTCCCGATCAGAGATCCGTGTTAACTTATCGATAAGCTGAGTAAAGCCACAACTAATTGATGATGATTCAGCTTCACGACCTTGTTCGCTGATCGTATTTGATTACTTAAGCCAATTGATGTTGTGGAGATTATTGCCGCCCAGGATGGCAATTTCCTTACTTGGATAATTAATTTCGATCATCTACGATCAATGATGTCTGCTAGAGAAGCAAAAGATGTTCTAAAGTTAATATCACTTCTTGGTGGAATCTGTTTTGAAAAGACCGTTTTCTCTATGTCTGCAATTTTTAATCCGAATGAACTGAGTTTTCCCACAATTTAACGAAATAGCGTTGGGTAGATCTTAGAATTAGTTAAAAACCTTTGATAGTATCATTAGCCCAATAACCTATTATCCCAGGTTGAAATTAGTTTTTTTTATGGGTCTAGCACACGTGCTACAGGAAAGTCCCTAAAGCGCTACAGGAGCGACACGTATGCGGAGAAAGCGATTCACGTTGTTCTTGAATCGCAGCAAATTGTACTAAGTGGGAAACACAGTCCTGGGCAAATTATTCCAAAGGGATGACGTTCTCCATATAAAAGACTGCTTGAAAAGCGTCGTACGAGGAGTAACAAGCTGAACCTTATACGGATGTGAAGTATTAGCGCGACGTGTACTTCTAACATGCACCGCTCTGGGAGGAATTAAGCGGGCCACATCCTTCGAACACCTTCCATGAAAATACTTGTAGAATAGACTCAAGTCGCCAACCGTTCTTCGATGTTCCAGCGAATCAAGGCCGCCAGTCAGTTCCGGGTCTCCAATCAGACGAATAGCTCTTCTCTGAATAGAATCCAACAAATGCAGTGTATGTTTGGGAGCGGAGCTCCAAACATGGGAGCAGTATTCTATAGTTGCTGCTGCTGTCTGAGGATATTCGTCTGAGTAGCCGATGTCCGAGCGTTCAAAGTGAATGAAGAGATAAGTGTACTGTCATCTGCAAAGCTGCGTTAATATAAATGAGAAGGAGAGTAGGAGACAGTATGGAACCTTGGGGTACACCGGCGTTGATAGTGAAGGTGTTAGAAAGAAATCCGTCGGCTGTCACTCGTAAAGAACGCTCTCTGAGGAAACATGAGAGCCACAAACAGAACTTTTCAGACATACCATATGAACGTAGCTTAGCCAACAGCCCATCGTGCCAAACACGGTCGAATGCCTTGAATATGTCAAGAGCAATCGCTCGAGATTCTCCAAAGTGTTCAATCGCGTTGTTCCAAACATGTGTTACATAAGTCAGAAGATCTCCTGTTGATCTATTTTCACGAAAGCCATATTGGTGATCGCTAGTAATGGTGAATCCAATATTTAATTCTTTAAGATATTTTAGAAGATGCTGATTGATAGCCTTTTCCATGACTTTCGATATTATTGAAAGCAGTGTGATTGGTCGGTAGTTATTTGGCAAGGTCTTCTTGCCTTATTTAGGTATCTGCTGAAGTGTGGCACATTTCCAGCAGTAAGGAAATATTCCCTTTCTGCAGGGTAGGTTGAAAAGTCTACAGAAAATTGGTGTTAGTTCCCGCGCACAGTTTTTGAGAATTATGGCAGGTATTCCGTCAGCGCCAGAAGCCTTTTTGGTGTCTAACTTCATCAAAATACGTTTTACGATACGCTGTCTGAAGACAATATCGGGCATCCTTGACTGCACTATGGGAATAGTAGGTGGTGTTTTTCCTTGGAAATCGACAGTAGAATTTGAAGCAAAGAGTTCAGCCAACAAGTTCGCTTTCTCAACAGGTGTTGTTGCAATAGAATTATCTGGCCATGTGAGTGGTGGTATGGTGAATTTGGTGAAATTTTGACTAACTGCCTTAGCGTTAGTTTGGTTGTTTTATACATAGTGTTTGTTATTTTATGCATATTGTACGTTATGTGTTCATTTATAATGCCGTTTTATGTAATTTGAAGATAATGTTTAAAACTAAACCTACCAAATTAAGTATGGCTCAGTTAATATTTGAAACTTCTACTCTCTACGTGAAAAAAAAAATACCGTATGCTTGAACATTTTTTCATAAGAACTTTGACCTAAGTATACAGTGTCCCAAAAAGTTTTATACAAATTGAGAAAAAGTTTATCTTACATATTAAAAAAAAATAATTCTTGATAAAAAATTCTGCATCACATGGAAATCCATAATCAAGCTTCAAAAGTTTAAAATATATGATGGTATACAGGGATAGTAAAAAATAATAATTTATAATGAAGAGTAAAGTGTGTTTAAATTTAAATACAGAGTAAAATATTAATTGAAAATGTTAATAGGAACTAAAAAATATGTTAAAGATATATTCATTTATTTTCAGCCTAAAATTTGTAGTGATTTCGTTTCCCTTTATTCAATAAATGATCCAACAATTACTGACGGGTTTACTGGAGTTTTTTTGAATTTCTCACTAGGAAGGCCACAAATCTAAACGTGAGCATAATTTTTTAATTCCTATTAACATTTCCAATTAATATTTGCTCTGTATTTATATTTAAACACACTTTACTCTTCTTTATAAATCATTATTTTTTATTTTCCCTATATACCATTAAATACTTTTAACTTTTGATGCTTGATTATGGATTTTCATATGATGCAGAACTTTTTAACAAGAATAATTTTTTTGTAATATGTAAGATAAACTTTATCTCCATTTGTATAAAACTTTTTAGGGCACACTGTTTATGGTATTCATTAGAAAAAGGTCAAAATTAAATGCAATATTTTGTTCCCAGAATCATTAGATAAAGGCTCCGCATATTTCTTATGGAAAGTGGCCCTCGGTGAAATTGTCTGAAATCGATATATGTTATTTCTCTCGAGCTCCTGATCAAAAGTTCCCATGGGCACAAAGTCGGAAAATTGACAGTTTTTTTAGATATCGGGGGTAGAAAAAGATTTACGGAGATCTTGTCGACAATATCGTAGAGCCGTGAGATTGTTTATGCGCCGTTCTCCAGGGTATACGAGAGTTTTTTCGGTCGCTGATTCCAAATCTCGTGTCAAAAATGACATTTGACTGTTGGCAGCTGTCAAAAAACTGTCAACTCGTCATATTTCTGATAAAATGTCCATGAAAATGTACATCGAGACATTTTTACGGTCGCTGATTCCAATTCCGGTATCAAAAATAACATTTGAAACTTTGCAGCTACCAATAAAATGTCAGCTCGTTTCACTTGTAACAAAATTTTCATCAGAACATTTTTTTATCTACTTCTAGCATTACAGTTTTTTGACAGTTGACAACTGTCAAATATCATTATTGACACCAGATTTGGAATCAGGGACCGAAGAAACTCCGGTCTACCCCGAAGATCGGCGTATAAGCAACCTCACGATTCTATGCTATTTGTCGAAAAGATTTCCGGAACTCGTCTTTCTACCCCCGATATCTGAAAAACTGTCCATTTTCCGACTTTGTACCCACAGGAACTTTTGATCAGGACCTCGAGAGGAATAACACATATCGATTTCATATAATTTCTCCGAGGGCCACTTTCCATAAGAAATGTCCGGAGTCATTTTGTAGTCAAAGGTAGTTAGTCAAGAAATTAACTAAAATCACAGTTTTGCCACTTTTGTACTTTTAACTGGCAATTTTAAAAATAATACCTTATTTCTTTTTTTTAATAAATTCAAGTTTGTTTAATTTGTTTTGAACGTTACGAGCGGGAGGTACATGGGAGGGAGCACGGAGTGAAACTGGAGCCTGTAAATTTAGTTACGGGTAGAGTATTTAATTGAAGCGGAAGATATCACAAGACTTATAAAAATGATAATTCTACGACTATAGTGAAGGAAAAATTTTGCCTTTGTATCATTTACATAGTAAATCCTAGAAATATAGCTGGGATCAATTGTAGCGACGAAAACTTAATAAACGAGTTAATGAATGAACATAAGTTTAGGTTAAATATTCATAGTTCCACTTCTTACACCTGAGCAAAATAATATGGAACATGTTACATAATCCAAAATAATGACTCAATATTCTATTTAATGAAGTACGTTCCACCTTAAATTATAAGTCAAGCTTATTAAAACATCTTAGGGAGTGTGAACGAACGTAAAAGAAGTGGATTAAATGAGATAAGTTGAAACGAATATAACAAGACATATTATGGTTAAACTAGAAGATCCATTCAAAAAAGATTTAAAAATTATTTAGCTCATTTGAGGTACGGAAGATCAGGAAAATCTGGCATTACTGAACATGCCACAAAATAACATTTGATTACATAAGGTTATGGAAATTTAAAAAAATATATAAAAATAGTGTAAATAAGGACAGAGTACCTATTCTTCACTGTACTAGTTATTTAATCGGAAGTAAATGGTTAACTGTGATTAGGCAGTTCAGCCTAAGTAACTCAAAATTTTGGAATAAATAGTTTTGGAAATTTTAAGCAGCAGCGTGCAAGCAGAATAGTTAATTGCGAATTGTGTTGATTTATTTGACACATGAAGAAAAGCTCAAGAAATATATATATATATATATATATATATATATATATATATATATATATATATATATATATATATATATATATATATATATATATATATATATATATATGTAATACGTAGGCTGAAAAGTTTTTGGTCTGGCTACTTAAAACACACTTTTTTGCAAAATTCGACTTTATTCATCAACATAGTCTCCTTCAAGAGTGATATAATCAGTCCAATGTTTTTCTAACATTTCTATATCTTTTCTATGGAAGGATTTGTCTTTACCTTCAAAATATGTCTTCGTATGTTTCGGTGATAACTTCTTCATTGGAGCCAAATCTCTTTCCTACGAGCATTTTTTTTGAGTTCTGCTAATAGATAATAGTCGCTGGGGACCAAATCTGAAGAATACGGTGGGTGAGGAAGCAATTCGAACTTCAGTTCATGAAATTTTGCCATCGTAACCATTGACTCGTCACACGGTGCATTGTTTTGATGAAAGAGCACTTTTATCTTGTTCATTTGGGGACGATTCTTTGCGTTTTCTGCCTTCAAACGCACCAACAAATTTATATAATATTCGCTATTGATAGCCTATGAAAATTATTCCATGCGCATCCCAAAATACAGAGGCCAAAACCTTTCCAGCCGACTGTTGTGTCTTTGGTCGCTTCGGGCGGCTTTCATCGGCTACTGTCCACTCAGCTGACTGCCGATTTGAGTCCGGTGTGTAGTGAGTGAGCAAACGCTGTACCCATTTGAGCAGAGCTTTCTCATGCTCAAATGTTCATACAAAATATGACCAACATGTTCTTTTGATATCTTTAGGGTGTCAGCTATCTAACGCAATTTCACTTTACAGTCATCCAAAACAATTTTGTGGATTTTTTTTATGTTTTCCGGTGTAACCACCTCATTTGGGCGTCCAGAGCGTTCAGCTTCATTTGTTTCTGTAAACGACCGCGTTTAAATTCAGCATACCATTAAATGATGAGTGCTTTTCCAGGAGCAGAGTCCCCGTAACACTTATCAAGCCATTCATTGCTTGAACGGTATTTTTTCTCATCAAGAAACAGTGTTTAATCACCATACGAAATTCGATTTTTTTCATTGTCTTGAAAATATCAAAAGTAACGTCACTAAAACTACTGTAATTTGGGAATTAATCATCTAAATATCGTTTGGTACTTCCTAAAAATCATATGTATTTTTTGAAAAGGGAGACATCTATGTGTCAGATCAAAAACTTTTCAGCCTACGTGTTATATATTCATGAAAGGTGGATAAGTATAAAGTAAAAAGATTGAAGGATGTTACTATATGTACGTAATTACCAACCTATGTATAATAATTTAGTTTGATGTGAGGTTTATATTTATTACAGCACAACATTTTCTTGGATGAGAAGGGACAATTTTGTTTGTACCATATATTTTTCGCTCAGAAATAACCACTATTTTTTCTGCTATATGTTTCTTCGCTGAGAAGAGATCACTTTTTTTTCTGTGCTACATTTTCTTCGCTGAGGAGGGATCATTTTGTTTGCACCACGCTTTTTTTCGCTCAGAAATAACCAGTATTTTTTCTGCAGTATGCTTCTTCACTGAGAAGAGACCATTTATTTTTCTGCAGTATTTTTTTCGTTGAGGAGGGACATTTTTTCCAACACGTTTACTTCGTTAAGAAAACACCTTTTCTTTTCATCTACCTTATTCCTCGCTGAGAGAAAAGCTACATTTTTCTTCCCGTAAAAGGCAGCACCATTTCACAGAGCAGTACCATCCTTTTGAAACGATGAGAGCAGGTCCATATCTTATCGGGAAGGACGAATTTAAATAACTAGCTCACGGTTCATTTGCAGACAGCATCAGCAGTCGATAAAGAACTATCTGCAAGATCTGCAAGCCAGTTATTGTGATCATCTCCATAACGTAAGAGTAATTAAATCTCTTGTTTTTTTTTTGGAATTACTATATAACATTATGTTAAGTTAATCTAAAAACCCAGATTTGCTTACAACTTTACTTTGAATTCTACCTCAAACCTTGTTCAAAACTTCACTTTGAATTTTACCTCAAACTATATCTCAAATTGTGCTTAAACTTTACTTTGAAGTTTACGTCAAACTTTACCCCAAATTTTATTTAAAATTTTACCTTAAGCCTTAGTGGTATACAAGATTACAATAAAAGCAATTCACTGTATTAGAAAAAAAGAGATCTTTGTGTAAATTTCTATATAGATTTGTTCTAACTGTTTGAAAATTCATATAGAATGAATTGTTTGATTTAGGCGAACGTAAGTCTTGCATTCATGCCCCTACCCAGAGAAATTAAATAAACTTGCCGATTATGATAAAGCTCCAGAAAGTACGTCTATTTAAAATTATGAGTAGCGTCTTGAAAACACACTTTCAACAACGCAAGACAGTCGAGCTACGGGGGAACTTAAAAGTCAACAAACCGATTAAAACTCAATAAAGGCTAGAAAGAAAGTCATGTGATTACTCAGTTTCGTCTAAGTAAGTTAAAATTTTGGAGCAAACATGCCGTCTACGTTTTAATCTAAGATTTAGTCAATTTTCGCTAGCGATGTTACTATCATGATTAGTACAATGCATGGTAAGTGCAATAACAGTGTTTAGTACAGTGATAATAACTGTTATATAGAGTCAATATTATGTTTTGACCTACGAAAAGGATATTTTTAAGTTTCGACGTAGACAGGCAAAAGTGGTATTGTTCGTTTATTGGGTATTGGAGTTTACTACAAATTAATAATTATATCCTAGAAAACTTCGGTTTAGCAGAAACATGAGCCTTGTCAAAACGATGGATATAAGTAACACCATGATTTTAAGTTATTGAAGCTGTCCACACTACCTACAGCATATTATTCGTGGGAGGCTACATGCATCAGAAAACACTGACAATGGAGAAAATGTGCTTTTTGTTCTGAAGTGGAATCTGGGAATTCGGATAAGATAGATCGAGGACCATCATCAGCAAAAACATGCTGGACCGTAAAAGGCGACGATATAATTCATAAGTAGTAGTAGGCTTGTCCATGTCGAGGTTCACCGTAAATGGGAAAATGAAAAATAGGCGCGATCATTAGTTCGGGTACCACGTTAAACTGTAGGTCTCGCCTGATTGATATCGTCAGACGTTAAATGTTGGTAAATAGAATCTCTCTGGTTTATTTTTTCTTTCTCAGACTGTACCATATTCTTAAAAGAACTATATTATTGACGAATAAAACAAAGGTAAGAATCCTGCTGCGCTAGGACGAATTAAAAAATTAATATAGTAGAAAGTTTTAGAGATAATAAATAATAATAACTTGCTATAATTATTATGCCACACTTAAATAAAAGCAGTTAAAGTACATATCAATTATCAGGGAAACCACAGTGCAATAAAAAAAATAATTTCCTGTAATGGGAATCGCCACAATATCGAAAAATTTCTGACCTTGTTTCGCCTAATGGTAATTCTCTGAATTCTTAAATAAACTTACAACTAATAGATTTGAATTTATGCAGTTCTTAGGTTTTGTAATATGTTTATTTATTGACTTTCTATTAAAATAAATAAACTTTCAGAAAAATAATAAAAAAATCATACTCTTGACTTTTTAATCATGAACATAGTTGCGAAAATGGTTAATCTACCTTCGAAGATGAGTAAACTATAGTGACAAGTAGTTACATAGATAGCGCAGTTTGAAGTCATCATAAATATTCCCTTATATAGTTACTGTCGAATATTTGACAAACTTGTTTAGTTCTCTGTAAGCCTTCGCATATTTACATTAAACATGATCATACATCTCATCTGTTCTAAAGTCGCGTTGATTAAATTTATGGCACACCAACTGGTCAAATGTATGGGGTTGCTAGACTTACAAAATTGAAAAAATTAGTTGATTGCGCTGGTTTTCTCAATATCAAATTCGATCATAATAAAAAAAGTAAATAACATTATAAATATTTTCTTAATTTGTACTTTAATAAATGATATATGACCGTATATAATCGGCTATTAAAATTAATAAGTATTAGTGGCAACACCGCTACACATCCATGCAGGTTTATATTAGATGAGTAACCGGTGTTTCCACTAAGCGGACTAACTTTTTGAATAAGACAGATTTGCAATTTTCGCCACTGTTTTTTTACTTGTCCTTACCGCAGTTAGTAAGAAGTTATGATTGATTTGGTAGGAAGCGATTTCATATATATACTCTGAGTATGTGACTCAGATACGAGACCTTTCTTCTTTTAACGAGGTTCAGTAATTCCCTTTCGGCTTCTGCTCCTTACAGTACTCGCTCATTAGAGAGGCGGTCAGTCCAGGGTATGCGCAGCGACTTTCGAAAGCACACATACTCAAAAGCCTCATTTAATGTACGCAAGTTAGTCATTTTTGGCTTGTGACCAGGTTGTATATATAATATAAACATAAACGTAATATTTAATATCCCGGAGACGCAGATCAAGTATATATACGTATATATATATATATATATATATATAGTATATATTTTTATATATATGAAATATATATATATATATATATATATATATATATATATATATATATATATATATATATATATATATATATATATATATATATATATATATATATATATATATATATATATTAACTTCCGGGTTTCAGTCCGTTCGTTTAACAATCTATAAGTGCTCTTGCTGTTGCTGCTACTCGATACTGTGATCTTGCTGCTACTGCTCAAAGCTAACTCATCATCATCACAGTCTCGAGTCTTAGCAACATCAAGAGCACTATGCCAAATGAGGTTTTGCCGAAACGTCGTTATTATTAGACCGACGGATTGAAACCTGGATATATATATATATATATATATATATATATATATATATATATATATACATATATATATATATATATATATATATGCATATATATATATATATATATATATATATATATATATATATATATATATACCTATTTATGCCCTATTTATGCACAAGAGTCAAGTAAATAAGACAATATAATTTTTATTGAATATCAATATAATAAACAATCAACTACTGTCTCTGCACTCAACTTTGTCGGCATTTTAAACGAAATCGTTACAGTTTGCAGTTTTACGAAGTGATGCTAACTTACGGCATCGCATAGCTTTCAAGAATTAGGGACGAAAAAAGTTTCTGCAGAAAGGAACTTCCTTGCAGCAGAGCAGAAAATGGTGAACAAAAAAATTCTCAAGAACTTTTTGCCTACTTTATTGAATTATGGCAGTTATTTTCACGAATTGTGGCAGACAACGAGACTTGGACATTCTATTGAGATTCTTCCATGAAGCAAAACACGAAGCAATGGGTTTCTAAGGGCTGTCCATCTTGAAAGAAGGAAAAATTCAGTCATCTTCTGGAAAGTTTTTAGCGACCGTTTTTTTTTTGGGCTGAAAAAGAATTTTGCGTATCGTATCTATGGAAAATACGTTCACAATTAATGGGAAGGTTTACGAAACGACAATCCATAATCTGAAGTAGAACATTAGGCAGATTCTTTGAATTCATGGAGAACCAAAATTTTGCACAACTTGAGAGTCCACCAAGTTGGCACAATTCAAGCCATTATTGAAAGCCGTGAATTTAGTGTAACCTTAGTTTAGTACCTTAAAACTCTTTTTTTGGTCAAACGTTTTAAAAAATAACTCGGGAGCTCAAGATTTTCGGTGAATTGAAAGCAGCTGTAGGGTCGTTTTTTGAGGCGCAAACACAAAAATTTGTTTTGGATGGAATGAAACTCTGGACCAATTTACACAATAGTTAAGGTCAAATAAAAATTCCATCACATTTAAGTTAGAAACATTCTTGTAGTACTAAAAAGAAAAAAGAAAAATTGACGTATTTTACAACTTACAGAAAATTCTTAATGTGAAAAAATATTTTGAAAACGAAATTTTATGAATATTAGCAAGAATTCCTAACACGCAAGATAACTTAAGTAGCTAGAGATTTACGAGAAAAAATATTACAATTAAAATGTATTTCTTTATTTTTCTCTATTGTTTACTATATTTCTCTATTAGCTTGCTTTATCTCCCTGTATTTTTAAATATTAATATAATAAATATACTTATTATATGTCACTTAGTACATGTAGTATGGAAAACTTCGAAAATGGACAACTAAAATTATATGTTAAATTGAAAATACTTTTAACATTTGAAAAAATAAAATTTAAGATATTATTTAATGTAATGTAGTGCTTATTAGAACATGCGAAGCCACAATAAATCATTTTCACAAAAGTGAAGGCAACTTCTTGTTACAGATATTTACCTATGCTAAAAGGTCGCTTTTATGTAGTAGAGAGTGGATTCTAACTAAAAAGACGCTACTAAAGTGTGTTTTTTTTTATCTATTTCAGGCTTTTTTATTTAGCAAATGTGTTTGCCTACCATAGAAATCGGAAATACCTTTAAACATTGTTAGAGGAAACGAAATTGTGGTGTTTAGGCAATAAAACAAGGAAATCAAGTTCAAATAAAACATAAATTTATTTCTACATATTTACTTATTAGAATTGTAATCTAGTAGAGAACTAAGAAAATTTCAAATATGAAAACTGAGATTTAGAATCAAAAATACTATATATACAATTCAACTACTATTTGTGTTTTACTAAAAGTGGATTTTCGGATCCATAAAACATCACTGGCATTAAAAAAATTCTTTCTTCAGTGTTGATGAAAGAGCTCTTGTGCTTAGGCCGGGGGATGAAATTTTCGTAATAGGTTTCCAAAAAGGGCTGGCAGAGAAACCCGAAAAAGAGAAGAAGATCGAAAAGGCTAAGAAATTGGTTACAAAAAATACTGCATACTTCTTGATATAGAAGACTGTCGCCAGAATGGGACTGGTGGTAGAAATTATTAAAAAACAGCAGTAAAACCTTGAAAACAAAAAAAACCTTGTACCACCTATAAAAAGATCTCTGGCTTCTAAAATAATTTTACCTTCTCGACTCTGCAGCCTGTGGCCAAAGGTATTTGGAAAGAATGTGGTACAAAATGGCGTATGGCCACTTTCTATCAAAAACGGTCTTTGTTACTGGAAATTCCAGAGCGAGTCGAAAAGAAACGAAATATCGAGAACAGAAAAATAGGAACGAAAAAAAAAATTCGAATTAAGGTAAAACACCTAATACTCGATGCTCTTTATCGAAAATTAATTATGGACTGCTGAAAATTTGCCGAAAACTCCATCGTGCTGATTCTGTCGTTTACGAGGATATATTCTACAGTTCCAGTGAAAAATACTTCAGAAACAGAAAAAACTCAAAAAAAAAATCTCAAAGTAAAAAAACGATTCCTTTCTGGTAGAAAGATTTCTCTGAAAATATAGTGACCATGCTATTAACAAACTTTGGTGATATCTTGGTAAAAATCCCGTAGTGCAATCTAAAAGAAACTGTAAAAAATAAACGTTACGAAGTAAGGTACTATCTAGTCAACCGTATCATTTAGAGATTTCCAGATTGGCGTGGTGGCCCGTGGCTCCGTAGCTTACAGTGCAGAAGGTCGAAGGTTCAGTTCCGCAGGTCGGTATACTTATTTATTAATTTATTTAAATATATTTGGCCTGGCCACGTACAAAGGTAGTAGTTGTTCGCAGAAATGCAATAACTTCCGAGACGCGTTGTCCAAAAGGTGCTGTGAAATACAAAAATGTATGTTTCAGCACTTGGACAACGTTGACGGGTATTACGACATCCTCGCCGATGTCCTTAGGATATGAAAAAGGGTAAAATCCCTACTTAGGAGGGGAGACGAAAAAAAAAAGATTGTACAACTATCAAAATCTTGAAAAGGACATAAAAATATATTCGAAACCAACCCCTCTAAACTCGTTTTTGGTGTTTCGTACGGAACACTTATGAGATCACTTCGATGTCTGTTTATCTGTCTGTCCGTCTGTCTGTCTGTCACACCCGATTTTCTCCGAAACTATTTGACATAGAAAGTTGAAATTTGGTACTAATATAGGAATTGATGGTCTCGTCAGAGCCATGTAGTTTTGAAAGTTAAATTTTGACTTAAGGGGTTAGTTTTGGGGGGTGAAATCAGAAGTGAAAAAAAAAATTTTTACTAGGTCATCGAGTATGATGTCAAATGAAAGCTTGTGAAAACACGAGTAAAATATATACATATATATATATATATATATATGTATATATATATATATATATATATATATATATATATATATATATATATATATATATATATATATATATATATATATATATATATATATATACATATATATATATATATATATATATATATATATATATATATATATATATATATATATATATATATATATTGTAATACTTGCGCACACTTTTCTGTGTGTTATTTTTAAAAAATCGCGAAAAATCGCTGTCCCACCACCTTATCTCGAAAATTACTTATCAAAAAATTTTGAAAAAATTCTGAAATATTCTCCACGAGGTGTAGATTGCATGAAAATTATCACGAGTGCAGTACCTTTAATAATTTATCTGGTATATAAAAAAAAAAACAAGAATCAGTTTTCAGTAAAGATTGGAAACAAACTTTGTTGAAAATTCATTTGGGGTGTGTTTTGTGAAGTCACTGATCATTTTATACCACCGTAACAATTTTTTTTATTTTAGAAGCAATCAACGTACAAATTCAACTTGCACTTGACCGGTTATTTATTTAATTATCAATGATTATGTTTAAATTTGTTTATTCTTCAAACCACAACGTAGGAAAAAGGCTGTAATACTATTAAAGTTTCACAGACTCTATAAACTTCCTTCCCCTGAAATGATATCTCTCAAAAACTGTAGGTTTCATTCCCATTTCTAGAACCACCAACTTTTATTTTGATATCAAATTTAGTTCGAAAGTTATTTTGTTATTAGATCTACAGACGTCCGACAGATAAACCAAAAACGAAAATTATAGGATAATTTTTTCATGAAGGTAATTCTTAAATTAGAGAGAGTAGTTAAAAAAAATCACCAAATTGATTACTCAGTTCTTCCCCTACAAACGCCCCGTGCTAAAATAAATACTGAATGTGATTTTCTCACATTAAAAATATCTTAATCTAAGCATATTTTAAATATTTTCGAGTTCTTTACGGTGAGATGTGATTTTTAAAAGAACTTAAGCAGAGAAAGAGCGCCAGGGATATTTACAACTAAAAGTGGACAATTCGCCCTATATACCATTCCTACTAAAATTAGAAATAATGAAAGAATAATATAATTTTCGACTCGAAGCCATCCCTTTAGCCACCTCCTACTCATCTTTGGCTACTTACATGTTTAATAGTAGATTTTCAACCAAAAATTCTTATAATACCATGGAAACTCTACAAAATTCACTCCCACTCTTCTTCTAAAGCTATATCTCCCAAAAATAATAAATTATTGACCTACTCCAGCGAGAGAAGTAAAAAAAACTAATCAAAACACGTCAGTTTTAACTTATCAAAACCTAACAATGCCCAGACATTAACGTTATTTCCCAGTTATTACCACTTAATAATATAAACTGAAGCGATTTTAATGAGGGAGGTTAAGAATATTTGACTTAATTACATCACTGACACTAAATTTTGAAATAAAATAAAATGGAAGAATTATAACGTCATTTTCCATTCAATGGTTGTAATGATGGGAAACCAATATTTTCCTCTAAATACTCTTTTTCCTCAAATGAGAAATAATTAAAAGGCATCGCAGGTTTCTTTCCTACGTCAAGAATTATTTCTCATTTCATTCCAAAATTATCGTCCCAACAGACCGACGGAAATTGCAGGATGATGTTTTTAGTGATTTCGTTACCCTGAAACATAAAAAAAATAAAAATCTCTAAGGATGATTCCTTTACAAATGGTTCTTCTACTAACCAAACTAGGTAGACCCTGTTAAATTGGAAACATTAACTAATTACATATAACTAGAACTGTTTAATTACCTAATAACCATAACAAAATATTATCGATAACAAATAAATTTCTTGTACACATTAATTTAATTGATACAGTGGTAATAAAATCAGAAGATTTAAACCTCGTGAGTTCTTATAAAAGAGATCATATGACTGTTATCATTTTTGGCATTATTCTTTAATAAATAAATATTTAGCTTAGTCAGATTCATGTGACTTAAGAACGTAAAAGATAAGAAAAATTACTGTGTCTGGCGTGTTAAAAATAACAAAAATATGTCTATAAACTATAAATAACTATAATTCTAAGATATATAACGCATTTATGTGGAGTAAGTTTGCTTTTTTTATGTACCCTGTATGAGCGAAAAGCATTTGTAAAATGTGCACTCTAGTGCTCAACATTTTATGATATCTCTAATGATAACGAGGATATAAAGTATCTAGGTGTTGCAAGTTTTCTCTTTGGACTTAGGTCAAAACAATTATAGCCAAAGTAAAATGCAAATTATGACAGGTAGCTTTTTTGTTACGAGGGACTGTTGAAATCAAACAAGAACACATTTAATATTATAAGGATATGAACGTGACATTAAGCAGTAATTTTTTAAGGTTTCCGTTAAAATAAGGAACTTCGGAAGGCCAAAATTTAAACCTTCCTTGTAAAAGGAAAGTATTGTGGTCGTAAAAATCACACTCCGAGAGTTTCGCATTTCATTATGTTTCATGATCTCCAGATTACGAAAAATATAGTCCCCATTTCCGTCCTTCTGTCGATTTGCCTGTCGGCCAGTCCCGAACGAAATGAGATATCAATTTCAAATTTAGTACACATATAATACTTGAAGTAAGGAGAGAACCTGTACTTTCAGGAAGATATCACTAAAGAGAAAGGGGGTGAAATAGGTGGGGGTCGATATATTTTGTTAATTTTTTCAATCATTATGAATTTTTTTTTGGTTTTTGGTTGCTATAACGAAAAATTTTAAGTGAAATTAATTATAGTTAACCTTTTAGTGAGTTAAAGGTTCTTAGAATTAATAACTCTGAAAATTCTATTCTTATTTGTTATTTCCAATTATTTATGACTAAATACAAGTATGTAATGTCCATTTTTAATGATATATGGCTAAATATAAGTAACTAATGAAACAGGAGGAGTTAGAGGGGTTACTTCTTATATATCGTAATATTTCGAGCAAAGGACTGTAAAAATGTTGTTAGTTGTTTTATTTGTAATCCTTCTCAGGGTTTTTAGAGTAAAGAACACTAAAAATTTTGTTATTTTTTTATATTTTTCAATTGATCCAAGTTCTTTTCAGGATTCTTGGAGTAAAAAAAATCTGAAAATTATTTTTATTTTTTTATTAGCTTCAATTGATCGAACATGTACAGAGTTAATTAGTAGGCCAAAGGATTACAGGAGTTGCTGTGAATGGATGTTGCACATTTCAGTTTTTTTTTGTAGTCGACGAATCTTAAAATTGCATTTTTTATTAATTCTAATTGGTCAATCATCTAAGAGATTGATGAGATTACGAGGGGGGTGTAAAGACGTTACTTTGTATAACCCGTATAACAGGTTCTTTTTAGAGTATTTTAAGTCGAGGAATCTAAAAATCCCGTTATTTGTGTTCCGTACGGAACACTTATAAGATCACTTCGGTGTCTGTCCGTCTGTCTGTCTGTCACACCCGATTTTCTCCGAAACTATTTGACATAGAAAGTTAAAATTTGGTACTAATATAGGAATTGATGGCCTCCTCAGAGCCGTGTAGTTTTGACAGTTAAATTTTGACTTAAGGGATTAGTTTTGGAGGGTGAAATCGGAAGTAAAAAAAAAAATTTACCAGGTCATCGAGTGGGATATCAAATAAAAGCTTATAAAAACACGAATTTAAAAATATTTATAACGTAATACCTGTGCACACTTTTCTTTGTATTATTTTTAAAAAATAGCGATAAATCGCTGTCCCACCCTTATCTCGAAAAGTACTGACCAAAAAATTTTGAAAAAATTCTGGAATATTCTCTACAGGGTGTAGATTGAACGAAAAGTATCACGAGTGCATTACCTTTAATAATTTATCTGGTATATAAAGAAAACAAAAATTTCAAGGTCATCAGTTTTCAGTGAAGATCGGAAAAAAACTTTATTGAAAACTCATTTGGAGTGTGTTTTGTGAAGCCAATGATCATTTTATATCTCCGTAACAAAAATTTTTATTTTAAACGCAATCAACGTACGGAACACTAATTGCGCAAGTTCAACTTGCACTTGACCGGTTAATTTTTATTATTGGTCAAATATGTGGGATATTAACAATGTAGAGAAGAGGGTTAGAATAGTTGCTTAGTATATATTCTGTTATAAGTCGTTATTGGCGTTTTGAGTCGAAGAATTGAAATATTTTGTTATTTTTTCAATATTCTTAATTTTGTTGGAAATAGTACGTAAAAGAAAACGTCAGATTTCAGTTGTAAATATCTTTCCATAAAAAACCTATTTTTTAAAATATCGAATTGTAGTGTAGGAATTAATTTATTTTTTTAGTGAGAGAAACTAAAACTTGTTATTTATTTTAAAACTGCGTATTGTAAAGGAAGTACTGAACGAACCACTTAACCGATTTTATTACGTATATAAAGAATTTCGTAAAAAAAAAAACAAAGCCATTTTCAGCTCATACATTTTTTTGTGAACTTATTATGAGTAGTGTAGAGAGTATATGCTTACTTGTGTAGCATGTCTAAAATTTTTAAATATAAAACTAGGGATAAGAGGCTATCGTATAACACTATAAAATTATTGTTTCTTTTCACTATTCCACGTCAATGTTAATGATTGTTGCACCATTCTCCATGGCTTCATGCAAATCTTCTCAACTCGTCAGCAGCCGTTTTCATATCCAGATCTCCATGCTGTTTGAATCCTTTATTCTGAAATGTCCGAATGACTGTGTTTCTTACACTGGTACACCCTCACAGCTGGATACCGTATGTCCAAATTAATTGTACAACTTATTTTATATATAACCAATTTATTAAAAATTATCAATTTTGTGTTTCTGCCTAGCAACCCATACCTTTTTCTGTATTTGAGATTTATTTCTTCACTTTTCTTTATGATATGTTCTTTCCATTTCAACTTTGCATCTAAATTCATAACTAGACACTTTACTGTGTTTGAATATGAGATTGTATGATTGTTAACATTAATTGCCATCTATTCTGTGCGTCTATTTGCTATTACTTGCGTTAAGTTTATTACACCACCGTCTTGTCTATGTATTACTCATATCTAAAGTTTCTTAGAGCTTTTTATTGGCTTCTTGTTCAGTTTTTCCGACTGCCAATACACCTGTGTCACCGACAAAAGCAGCAATTGTGGTTTGTGCTGTTGGCGGTATGTTAGAAGTATACTATATAACAAATATAGCGGTGGACCCAGAACACTGCCCTGTATCTTCACACCATATTCTGTATAACCTTTCACTAATATGTAATTTCAGTAAAAGACTGAACTATTTTGGTAAAAGCTTTTCTAGCTTATGGTGTTTTTAGTGTTCCTTACGGAACACTTTTAAGATGACTTCGGTGTCTGTCTGTCTGTCATACCCGATTTTCTCCGAAACTATTTGTCATAGAAAGTTAAAATTTGGTAATAATATAGAAATGGATGGCCTCATCAGAGCCGTGTAGTATTGAAAGTTAAATTTTGACTTAAGGGGTTAGTTTTGGGGGATGAAATCGGAAGTAAAAAAAAATAAATTTTTTACTAGGTCATCGAGTGTGGTGTCAAATGAAAAAGCTTGTATAAAACACGAGTAAAAAATATATATATAATGTAATACTTGGGCTCCCTTTTTTTTGTATTATTTTTAAAAAATCACGAAAAATCGCTGTCCTCCCCGCCTTATCTCGAAAAGTACCGATCAAAAAATTTTGAAAAAATTCTGGAATATTCTCCACGGGGTGTAAATTGAACGAAAATTATCACGAGTGCATTACCTTTAATAATTTATTTGGTATATAAAAAAAACAAAATTTTCAAGGTCATCAGTTTTAATAAAGATTGGAAACAAACGTTGTTGAAAACTCCTTTGGGGTGTGTTTTGTGAAGTCACTGATCGTTTTATACCACCGTAACAAAAATTTTTATTTTAAAAACGATCAACGTACGGAACACTAATTGTTCAAGTTCAATTTGCACTTGACCGGTTATTTTTCTTCAAGTACTTTTATTAGGTCAGCTAATCTGTAAACTTGATCTCTTGTTCAGTGTTTCTTTCAGAATCCAAAATAAAGGGTTGGAATTCAAACTAAAAAAAGTCTTAATAAATTAGATAAAATTAATTGAAAATGAAGAGAACCTACTCTAATATAAGAATTTGAGCATTTTATAAAAAATTTATAAATTAATGCAAAAAAAGTCAATAAGTTAACGATGCTGAAATACAAGATGCTCTTACAAGAAAACAGAGAAAACCCAAGAGACGTTGCAATATCTCCGTAATTTTCCTAATGGCGATGTTTGCCTTCTCCCACAGGATTTTTTTGTTTTCGAATTTTACCACCTATGGTATTGAAATTTAATTCTGTATAAGAAAACTGAATTATTTTTGTATAAATATAACTAATATTTATCTATTCTGCATTACTTCGAAATATAGTAACTGGTCATTCAAAATATTATGTAATTTATTGCATAGATAAATTAAACCAACTTTGAAAGTAACTGAGTGAAAAAAAGCAAATGGTGTATTAATAAATTAAAAACACGATTATGAAATGTGATATCAACCCAATTTATCCAGACTTTGCCGTTGTTCGGTTCTGTGTGTAAGGTATATATTTTTTTTAAGCCGTTCGAATTTTTCATATGAGTTTTGTGTTGTTGTCTAACTCTGAAATATTTATAAATGACTTAAAAATATATTTATTTGTGTAGAATTTTGAGAACTGTGCATCGTATGTCAGCAATGCTCATAATTGGTGTCCTAAAAATAGATTGAGGCTTAATGTTTGTAAATACCAAGTCATTTGCCAAAAAATTGGTTTATGTGTTATAAGATTATTGTGTTACAGAATCTAGGTTAGCTAAAAAAAAAGCACTCATAGCTTAGAGTAGTATTTGACTTAAAAGTAAGATTTACGGCTCATAAAATATTAATTCAAAACAAATATTAAGATTGATCTCATGAAACTGTATGTTGTTTAATAATATATTTTTGCTTAAATCTTTGTGTTCTTCATTAGAATGATATTATATATATATATATATATATATATATATATATATATATATATATATATATATATGTATATATATATATATATATATATATATATATATATATATATATATATATATATATGTGTATATATATATATATATATATATATATATATATATATATATATATATATATATATATATATATATATATGTATACGAGGCTGGTTTGAAAAGTCCGTGCAAAAATAAAAACTACTTATGTGTTTGGGGTAAACCTTTTTTATTTTTCGACATAGTCTCCTTTTAGGCTTATACACTTCGTCCAACGATGTTCTAGTTTGTTGATCCCTTCCGAATAATAGGATTTGTCCAAGTCTGCAAAATATCCATTAGTGTCTGCAATCACCTCCTCGTTTGAATAAAATCTTTGTCCCGCCAGCCATTTCTTCAAATTGGGGAACAAATAGTAGTCCGAGGGAGCCAAGTCTGGAGAATAGGGGGGATGTGAAACGAGTTGGAATCCTATTTCCATTAATTTTGCGACCACAACTGCTGAGGTGTGTGCTGGTGCGTGGTCGTGATGGAAAAGGACTTTCTTGTGGGCCAATCGCGGGCGTTTTTTCTTGCAGCTCGGTTTTCAAACGGTCCAATAACGATGAATAATATTCACCTGTAATAGTTTTACCCTTTTCCAGATAGTCGATGAGGATTATCCCTTGCGAATCCCAAAAGACAGTCGCCATAACCTTTCCGGCCGAAGGAACGGTCTTCGCCTTTTTTTGGTGCAGATTCCCCCTTAGTAACCCATTGTTTAGATTGTTGTTTGGTCTCAGGAGTATAGTAATGTATCCATGTTTCATCCACAGTGACGAAACGACGCTTAAAGTCCTCCGGATTCTTCTGGAACAGCTGCAAACCATCCTTGCAACATTTCACATATTTCCGTTTTTGGTCAAGCGTGAGCAATCGCGGCACCCATCTTGCGGATAGCATTATGCAAAATATTATGTACACGTTCAGTCGAGATGCCCACAGCACTAGCAATCTCACGCACCTTAACTCTTCTGTCATCCATCACCATATCATGGATTTGATCAATGATTTCTGGAGTCGTAACCTCCACAGGCCGTCCAGAACGTTCAGTGTCACTTGTGCCCATATGGCCAGTCCGAAAATTTTGAAACCACTTATAAACTGTTCTAATCGAATGTGCAGAGTCACCATAATGTTTATCAAGCTTCTCTTTAGTCCCCTGAGGCGTTTTGCCTTTCATAAAGTAATGTTTAATCACCATACGAAATTCTTTTTCTTCCATTTCTTGAAAATCACTTGACTTCCTTGATTCACACAAATGCCAAACACAAAGAAATAGACCAATATGGCTGAAACTTGGTGTACGTTCATTCAAGAGATGCTACTAACTAAACATGACCTCGATACGCGCCGGTGGTGCCATCTCTCGAACTTTGCACGGACTTTTCAAACCAGCCTCGTATATATATATATATATATATATATATATATATATATATATATATATATATATAAACAAACTTAACTATAATACTGGAATTGCTCTTTTTTAGGTTGAGAGTACAAATAAAAGTTGGTGTTGCATTATTTCATCGACTGAATTTTATTTTAAATTATCAAGCTTTCGTCTGTGCTTACAAACTTCTTCAGGAGATCTGTAAGAGAGAAATCACCGATCGTGAGGGTTAAATTATGTAGATAATATTCAGTTTATGAACTTCGTTACTGTTATAAAGGTCTTTTTATACTTACAAAATGTATCAGTGATTGCTCTCCAAGAACATCGGTAAAAACATAAAGCTCTAACATGGTAGCACATTAAGACAATGAAGGGGCACTATTTTACATAATAAAATTTTTTAAAATGCAAGCAAGATGATCCAAGATTTAATTTTTATAAAGACAACATTTTTAAGCGTGCCATCATAGATATCTAATTTGAAATTTTTTAAGGTTATGGACAGTTCGCAACGTATCAGAATTGTACAAACCAATCTTACTAAATGACAGACAGAAGTACTAAAACGGTGGACATTGGTACCATACCTGCATCAATCTACCCAAATTTCATCTCCTTTTATTTTTTAAAAATTTATCCTTACATAATTCAATGAATACATTAGATTTAAATACTAAATAAGACACAGAACACAAAAATCAAAATTATGAGGGAAAAGTTACATATGAATTAAATAACATCAGGTTCACAGACTCAACTATTATAGTCAAATATTAAGTTTGTTAGAGAGAAATTTTTAATTACGTTTTTTGAAGGCCTCATTGGCTTTAATATCTTTTGTTAAATTTTGTGCAAGTAGATATGTATATATAGAACTTAAACCCTAAATATCCTTTTTGTGGTTCAGACTATTATCACCGTAACACATTTCTAGAAAGCTGCGTTTGAATAGGTTATTCTCAGTAGCTAGGATAAAACTCTCGTTGTAGTTCACCTTGTGATCGAGGTTGTTGACGTGCATACTGAGGCTTGTAGCATTTGGTTTTTTTGCAGTCACTTTTATGCAGTGCTACTTTTTTTTGAGATTTTTTGTGAGGTCTGTCCTACATACACAGATCTACATGTACACTTGATGCCATATACTATATTAGACATTTGAAAAATATCAGTTTTTTAGTATACGTTCATTTTTTGACATTATATTTATATATAAAGAGATATTGACTGTATATATATATAGCTATATTTTATTTATTATATGGTTCAAGTCAACATTTGTGATAGTTCTATATCTTTCTTATATATATATATATAAATATACTTTTATCCTTGAAATTTATGACAGATATATATATTAAGTAAAGAATAATATATATATATATATATATATATATATATATATATATATATATATATATATATATATATATATATATATATATATATATATATATATATATATATGTATATATATATATATATATATATATATATATATATATATATATATATATATATATATATTATATATATATATATATATATATATATATATATATATATATATATATATATATATATATATATATATATATATATATATATATATATATATATATATATATATATATATATACATATGTAATAGTTTAAGTTTCATTCATTGATATTTTTGTTTACAATCGTAATTGATTGGGAACTTTGTTGAGAAAATTCAAGAGGTCCTTGTAGATTAGGGAAATATTTTTTGTAGAAATAAATATTCAAATTCGTTATTAGAATTGCTATGCTACATGTTTCGATTTTGTAGAAATCCATAATTGTATTTTGTTTTATTGTGTTCGATATTCTTTTATTTTTATATTCTCATATTTTTTATATTTATTGTCCATTGTAGATTTATTATTCTAATTAGCTACACTGCCTACTTGGAGATAAGCTATCAATTATAAATAAATAAAATAAAATAACAATTAAAACATGATCAGATCAAGACTTTGATGTTATTTCACAGAAAGAGGAATATATTTTTCATGAGACTAATTTAGTAAAAAAGTCATTAGTATCAAAATATTTTTATATATGAAACTAAGTCTCTATTTGTTTATGTTCAAATGGTTCAATGAAGGCATTATTGTAGCATGAGGCAAAATTATTTTATTATTATCTTTAATTTTGAAGGAATGTGGTGAGATAAAATTAAATTCGTATGTAAAAGCTCTCCATCACATCAGCGTTTTTAAAACGTATCTTAGCATTAAACAACAAGAAATGTCATTTTTAGCTCTTTTTGGGAGGTAATAATAGTTGGGAAATCGTGATAATAGGAGATTTTCCACTGTAAATTTTCTTTTATAGAGAAAAATTCATAAAGACATTATAGAGTTAGTTAAGTCAGATTCTATAGGTAAAATTGGATTAATATTAATACTATGACTAACTGTGACTTTATTCAATGAATTTTTCAATATTTTATAAAATTTCATAATAAACCTAACATATATAAATTTTTAAATTGAAAATAAATCTTCATTCATAGTTTTCTGCGAAATAAAGTTATTAGAAGACCTTTTTATATTTTGGCGTTATGACGTTCATAAGTCGACGTTGTAAGATAATTTTTGACTAGTCATAGTCTTTCATAAACTTTCATAGTGACGTTCTAGATCTTACGGTCCTAGATTTTTAAAAGCAGTTACAAATTACAAAACTTGCCAAACTTGTTTTCAATGTATTCAGTGTAGAGAAAATAGCAGAAAAATCCAGCTTTCGTTTATTTCCAACCCCAAAGTCATTATGATGAAATGGGTTGTTTCTATTTTATTGGGCAATATTAGTATTTTCCAGAAAGTAATCTACAAAAGGGTCTACTAAAACCTGATATATCCAAACAGAAACCGTGGATGCTGACAATATCCCCTAGTAATAGGAGAACCTATTCGAAGAGAACATCCACTAGTTCAGAAATCTAAAGAAATATATTTAAAAATTGACGCCCTAGAAGATCCATATGGCAGTTTTATTATTCATCGGAAATTACAAGAATCGACATGGAAATCTAAGACTAATATATCAAGATAGACTGGTGGATCTGGAGGGAGTTGTCATTATTAACAAAGAAGGATGCTTGGATGAGATATATTGGACAACTGTTTTATGATAATCGTCCAGAATATCCTCAAAACAATTATCAGCCAGGAGGGAATAGTATAAAAAAATTGCAATCTGCGATAAAAGCAATGAAACAGGGTCATCATGCTCAGACAACTCCGAGACAGAATGGCGGACAATCGTCTAGAACCTTCTCAAAACAATTATCAGCCAGTAGGGAATGTTATTAAAGAATTGCAATCTGCGATAAAACTAGTGAAAGAGGGTAAAGCATCATGCGCAGACAACACAGAGACATAATGGCTAAAACTTCTTGATGAGGATAATATAAAGTCGCTGACTTCAATATTTAATAATATCAATGACTTCAGAGATAGTTCTCTCCAGTGACTTAAAGCTGAATTTTTTACCTGAGTCATCTCTTGAAATTGTTTCTTACAATAATGACCGGTCAAGTGCAAGTTGAACTTGCGCAATTAGTGTTCCGTACGTTGATTGCTATTAAAGTAAAAAATTTTTGTTAACGGAAGTATAAAATGATCAGTGCCTTCACAAAACACATCCCAAATTTTTGTTTTTCTTATATACCAGATAAATTATTAAAGGTAAAGGTAAAGAGTATTCCAAAATTTTTTGATCACTACTTTTCAAGATAGAGGGGGGGGTTAGCGATTTTTCGCGGTTTTTTAAAAATAATGCAGAGAAAAGTGTACGCAAGTATTACATTATATATATTTTTCAACTCGCGTTTTTACAAGCTTTCATTTCACACCCCACTCGATGACCTAGTAAAAAAAAATTTTTTTCACTTACGATTTCATCCCCCAAAATTAATCCTCTAAGTCAAAATTTAACTTTCAAAACTACACGGCTTTGATGAGGCCATCAATTCCTATATTAATACCAAATTTTAACTTGTCTATGTCAAATAGTTTCGGGGAAAATCGGGTGTAAGAGACGGCAGACACCGAAGTGATCTTATAAGTGTTCCGTACGAAACACTAATAATCCTCAGAATAATCCACAGAAACTCAATGAGGAACCTATATAACCGAAAGAGATTTGATTTAGAAACATAATCGGTACACGTGAAGCCCTATTTTGTATTTAGATACTTTTTTAAAGATGTAGGAACATGACTGTTGACATTTATGCATGTTTTATTGATTATCAAAAAGCTATAGATATTGTGCAACATCAAGAAATTCTAGATATTTTAAAGAAATATAGGATTAGATGAAAAAGATTCAAAATTTATTATGAACTTGTCTTGGTACCAGTGTGCTTCTGTACGTAGACCAAATTTTAAAAGAAACACTATAAGACGTTGTGCTGAGAATTCTGCTAACTAAAGCAAGATTAAATAACATTCGATATGCAGATGAGAGGGTTATATTCGCCTATACTCTACAGGGTCTACAACTTCTTATAAACAACATCATTTTCGTTTTTTTTCGAGATTCTCGGAAACCAGTTACATGTTACAAGTGAAGTTATTCCTATTTATCTTCCCTTCCTCTCCTCCTTTACACTCTTTACATGTTCAATTAAGAATTAGTACGCAGGAAATTAGCTTTTCTTCTGAATAATAAGAGAAGGGAAAATTAGAAATGTTACTGAATACTTTTTTATGGCATTCTGTGTACCTTTTAAAAATTCTCCTTTTGATGAGGAAATTTTATAAAATCTTTTTTAGGGCATTCAGTGACATTTCAGACTGCTTTATATACCATTTCATATAGGACTAAAAATAATTAAATAAGAAAGAGTAGGAAAATTAATCAAGCAATAAAAAGGTGAATGCACATCTGTATCTAGGTCTTGAGAAAAATATGAAACTGAAGAGGAGTCTACATAAGTTTTTACGTATAAAAACCGTTGCTGATGTAAAGCGTATCCATTAATACCGAAAAGAAGCCTTGTGGTTGTAGTAATATGATAGTCCCACTAACTTTTTTAATATGTCTACCATCCGGAATAATAACATTATCTTAAGATATAAGTCCTTGAATTGCATCTTCAGAAACACTACTACTTCTCATATGTAGACTCTTCCACTTGAAAAGTGGCCTTCTCTGCCTAAAAAATGTGAGACTCTTCCAGGGTAGTTTTGACATCCAATTGTTGTCATAGCTGTAATAAATACCGAAATAGAAACCTAAAATAAAATAAGCGTAAACACTTAGCTTAAAATTTATTTATTACCTAACCACCCTACCTTATTATTGTGAATATGAAATGTAAATAAGGCCCGAGGCCTACAAGACCTGTAGCGTTGTTTAATAAATAAATAACCAAGTCAGGAATTATTCTCATAATACTATTGTAACTATACAACATTTATAAATGCTAACAATTTTTACCTCTTTCTTCTGAACTGAAATCTCCTTAAAAATACAGGTACCTATTCCACTGTCAGGTATTATATATAACCAAAATTTAAAATATATATTATATATTATGTCATTCCAGAGTTATTGTGTCAACAGACAAACAAAGAGACTGAGAAATCCACGAAAAATTGTAACGGTGATTTTCAAGGCATTGAAGTGTGAGGATTGTTAAAAATCAAAGATTATAATTTTTCTTGAATATTTCCTTCTTCTTTTTAATTCACCGACTCCTGACGCAGGTTAGTGATCCAAATGGCTAACAAAGTCCTGAAAACTGCAGCTCTAAAGATATCTACTGATGAGCAATTAAACCATCTTCGAATGTCCTTTAACCAATCTTCTTACTTGTATTTAGCCTTCGATGACCCTTATCCTGTGACCGATATAACTAGTTTTTTCTTTCCTTTATTGTCAGTAGCAGTTCTGTGGATTTATTCATTCATATTTCAGTATTTGTTACTCTATTCACGCATGATATCCGTAGAATCCTTCTATAAACATATATTTCGGAAGCTTCGAGTCGTTTCTCTGTACTGAGATCAAGAGTCCAACCTTCGCATCTATATAGAAGTACCCAAAAAAACATATCATCTAATCATACAAACTTAAAGCTCTACACTAAGGTCAGATCTAGTGAAAAGATTTTTCATGTTCATAAGGGTCCATGGGCCTGCTCGATTCTCGATCTAATCTCTATTTTGGGATTACACTGGATATTAATTAGTGTTCTCAGGTATTTAAAAGATAAAATCTGAATTCTGAATATTTTCTTAGAAAGTAATAACGTGATTTACATATGTTTGGCTTCAAATACTTTGAAAGAAACACATGATATTCGAAGCTATCCCATCTAGTTAAAAGACTAATTACCATACAAAATTATAAAGACAAAATTAAGAAAAAGTTCCTATAATACTATGGAGGATTGATTCAATTTGTGAATCCAAGGACCTTTTACTCTCTTCCTCTAAAGCGATAGAACTACAAAATTATAGGTTTCTTCCCAACAACGATTACTACCTGTGTACTGTGGAGGGAGATAGAAATTGGAAATTTTCCTTGATCTAAGAACTCTAAGTGATTTTCTTATAAATGCAGTACTAATCTGAGAGAGGAAAATAAAAAGCGGTCACTTAAATTTGATCCTCTGAATTACCGAAAAAAAGCTGAAATATTTACGTATTTTAAATAAGCTATCATTACGCCTCCAATAATATTCTTTTACAATATCCGATCATATTTCTTATCACGTTTTCTCTAAAGGATCCTGTAATTCAATTATTTTTCAGGGACACTCAAGACGTCAAGTAAAAGACCCTTCTTAATCCATAACAAAAAAATAATTTTGTAAACTCAAGATAATCCAGTCAGTATAATTTTTTTTACAAACTAGGGAATATTGCAGTGCTATATTTCTCTATAGGTATATGGAAACTTAAATATTATTAATAAAATAATAAAAACACAAAAATTTATTAAATCTATAGGGACATGGAAACTTAATTATTATTAAGAATAAAAGAACAAAAAATAAATAATATTTTGATTTCCACCGTTTGCTCGCTTTAACAATTTAACATTAATTTTCTACACTCTTAAAAATTTGTTGTCTCCCCCAGGGCGTTTTATGAATAATTTGAAGACAGACCTACAAAAATCGTGAAATTTTAATATGAAAAAACACAAATCAATTATATAATTTTTCATCTATTTTGTAATATAATTTTACTTCTCTCGCTGAAAGAATCGTGAAAAAATAATTCTTTCAGATTTTTGCGTATACCTAGGTTCCATAAAGTAAAGGAAAAGCGAGTTTTACGTCTCGATAAACATATTTTTCACACCCGTTGCGTTACTTTTTCACCATCAACATCTCTGAGAATATCTGGAAGAGTGCCGTAATATTATCGACAAGCTAAATGACTTTCATGAGCAAAACTCAACAGGAGTTCTTCTTGGACGAACAATTGAACATTATAGAGGTCTCGACTGATTACTCATAATATATCCAAATCATTCAACCTTGTTTGGTATGATGGATTGTTGGTTAAGCTGCGCTTTTGAAATGACTCTCTGACTTATGTCTCCCGAGTTTTCGCAGAGGCCAAAACCTTTACTCTGTTAATAAGCCTGAACGGTTTTGTTTATACCTGTTTATTTAAAGATCTTTCTTGGCATGAAATAAATGATTGAATTCTTCCCGACACTGCCAATCCCTATGTACCCCAAGGCTCGATACTGTTTCCTCCTATCTTTCTTCTTTGTATTAAGGATCTGCTGACAAAGATTAATATAATCAAATCTAGCGCTTCGATAGTGTCAGCATACCTGTTTCTTCTTTTATCTTGGATAGGTAAACACGGCAAAATTCGAAGTTAACACAAAATTGTATCTTAAAGCTACAGTAACCAAATAGAAGTTGTATAAGGTTCACCTTGTCATTCCTCATACTATTCTCTTGAGGTATTTCTTTATATGGAAACCGTATACCTTTTGAAATTAAATCTAATGGGAGGGGTTTCTTATCGAATACGAGCCCTCGTAATTCAAGACTAATGTTAATTACTTTCCGCTTTCGTACTTTTTAGAAATAGCTCAACACTTTGAGAATAAAAAAAAAACATTTGGTTAAATAACAGTATAAATAAAGTTATACAAAGAAGAAGAACGAGATAAGACTTATAGATATTTTAGAATTCAACTAAATGCGTTTGACTTTTCCTTATTTCCGATTTAAAAATTAGCTCGATTTAAGAAAAAAATTATCATCATACCTATTATAGGGAAGTTACATTATATACTGTCTTCAGTATATTCAGTGTTGAGTAAATAGTAGGAAATTTCAGCTTTCGTTTATTTTCAACCTCAAAGTCATTATCGTAGAACGGGTTGTTTCTATTTTGTTGTGCAATATTTATTAATTTCTAGAAAGTAAACTACAAAAATGCCTACTAAAATCTGATATATCGAAACAGAAACCGTGGAAAAGAACAGAACCACTATGAAAAATTTAACAACATCTATAAAAAAAATAGGAGAAGTTCAGGGAATCTAAAGAAAACGAAATAAAAAAAATATATGCAGAAATTGACGCCCTAGAAAATTCATATGGCAGTTTCAATGTTCATCGGAAAATACAAGAAACGACTTGGAAATATAAGACTAATATATCAAGATAGATTGGTGGATCCGAAGGGAGATGTCATTATTAATAAGTAAGAATACTTGGATGAAATATATTGGGCAACTATTTTATGATAATCGCCCAGAATCTCCTCAAAATAATTATCAGCCAGGAGGGAATAGTATAAAAGGATTGCAATCTGCGATAAAAGCAGTGAAACAGGGTCATCATGCTCAGACAACTCCGAGACAGGATGGCTTAAACTTCTTGATGAGGATCATATAATGTCGCTGACCTTAATATTTAATATTATCAATGGTTCAAAAGATATTTCTCTCTAGTGACTTAAAGGTGCTACACCCATTTCTATGCTTCATAATAATTAAAGCCTTTTTTTTATCAATAATGATATATTTAGACTGAATTAAACTCTATTATGTTATATTCATATGGCAAAAAATCTCTAAAAATTATTTTTAAGCATGACTTACATTTAAGACCGAACAACTCATCCTTTTATTTATTTAAGGAAACGATTCAATAACTATAATAAGACCAAAAAAATTTTAGACTACAACTCAGGAATCATCAGGCATTTATCTGCAGATTAATAGCTTTGCTAACAATTTTCTCCTTTAATATAGTTTAGTAATATGTAGGTATACAGGGAGTCATAAAAACAGTTTAACATATTGCAATATGTGACTTTCAGAAACAAAGGGAGAAAGACTTATCACTTTTTACGTCCCATTATATATATATATATATATATATATATATATATATATATATATATATATATATATATATATATGTATATATATGATAACTGTGTGTCTCGGGTTTCCCATGTAGGCTGGATATCCTGAGAAAGATTGTTTAACAGCTGACGTTTCAATGGGATCTCACCCATTGAAACGTCAGTAGTAGACTACTTCGAGATTCCATCACGTAAGCTTTGAAAAAGATGGGTGAGATCCCATTGAAACGTCAGCTGTTAAACAATCCTTCTCAGGATATCCAGCCTACACGGGAAACCCGAAACACACAGTTATCATATTACACCCATGTAGAAAAATGGGGATTCCACCGACCAGTGGTTTTTAACCACTGCAGCCAGCCGATATATGCAGAAGTTAAAATTATTAGGGCATAGTTCAGAACGAAAAATTCTCTCTCTATCCCCGAATCGCATCTCTATCAGGGGGAGCAATTTTAAACGCTGCTAAATCAGACAAGCACACTTTGAAAGACATCAAAATATGCACCTGGAAACTAAAAACTTCATACTAGACAGGGTCTAGAAATGAAAAGACTTGGCTTATCCATTATGAGAATGAGCGAAGTAAGATGGCCAGGTTCAGGTGACTGCAGCATTATAAGATATACTATGCAGGAACGGCCGAAAATAAACATGAATATGAAGTGAGAATTATAGTTGATAGAGCTACAGACTAATTTTAAGCCTATTTCAGACATAATAATGCTTCTCCAAATAAGAACAAAATCAGTTCCTCTTAACGTCATATAAATTTATGCTCTCACTGTAGATAAACCAGACGAAGATATTGGTAATTTTACCAGCAAATAACACAAGTCCTACAGATAATACCAGAAAGAGACTTGACAGTGATAATGGGAGACTTCAACGCCAAGATTGGAGGAGGTCTTGCAGGAACTTTCGTAGAACCATATGGTCTAGGTGAAAGAAACAACAGAGGTGAACGACTAAGCATTTTCAGTGAAAAGTTTATGTAATAATTAATACTTTCTTCAATCAAGCGCCACGAAGATTATATACGTGGAGGTCTCCATTAGACTCACCAGATTATATCATTAGAAATCAAATGAACTATATCCTAGTCAATAAACGTTTTAGAAATAGTGTTGTGTCTGTCAAAACATATCCCAGTGCTGGCATTAATTCGGATCATAATGCCGTGGTGGGGGTCCTAAGAATTATATATAGAAAGTTAAAAATAAATACGATATAGAACAACTTAAAGATGGAAAATAACAAACGAAATTAAATAACCGGCCAAGTGCAAGTCGGACTTGCGTAATTACTGTTCCGTACGTTAATTGCTTTTAAAATAAAGATTTTCACTTCACAAAATACACCTTAAATGAGTTTTTAACAAAGTTTTTTCCGATTTTTACTGATAGCTTGAAGATGACCTTGAAGTTTTTTTTTATATATACCAATGCAATCGTGATAATTTTCGTTCAATCTACACCCTGTGGAGAATTTTCTAAAATTTTTTAATCAGTACTTTTCGAGATAAGGGGGGGCAGTGATTTTTCGCAATTTTTTAAAAATAATAGAAAGAAAAGTCTGCAAGTATTACATTATATATATTCTTGAACTCATATTTTTACAAACTTTCATTTTTCCACTCGATGACCTGATAATTTTTTTTTTCACTTCCGATTTCATCCCTCAAAACTAACCCCTTAAAACAAAATTTAACTTTCAAAACTACACGGCTCTAATGAGGCTATCAATTCCTATATTAGTGCCAAATTTGAACATACACAGACAGACCGAAGTGTTTTTATAAAAGATCTGATTAAAGAACTCAGAGACACGGAGCTATACGAAGAGATAAATCTGAAATAGCAAAGTCAAATGAAATAATAAAGGGACTAAAGAATAAATATCTAACTACGGAACAAACACATAAAAAGGAGGAATTGATGACAGATGACATTCTAAGACTAATAAAGGAAAGATGCAAATACAAAAGAGAGGTAACAAAATAGAATATAGCATAATACACAAACAAATTCAGAAAGAAATTCTAAAAGTTAAGGATAGGTGGAATGGTGGAAGATGTAACGAGACAAAGGAGTTACAGGGAAAGTATAATACCTTGAACGGATAACGAAATCAAATGGACGTTTAATAGGTCATCAAGGAAGCGTTGTTATTGTTAAAAACGAGAAATTGAAAATATGGCAGGACTATATCACAGAGTTATTTTTTGATGCGTGATGCATAATACTCAACGGACTTGTTTAGTCCCTGTATTACCACCGATGAAATGCACATTGCAATAAAACTGTGATTTACAATAAAATCTATCATTTATGCAGAATACCGGAAAACTGGTTAAAATCTGAGTTTATAACGATACCAAAAAATGTTGGCTCTATAAAATGCGAAAAATAGCGAACAATCGGTCTCATAAGCCATCTTTTAAAAACATTTCTAAAAGTAATTCATAGAAGAAGGTACAAGTTGTGAAGAAAATATGTCAGCTACACAATTCGGTTTTCGTGATGATATGGGAATAAGAGAGGGTTTATTTTCCATGTAGTTTTTGACCCAACGACGATATCAACTGTGACGTATACCTGTGCCTAATCGACTACCAAAAGGCTTTTGATAGAATCTAACATCACAAAATGGTCAAAATTTTGGGCTAAATGGAAAAGATCTGTGAACTACCTCTACTGGAACCAAATTGAATTTAATAAAGCAGAAGGGGAGCGTTCAAGAGTAAAATCGATTGAACGTGGAGTAAGACAGGCTTGGGTCTCGATCCCATTATTGCTTAATATATACTTTGTCCAAAGCTTCAGAGAGGCACTGACGGAAACTGATAAAGAAATACGGCTTAATGGAGAGTAAATATATAAAATTCGTTATGACGATACGACGGTTATAGCTGATAATTTAAACGGTCTACAACATCTGATGACAAAAATAAACGAAGCCAGTAACCGATATAGCTTCGAACTTAAAATCAGCAAGACAAAGTATATGGTAATCAGCAAGTCTCCTGTTACAGCTATACTGTTGACAGTTAGCAATCAGCAAATACAAGAAACTACACAATACTCATATTTAGGTGAGCAGTGGGATCAAAAAACCTTTTTTTATGGGTCTTGTATTGCAGGGAATTCACGTTGTTCTTGAATCGCTGTAAATTGTACTCGGTGGGAAACATAGTCCCGGGCAAATTATTCCAAAGGGATGATGTTCTCCATATAAAATACTGCTTGAAAAGCGTTGTACGAGGAGTAACAAGCTGAACGTCATACGGATGTGAAGTATTAGCGCGAGGTGTATTTCTACATGCACCGCTCTGGGAGGAATTAAGCGGGCTACATCCTTCGAACACTTTCCATGAAAATACTTGTAGCTCAAGTCGCTAACCGTTCTTCGATGTTCCAGCGAATCAAGGCCGCCGGTCAGTTACGGGTCTCCAGTCAGACGAACAGCTCTTCTCTGAATAGAATCCAACAAAGGGAAAGTATGTTTGGGAGCGGAGCCCCAAACATGGGAGCAGTATTCCATAGTAGGTCGAATTTGAGCTCTGTAAAGAATTAACAGTTGTTGTGGAGTGTAAAGCTTTCTGGTTCGAAATAATATTCCCAACTTTTGAGAAGCTCTCCTTACTATGTCTGCGAAATGTTCATCCCAGGACATATTTGCTCCTAAATTAACGCTCAACAAAAAAGCTAAAGCTGTGTGCCTGAAAATGATATCACTCTTCAAAAGATCAGTAGTAAAATTAGGCACAAGAATAAAACTCCTAAGATGTTACATGTCTTCAGTGTACTTCTTTACGACATGGAATCTTGGATGCTGACTGAAGCTACTTCTACGAAGCTAAAAGCATTTAAATACTGACCTTTTTACCAACGAGAATGTCTTAAGTCGCAAGAACAAGAAACTGGAATTCATGGAAACTGTTAAAATAAGAAAATTGGACTATTTAGGACACACGATGAGAAAGGGATTTTGGAAAAATGGGATCAGGACTCAGACGTATCTCCCGGCTAAAAAATCTGCAAAATTGGTCCTAAACAACTACAACCAGTTTTCTTAGAAGTAGACTAAATAATGTAAGTTAATATAATATATAGACCCAGAGGGTGACCCGAAATTTTGACCTATCGGCTAACAGTCTGCCTAGTTGGTCATTCTATCCGGCGAGTCGAATAACAGCCTTTAACGTTGATTTTACGGCCTCCGTACCTTGGAAACCCAGATAAGGCCCAAAATGCTACATCCAAAAAACACACTAAAGAAGTTGAACGCCCCAAAAGGCAGATGCAGCCGAGACCGGATCCAGCTTTAGGACCCAAAAAACGTCGATCCAAAAATGAACTTCCTTTTAACCATATAAAATCAATAAATTTAGTTTGTCCTTGATAAAATAAGAGGGAACCTGTAAAAGGCAGGAGGATCTGCTTTTTCCAGTCAAAAATGACCGTAAAATATATACGTGGAGACAAACAACAAGAGATTTAAAAAGTATTATCGACTATATGATAATACGTCAGAGATCTAGATTAAACTTCCTAGATGTAAGAGTCCAAAGAGGGGCTTCATGTGGCAGCGACCACTACCTCGTGAAAGGAAAGATAATCTCACGAACAACACGGGAAAGCAAACTGGAAGATACAAGTACACAGCACACAACAAGTGAAACAACAATAAGATATAATACAGACAGCTTACAAAATGAAAGTATCAGAAATCTATATAAGAGTAGACTGGACCAAAAGATACAACGGACGGGATTTGTTAATATAGAAGAAGAATATAAGTATATAAAGGAATGCCTACACGCAGCCGCACTGGAAGCATTAGGGTACCAAGAGAAAAGGGAAAAAAACAGCAAAAACCATATTGGTGGGATGAAGAAATTAAATACGAAATTGAAGAAAAACGGAAAAGCTATCACAAATACTTAAGTTCAAAGAGCACAAACGACAAAGTAAAATACAAAGAATCCCAAGCTAGAGTACGCAAAATGATTAGTGACAAAAAGAACAACCAATGGGAAAAGACATGCTCAAGACTCAACACTTACATAGGAGGAAGAAAAAGCACAGAAAGCTGGAGACTTCTTAAAAATATGAGAGCAGAACGGAAAAAAGAGAAATCTTCTCACCAATAACACCAGAAAAATGGAACCAATATTTTACAAATATGCTAACAGAAGATAGACCAGAGTTCAAAAGTACCCAACATGGGAACCCAAATATAGTTATACGAGGACCCCCAATAAGGATAACAACATCAGAAGTT
>CM032456.1:161674415-161696489 GCA_019049505.1 Pachyrhynchus sulphureomaculatus | reverse complement strand
AGCGGCAGCAGCAGCAAGATCACAGTATCGAGTAGCAGCAGCAGCAAGAGCACTTGAAAATACCAAATGCGATTTTGGCAAAACGTCGTGCAAATTTATTGTTAGACGAATGGATTGAAACCCGGAATATTAATGTATTGTATATATAAATATATATAAACATATATATATATATATATATATATATATAGATATATATATATATAATATATATATATATAATTTATATATATATATATATATATATATATATATATATATATATATATATACATATATATAAATATATATATATATATATATATATATATATATATATATATATATATATATATATGTATATATATATATATATATATATATATATATATATATATATATATATATATATATATATATATATATATATTTATATATATATATATATATATATATATATATATATATATATATATATATATATATATATATAATATATATATATATATATGTATATATGTATATATATATATACACATATATATATATATATATATATATATATATATATATATATATATATATATATATATATATATATATATATATATATATATATAGTGACTCACAGCTTAAATGATGCAGACTAATTGGTCTCAGTGCCTCTTTATTTATTTGGAAACAACAACTTATTGAAATTAAATTAGTAAAGAGTCTTCTAAAAAAGTATGAATTACTTTTTGTCTTAAATATGCCTTACTTAATTAACAATAAATAATTAATTAAATTATATACGATTTTAACGTCACAGCTTAAATGATGCAAAATTCAATATACCAAAATTATTAGAGAAAACAAACCGTAGAATTTGAAATAAGCCTGCTAATATTTGTTCGGGCCTCCCTCATTATCAATAACGGCTTGTAATCTACTGGACATTGATTCAACTAACTTTCTAGTATACTCCGGGGAAATAGTGTTCCATGCTTCAATAATTTTTACTTTTAATTCAGTTTTATTTGATATTGGGGCACTATTTACTTTATTTTTTAATGTCAGCCACAAATTTTCAATTACATTTAAATTTGGTGACTGGGCTGGTGTTTTAATAACATTTGGGCAGTTATAAAGCAACCAATTGCAGACTCGAAATGACGTGTGCTTTGGATCATTGTCGTGATAGAACCGATAATTGTTTTCAATATCTAATTTTTGGGCACTAGCGACGAGATGCTGCCTTAGTATATCCAAGTACACATATTGGTTCATATTCCCTTCGACGAAATACATGTTACCTACTCCTGCAGATGACATACAGCCCCATAACATCACTCCACCTCCACCGTGCTTTACCGTAGCTTACATATTTTTCAATTTTAATTCTTCCTTAGGCTTTCTCCACACTGATATTTTTCCATCGGACCCAAATAAGTTTATTTTTGATCTCATTAGCAAATATTACTGAATTCCAGAAGTTCAAGTTTTTATATGCTCTCTGGCAAATTCCAATCTCACGCGTCTATTTCTTTGGCTAATGAAAGACTTATTTCTAGCAGTTCGACCATGTAAATTATTATTTAGCAAGATTTGTCGAACTGTTTTGGGGTTACACCTTTTTCCAAACTGTCTTTCCACCTCGGCGCACAACTTTGACGCACTTTTTTTGGATTATTTGATACCTCTCTTAAAATCCATCTTTCTTCACGTTCATTGAAGATCTTATTTGGAGCCAACCTTGACTTATTCTCGACTCTATTTTCATTCCAGTAACGTTCAGTTGACGGACATTTATTTACCATTTTGGCTATGTCTCTTTGGCTGTATTCATTCCTGTAATGAGTAATAATTAAGTTTTTCTCAGAAATTGTATTTCGACGACCCATTCTTAAACAATTTCATTTTATTGAATGAAAAAATGTCAAACTAAACAAAAAACAATTGCACTAAGAAATCAAAGCAACGCCGCCTTCGTAAATTTCAAAATGCGATAAGTTTTGACCCCTGTTGTTATTTTGCATCATTTAAGCTGTGACGTTAAAATTGCATATGATTTGATTAATTATTTATTGTTAATTAAGTAAGGCATATTTAAGACAAAAAGTAATTCATACTTTTTTAGAAGACTTTACTAATTTAATTTCAATAAGTTGTTTTTTTCCAAATAAATAAAGAGGCACTGAGACCAGTTAGTGATTTCTGTGAGCTGTGGGTCACTGTATATATATATATATATATATATATATATATATATATATATATATATATATATATATATAAATATATATATATTGTATCTATATATATATATATATATATATATATATATATATATATATATATATATATCGTATCTATATATATATATATATATATATATATATATATATATATATATATATATATATATATATACACGACATTTTGAAGTGCCTCGCCTAATTCATTTGTTTCCTATTTAACATACCAAGAGAGTTTTTTAGTACTAAACTTAGTTTTCTATAAAGAAGCTAAATATAATGGCATAAAATTCGTCACTTATTAAATTTGACAGTTTTCAAAACCAAATAGGATTTCTTTAAGATAAGCATGCCAATTAATTTCTCTACAGATAAGCATACCAATTAATAGCATTTTTGAGACCATTTACAAAAATATATAATACTTGGTATTTATTTTCACTCGTTACCTGTATATCGGTAACGAGTGAAAATAAAAAAAGAGCATTTAAATTATTGAACCGAATTTTAACTTGTTAGTGGATCTCTCATATTACTATTTTCCTAATTGGCGTATTGAAAATTTTCTTTCACTAGTAAACTCAACTTTTTATGAGGAAGTCAAATATGATACCAAAACATTTTTCACTTGTCTATTTTAACAAACTACTAGCCAACTAGGATTTTTTAATGACACCCTCTCACCTGATGTAATCACACCATTAAATGACATTTTTTAGTCCGGTTACAAAAATCTATAACTTTTGATATTTATATTAAATTGTTACCCATTTAATTTATTGAACGGAAAAAAAAAAGAGTTAAAATTCAGTTCAATAACTTAAATACCCTGTATAACGGTAACGAGTTAACATAAAATAATGACATATATTTTGTAAAAAAGGACTGCGAAATATTATTTAATGGGGTGCTCATGTGTGGCGGGTACCATTAAAAAAGATCCAAGTCTTTGTAATCTGTCATCTTTGACAGATGACAAATTCTTTGTTATTATATTTTGATTTCCTTATAAAAAACTAAGTTCATTAATAAAATAATCTTTTTGATGCTGAAATAATGAGTGAGCTATTTAAAAGTTAGAATTCGGTTCAATAACGTGATGGCCCTCTATATCGGTAACAACTTAGATAGAATCATATATTTTTTAAGCGGACTGACGAATTCTATTTAATGGTGCCTTCATATGTACAGAGTGGCATAACACCTCTAGTCCCATTCTCCACCCTTTCAGTCCTGTTTAACTATAATTAATTATGTTTAAAATTTGTCCATTATCCAACCAGAGACCTGAAAAATGTCCATATTACTATATAAAAATTATCAATTCCTCGGCACACTACGGCAACAATATATAATTTTTACCCAAATTAATTTTTTGGCCGCAATTTTCAAGGAATCACAGTAATTTTTTTTAAAAATCTTCGTTTTTGATTTCTGTATCTATCTATCTGAGCGGATTTTTGATTATTTACCATGATTTTTACCAATTTGTCAATATATATTGCGTTGTTGTCCAAAAAACACCTTTTTAGGCAATAAAATGAGCCTCAACAACGCAATTTTTTTTTTTTTTTAAGGAATTTCAATATTTTTTTTTATAATCTTCGTTTTTGATTTTTCTATTGATCTGTCTGGGAGGATTTTTGATTATTTACCATGATTTTTAATAGGGTTCCGTACGGAACACTTATAAGATCACTCCGGTGTATGTCCGTCTGTCTGTCCGGCCGTCTGTCACACCCGATTTTCTCCGAAACTATTTCACGTAGAAAATTGAAATTTGGTACTAATATAGGAATTGATGGCCTCATCAGAGCCGTGTAGTTTTTTGTTTTAATAGGTCATCGAGTGGGGTGTCAAATAAAAGCTTGTGAAAACACGAGTTCAAAAATATATATAATATCTTACATGCGCACACTTTTTCTTTGTATTATTTGGAAAAATCGCGAAAAATTGCCTTATCTTAAAAGTATTGATCCAAAAATTTTGAAAGAATTCTGGAATATTCTCCACAGAGTGTACATTGAACGAAAATTATCACAAATTTTTATCTGGTATATAAGAAAAACAAAAATTTCAAAGTCATCAGTTTTCAGTAAAGATCGGAAATAAACTTTGTTGAAAAGTCATTTGGGGTGTATTTTGTGAAGTCACTAATCACTTTATACCTCCCTAACAAAAATTTTTACTTCAATAGCAATCAACGTACGGAACACTAATTGCGCAAGTTCAACTTGCACTTGGCCGGTTATTATTAATTTATCAATATATATTGCTTTTTCCAAAAAACACCTTTTTAGGCAATAAAATGAGTCTCAATTACGCAATTTTCAAGAAATCTCAATAATTTTTTTTTAATCTTCGTTTTTAATTTCTCTATCGATCTGTCTAGGCGGATAATTGATTATTGAAAATGATTTGAACTCATTTTTCAATAAATATAGCTTTTAGCCATTTACACCAAGAACATCAACGCTATCATAATCCTACGTAAAGAAGAAAAATGATCAGATGGACGTTTGCGAAACCTAAGGCTTTTAAACTCCAAACCTAACATAACCTAATGTAAAAAGAAAAGTAGTCTTTTGAAGTTTTTCTAAGACATTTACATCACTAAATCTAAACATCATATAATGTAATATACAAATATATATTTATAATTGTTTCCTGACCCTATCACAATATAATACAACAAATTTTAAACCATACATAACCTATGCCTAAAAATATACTTATTTATGTGTATATACACTAAATTTAATGTAATTTAATGTAGAAAAATGTATTTATGAATGTTTTTAAGCCCAACGAATTACAAATCAAACATAACCTGGTACAAAAAATTATACTTATTAATATATACACTCAGGGTTTACAAAGTTATAGTAAAATTGAAAATTGGTCAACATTTGAATCTTTTACGAGGTTTTAAGGCTACAAAGTACGATATGCCCCTGAAATTTGTAAACTTTTTTGCATTACCCAAGATACATTACGTGAAGGTAGAGTCGCAAAGTATCCTGTGTCTTGTGTGTGACGCATTGGGTACCACTGGTACTTCTCTACATATTCCTTGGCTGTTTCAGTGCAGAAATTTTTGAATTCATTGACGTCAGTACCATTTTTGGATGCTACTAGCTGCAGAATAATGTAAAGCCTCTTAATAAAATCTTCATCAACACCTGTGACTTTAGCAATAACGTTATAATTTGGAAGAATTTCCTGACTGTATTGCCCTTATTCGTATTACCAGCCCCTTGCTTGACACACTCAATCAGTATACCTAATTCTTTCTGAATGTTATTCTGAATCTCACGACTTGTCTTCTCCAACGAAGTATTGTCATCCTGGGTACGTCTTTCATTCCACTTTTTTATATGTCAAATGTAGAACCCATTCGATATTCCTTATCCATATATGGAGAGTTGAAAGACAATACTTGTACGCTTCTACGTTCACCTCCATCCCCTCAATAATTTCTAGTTTGTTCATTTCTTTCGGAAGAGCATTGCATATAGAGCACCTTTGAGAAAAAATTGTGCCTATAAGAGCTTGACGGATCTTACCATCAATCATTCTTTGAAAATTGCCTGACTCGGACTCATTTTATTGCCTAAAAAGATATCTTCGGAAAAAAAGCAATATATTTTGATAAATTAATAAAAATCGTGGTAAATAATCAAAAATCCGCTCAGACAAATCGACAGAGAAATTAGAGATGATGATTATAAAAAAAAATTATTGAGACTCCTTGAAAATCGCCTGACTTAGGGTCATTTTTTATTAAGTAAAAAGATGTTTTTTTGGACAACAAAGCAATATATATATATATATATATATATATATATATATATATATATATATATATATATATATATATATATATATATATATATATATATATATATATATAGATATATTGATAAATTAGTAAAAATCATGGTGAATAATCAAAAATCCGCTCATACTCAAAAATACTTAGATTCCTTGAAAACTGCTACCAGAAAATTAATTCGGGTAAAAATTACGTATTGTCACTATAGTGCGGCGCTTTCTCTGAAGTGATGTTGGCCAAAAACGTTTTTTTTTCCTAATATATGTATACCGAATTTGAAATTAATATTTCATTTATTTTGGGTGTTATCGTGCCAACAAACAGACAGACAAACATACCAACACTGTTCTGTAATCAATGAAAAGTAATGTAATTGAACTTTTTTTTATTGCTTTTTAAGTTAGTTAATTATATGAGCCCAGGTCATATTTTAAATTATTCTGGATTAACGACTTTTATTATTGAATAAACTTTTATTAAATTAAAAGACTGCTGGAAGACAATAATTCATGTTGGTAATGAAAGTTATACCTGAAGGTAAATATAGTAACATCCCCAAATTGTATTTCTATAAGGAAAACATATGAATCCAAAATCGTTTGTTACGATTTTAGTTCAAATGATTCTTTTCAAGATTATATCTGAAATTATCTCTACGTTTCTTATGATATAAAATTAGTCTATCCCTACTAGTTACGACTCTCTTATTATGTTTAAATTAGGCTCGCAGATCTTAATTTTATGACATTACTTTTAGGTTTATCCATCATCATTAATTTATTATTTGAAAGAGAAACATAAAAGACAGATCTGTCAAACTATATTTACGTGAATTCATATTTAAAAGTTCTGTTCAATTAGAGAATGGGCAGAGCTATGTTTGACTCTTACCTAAGAGGTGGAGAAACGCAAATTTGCCGACTTTGCCGCTAAAATATTAGACAAGGAAGCAACAGTGCAAAACAAACAAGACATCATTGTCTTTCGTAGTTTCTTCTATTGCTTCTAACCTTTCAAAATTATCGTTTTCTAATTTTAAAATAAGACGAAATGTTCTATTGAACATAGCTAGAAAAATATTTTAAAGCAGCACTAGAACACCTCGTTATTCAAATGAGGCGAACGTGCCCTCGTAATTTTCTTGGAAATTCGTGAAATGATAAAATTTTGAGTTAAAAATTAAATAACTCTGCAAGTAAAAAAGTATATTATTTTCAATAAGCAAAAAAAAATATATTTTATAAAATCATTTCCACCATATTAATATGATTTAAGCATACCAAATTTTGTACACTTGCCTTAAATAGTTTTGAAGATATTGTCGCAATAAATATAACTATTGCTACAGAAAAACATTCAAAAATATTGTTGCCTCAAAATGAAGCTAGCTGTTTCCAACAAGATTGTTAAAATGTGCCTAGTCGAGTTTCTTAGAGATATCTCGCATTTTTTACCTAATATTGTTAAATATAACTTCTGGATTGAAAAATCTTAGCAAAAATAAAGATTTATTTCTCAACACAATCTCCGTTGAGCTTAATACATTTTGTCCAGCGAAATTCCAATATTTTTTATTGTCTCAGAAAAGAAAAATTTGGAACTGTTCAAAATAATCATTTACAACACAGATAACCTCTTTACTCGATGAAAATTTCTTCTCCCCAAGTCAATTTTTAAGGTTAAGAAACAACACGTGCATTTTTGCTATTGCAACACCCGATGTATGAATAACCGCTTCAGCTTCAACTCAATTTGTAAACGGTCCAATAATGTTGCGTAATAAGTCACTGTTTTACCCTTTTCCAAAAAGTCAATTATAATGATACCCTGTAATTGCGAAAAACAGTTGCCATCACTTTCTCGGCCCATAAAACTCTTTTCGCTTTTTCCGATGCGCTTACACCTTCGCCTAATCACTGTTTTGACAGCCGTTTTGTCTCTGGGTTTTATGATGGATCCCCGTTTCGTCTACAGTTACACAACGACGTCATAAGTCCTTCTGATTAGGGTGTAACTTTTCCAAACACGATTTTGAAATGTTCTTCCTCGTGCGATTTTGGTCAACACATGCGGCACACATGGCGTACTCAAGTTTTCCATTTTTAGAACTTCAGGCAGGATATTATATACCCGTTCTTATGAGATACGCATCATCTTAACTATCTAACGAAGCTTAATGCGACGATCTTCCATTACAATTTACTGAATTTAAACAACCTTCAGAAGAAACCTTATTTTCATTCATGTTGATAATGATTTCATGAATCAAATATTTGACAATCTGTTTAGATTATATTTTAAAACTCTCGGACAGTACGTAATTTTTGGTTCTCTAAATAGACAGAGGATTTTATTATCACAACTATTTTGGTAAATAACAAGATCTACATTGAACTAGGGTACATAAGGAGAAAAAAACATTCTTGCTCTTATTGCCTTTCCGATACACAAGAATAATTTTCAAAAATGTGATAAAATTTGTATCAAAATGCGAACATAAATTACTGTAATATCAGTTTTATCACGGGAATATACAATAATGAACTATATATATATATATATATATATATATATATATATATATATATATATATATATATATATATTATATATATATATATATATATATATATATATATATATATATATATATATATATATATATATACATATAATATATATATATATATATATATATATATATATATATATATATATATATATATATATATATATATATATATATATATATATATATATATATATATATATATATATATATATATATATATATATATATATATATATATATATATATATATATATATATATATATATATATTATATATATATATATATATATATATATATATATATATATGTATATCTATATATATATATATATATATATATATATATATACATATATATATATATATATATATATACATATATATATATATATATATATATATATATATATATATATATATATATATATATATATATATATATTGAGACGTCTTTTTATGGCATGCTAAACTGTCCTCAGTTTGAGGCATCTTTTTCCGTACCCTGTGAGAAGTTGTTTGTCCCACGCTTGAGCGCAATTTTGTAAGGTGTGCTAATTTTGCTTTATTTTTCGCCCCATGTAGACTGCGTCATTTTGTAACATTTTTAAATACTGGACGCCCCAAGCTTGAGCACAATTTTCTTGCAGCCCGCTTTAATTTCTGATAATGAATTGAGTGAAACCTGATTTTAAAAGAACTAAAGAAATTAAAGAAATACTAGCTCAGTTTTCCTTGGTAGAGAGATATGGGTAAGAGATAATTTTTGTACGTCTTTTTGGAATTTAATTCTATTTTTAAAGAAACCTCAGTTGTACGACTTTTTTTTTGGGCACCACTCATTTTAAAATAGAAACGGTTTAACTTCAGCTAAGAAAAATGAGAAAAAACTGAAGTGTTTTTTGGATATTACTAAAAAGAAATTAGTCTAGCACAACTGATCCTGAAAAGAAAAATAAATATTCAGTGAGACACTAGCTTTAATCAACAAAAAAAGAATTTATTCATGTTTTTAAAATGAAAATAAAAAGTTCTAACCTTTACAGTTATACCAAAAAAATTCTAGCCTAAATAGTAGTTGTTACATTTAAACTTTAAACTTTTACAACCCCCGAAGGCGAGACATCGTGTTTTACACTTCACTTTTTTGTCTGTTATACGTTGCTGTTAATGCACTACTCTCAAATAAGTCTATTGGAGGGAGTTTTGTTGACTTACTGTTTTTCAGTCCTGCTGTGATGGACTTCGCCCGATTTCACACTTTTTCTTAACACTTAGAAAGCTCACTACAGCTTTTATTGTCGAAACTGGTACTTTTACTTAGCGGCTTCTGAAGAAAATTAGCCTACTTCGGCTAGATGGAAAATAGCCTCTCGGCTAGACGGTACTGTCTGGTCTGCGGCTCGATCGAAAAAAAGCCTTGCTGGTAGTTTCTCAGGCCCTTAAATAATCGTGCGATTTTTGCCGGTAATATCCGGACGCTCCAATCAAAACTCCGGGTCAAACATTTCGCCAATCGCGGCCTGGCGGTAGGTTCGATCAGCAACCCGCACCACACAGTATATACTGAATGTCCTGAAACTTTTGTTTAATATACCGGTCGATGTTTTAAAATAAAAATAAATACAATTCGAAGTGAAAAATCAGTAACATTGCATGGTCTTAAAATCCAGGAAAAAATGAATGTTACATTTACCCCCTTCCAAAAAGAAATAGACTACACTAGTCTATTAAACTAAGGCTACTGATGAAAAGGTACACAGTGGTACACTATCACTTAATACTAAGATCAGAACTTAAAACAAAATTACAAACTTCGGTCCTTACTACTAGACTTAATTCTATTAAGCACTAATATTAAGTACAATGAAAACCAAATGAAAATTTTTGCAAGTACACAAGAATCTTATAACTAGACCTAACTTAATTAAGCACTAGGGTTAAGTACTTCAAAAAGCAAATAAAAATCCTTGCATGAACATAAGAAATACCTGTTCAAAGTAACAATCGCGGTCTTCTTATATAAAAGAATCAGCTCTGTTATTGTTACCAAAACAAAAAAAATAACTGTCTAGACTCTTGTCTAAATCAAAAAAAAAGTGAACTGAAATAAAATATGAACACCTGCCTTAAGATATTTTAAGGATTGTCTGAAAATTTTCTATTTCAGCAAAAGAAATTTATAAAAATTCTTAAATAAAGAAAAAAAATAAAAAATGATTCTAGTGCAAACACTTACACTAAAAAGAAAAAGTCTTGTCAGACCAATTAGCACTAGGCCAAAAAAAATATATCTGGATAAATATCCAGACAAACGCTCGGGAAAAATCACTCTCCATGCTCTAGCTCATCGCTAAGAGGACATTCTAAATCTAGTATCACTACTAGTCGCACTCAGAAAATAATCGCACTCTATATCGCAATGTCGACGTCCTAAGACATCTAGACATGCTAAAGTCGCTAGGGAAAACGCTCTGGTTGATCGCCAGAAAACACGTCAGCTCATCGCCAACAAAACACTCTGGTATCGCCAGAAAAAACTCGGCTCCTCGCCAAGAAAACACTCTGTAAATAGTCCTCGACTACACAAAGTCTGCGTTCTAAAAGAACAAACTCGCCTTTAACATAGTGAGCAGCTATAAAAGCTAACAATATCACTATAGGCACAGTGAATAGCTATAAAAGCTAAAATCCACCAAACTGAATGATCCTGCTTCAAAAAGCAATGTTCACAAAGAACAGAATGATTAGTCCACGCGCAACTAACATTCAAGGAAACATTCCCAACATAACTATATGAGACAACAAGTCTCGAAATAGGACCTCCCTAAAGTCATAATCCTATATATGGGAGTCCATAAGCAAAACAACTCAAAATCTTGCATTTTGAGCACATGCCCTCAGGCAACCAACATACACTGAAATATATACAGAAATATATACAGAAATATATACAGACATATATACAGGAGTTCAAATCCCAAACTCTTGGTTATGATAACTCCATACTGAGCTTGGCGAAAGCTCTTAGCAAAAGCTAATCAAATATTCGGCACATCGCACCAAAGTGACAAATCTGCCTAGAAACATGAGCCAGAAGAAACGCCCTCCGTCATTCTTCAGGGTGGCTACACTGAAATATAAAACTTAACCAGCATTGCGCCTCTTCAAGTTGCATGAAGAACCCTCGTGTACTGGTCTCGCCCTAGAACAACAACGAAAAACATTCAATCCATCCCACATAACAGGAGACAAACACCTCACCACGATATACTGAATGGTGGAGACAATAAAATACGGAAATGGTGACCCTGGAGTCCACCAACAAAAGGGAGTAGATTATAGCATCTACTAAACTAAAACGGTGTCTACCACACCACCATAAGTCAAAAAAAATTAATCAATAGGGTGTTCCGAAATACACTACTGCCAACAGCCTGTCACCACTAATAGGCTAATTGGAGCTGAGGTCGACTACAGTAGTTAGGCTCTCCTTTGGTTCAAATAGAAATAACCATTGGGTAACTAAACCCCTAAAGGTCCCAAAGGTCAAACGTTCACCCCCCATAGACTACCCTTCCAATCAGTCTGTTCCTCAGGAAGACTAACTCCCTGCCAAACGTCGTAACGGCATCTGTTAGCACCCGGTGCATCACAGCCTGTAAAAACAGATAACTCATGGGATACAACCTAAAAGGTTTACAAGGTTGACTTAACCAAGCTTCTAACGAAATTTTAAAAACGAAAATGAGCTTAAAAAGGCTACATGAAACAAAAATTGCTCAATTTTCCGGTAGCAACGCAACAAAACTTTTGAAGACGACAAGAGCTTTCCCAGCTTAATCAGAAACAAGAAGAAAACATCGTTGACAGCTAAAATATTCGATCATGGTGTTAATCGTCTCCCTAAACAATAGCCTCTAGAAGAAACTGCTACAGGTATCAGGCATAACTGTTTTCTGTCAGCCCAAACTTCTAGATTACCTCTTGGAAATCTAAAAATTCGGTTAGGAATCTTCCTTCACTGCGCTTAGCCTCTCTTGACAAGGTTCTCATCTCGGTATCAGATTTTGATCATTTCTTTGTGAAACGACTGTCTTACTCTGCTCTCATCTCCTGTAAATGATCAGCCTTTAGTTCTCCTGCAGAACTTCAATTTTCTATCAATCTGATAGTAAACCGAAAAAACTCAACATACGCCTATGAGTCCATGCAAAAAAAATTTTTAAAAAATTATTGACTCAAAGGTAACGTTTAAACGGCTCTGAAAAAAATAGAAAATACCCTCAGTTTGTCAATTCAGAAAAAGATCTAAACAAAATAATCCAAGTCTTAGACTTACTGGATAAACCAAAATCAATTTACTCTTAATTGCACCCAAAATATACCATTAAGGTAATAGAAATACACCCACTCGGGTAACAAACTTTGAAATTGCTCTTAAAAAATTTTGACTCTACATCACACTACACGAGCTACATCTTGCGCTTGTCCTAACTCAAGATCACCTTGGATTGCCTCTAATCAAAATTTCGCTTCCAAGTGTCAAGAACTGGATATTATTTGGGGTCATAAGCAAATCAAATCCCGCGACCACCGACATACCAGTTTTATGATATATCCTGAGTGTGACTCCTTCGCAAGCTCGCAAAACTGAGTCGATGCTAAACATCAACCACAATCAACCTAAGTTTGGGATATGGCCAATACCCAAAACCTTAGCATTAAACAATAAAAGTAAGCTATTCTCTGCTCAACTTTTATAACAGTCAAAAAAACGAGGTCGTCACCTCTACAGAGCAACATCAAAAAAAATAAAGTAAAGCAATTAAGATAATGTAAATATAAATTATTCTTCTTCTGACAAACTTTCATTAGGGTTAGGTTCATTGAATGGTTTTAAGTCTTTAATATGCCATCGTCCTACTTTAGTCCCATCTAAATTAACTAAACCATAAACTAAATCCGAAATCTTTTCTCTAATCACGCAATGCACATACTTAGGTACCAACTTAGATGTGAATTTATCTGCTGCACTGGAAAGAATTTTATTTTTTCGCCAAACGTGATCACCTATCTTAAAGGAAAAAATCCCTTTTTCTAAGGTTGTAAGACTTACTGTTCCGCTCATAAGCCTTATGTATCCTACTACGTACGTCGGTGAAAATATCTTTTAAACCCTTTAAATTTTCGGCGTACGCGCCCCTGTTACCCGGAATTATTTCGCTGTCAGCATTGACATCCAAGTCTAAATTTTTATAATACGATCCAGATAGAGGTATATGTCTGCCGTAAACTAAGAAAGACGGTGTAAACCCGGTTACTTCGTGTTTGAATCTTTGAAATTCCTTTATCCCGAATTATCACGTGAATCAACGAATATTACTTTGAACGAAATTATATTGTAGAGGGCACACGGGATTGAAACGTATGTTAAAACTATATGTCTCACTTAAGCTCTTAAGACACTCAGAAGTAAACTGAGTACCGTTATCGCATATCGAAAGCGATGAAACTCCGTGGATTAGAAAAATATCGTTTTCTAAAATTTTCAAAAAGCATTCGGCTTTAGAGCTTTTCAAAGGAAATAACACGGTATACTTTGTTAACCAGCAAGAAATTACGAAAAGTCATTTATTTCCCTTTTTTGAACGTGGAAATGGACCTACTAGATCAGCTGCTATAACTTGAAAAGGGTAATTAACCGTTTTCTCTTTTCCCATCAGTCCCATAGGTAGTGTATTTGGAGATTTCTGCGCTCCAACTACTTCACAAGTCCTCACAAACTTTAAGATATCTAAACGAATTTTTGGCCAAATTAAATTAAATGTATGTTGTCTCAGCCTAATCGCCCAACGCGCTAGTTTGCCACTAGGGTTTTTATAGAATTAAGCCACAATAGACTATAATGATCTGTTATGACCGTGAAAGGAACACCTTCTTTGTAAGGTCGAAACTTTTCGATGTTAAAGAGTACTGCTAAACATTCTTTTTCAACAACCGAATAGTTACGTTCAGCCTTTGATAAAGTTCTACTGGCATACGCTATCACTCTTTCCTCACCATTGATTTTCTGTGTTAGGACGCCCCCTAAACCGGTATTAGAAGCATCACTAGAAATATAGAACTGTTGGAAAAAGTCTGGTTGGGATAAAATGGGAGCTGAAACCAATAGCTCTTTAATCTTTATAAAAGATTCTTCGGCTGCCTTTGTCCAATCTATCGATTGTCCTTTTTTTCGTCCTTTCAAAAGATCATTAATAGGCGACAACAAGGTAGAAAAATTCTCGATAAAACGCCTATACCATGAACACATTCCTACGAAGCGCTTAACTTCCGTAGTATTAGTAGGTCTCGCATAATTAACCATGCTTGCTACTTTATCCGGATCGGTACGCAAGGAATTTGAGCCTACAATATAGCCTAAAAACTTTAGAGAATTCTGAAAAAATCACAGTTGCTCAAATTTATCGTCAGTCCGGCCTCTTTCAATTTATCTTTTACTTCTTTAAGTAAGCGAACATGCGATTCGAAGTCTTCCGATGTTACTAAAATATCATTGAGATAGGTAAAAATATGTGGCTCATATTTCGGACCAAATATAGCGTCCACGAAACGTTGCTGAGTTTGAGCAGCGTTCTTTAGACCAAACGGCATAGTTACGAACTGATGATGTCAAAATTCTGTCTTTGTTCGGTTATGGATAGTTATCCAATTTGCTGACCTCGTTGAGCTTTCTTCCCGTCATAGCTGAGACGATGTCACTCCGAGTTTCAACATTTCGTCTAACCCCATTATTTAATACCTTTGACATACACGGAGACATGGCGATGGGCCTTGTCTTTACAGGACTGGCATCAGCCGTATCTGTAGACATCTATCGATGTTCGGTAATGGATAGTTATCAAATTTGTTGACCTCGTTGAGCTTTCTTCCGTCATAGCTGAGACGAAGTCACTCCGAGTTTCAACATTTCTTCTAACCCCTTATTTTATTCGTTCGGCCTAACCTATCTTTACTACTTATTTCATTGAAAGAGCTTATTACTTTTTCTGCTTTTAAGCGTTCCGTCCGCGAGAGATCATCTAGGGTACATAGACGCGAGAAAAGGTTTTCTAAAGAACTTTCTGAATAACAATCTTTAAAACTTGTTTGAGAGTTGACTTCTAGGGACTGTGGATACCACGAATTATTTTTAAAATTTACTAAAATTCCGAATTTTTGTGCAAACTCACATCCTAAAACCAAAGTATGTGATAGAGAAGGTACTACTAGAGCAGAAATTACTCAACAATGACCATTGCAGACTAGCGGCAACTCAACCGTACCTAAAACTTTTAGACGGCTGCCATCTGCAGTGGTAACACTTCTATTTTTGACATGGCATATTTTTATACTTAAACGACTTAAAATCTTAATACCATTCTGACCTATAACGGAGGCATTTGCACCAGAGTCAAATAAAGCCGAAAAAATGGACACCTTATAGATTTATCTTTATATGCGGTCTATTATCTAAATATTTATGCACGAATAAAGGAGATATGTGACCATTTGGAGAAGCAGGAGTTTTAATTTGAGAAGGAGAATTTTTATTAGACTTAAAAAAATCAGAAACTTTTTGTAACTATTTAGTCCAATCTGATTTATTGGAGTATTTCTTTACTTAAGATCCTCGTTAGAATCTTTCTTTTATCCGCGACCGGACGTTCTGAGAAAATACGACGGATTTTCAGTTCATAGTCTAATTCATTTTCCAGTAAGTGATTGACTTTAAAATTGAAGGCTTCCATGATAAATGTATAAAATTTAAAAGAATTGTTTAAAAAATCGTGAAAATATTTCTCCTGTGCTCCCAATAGTCTAAATAAAATCAAAATATGTAAAGGCACTTAAAATATGTAAACTTCTTTATCAAACATTTAAAAAATCTTCGACAATTTCAAAAAAATTTCTAAGTATTGCCTTCTATTAAAATCCTTTTACCAAATATGTTAAGAATTTTCAACAAAAAAATCTCCAAATACCGTTCCGTATCAGCAAAGTATTTTTAATATTCATGCAAAACATCGTTGAGAAAAAAAATAGTTTTTTGTTCGGTTAACCGCAAAATAAATCTAACACTGCAAAAAAATTAAAGTAAACCAGCACATCTGCTTATCTGAACTATAAAAGCTAGCTTCTAAGAAAAAAGTAGGAATCTCTTATCTTAGAGTCAACAACTAAATTCAAATATCTATATCAGATAAATTGAAATAAAAAAATTCTACAAATTTCCTGCTTTTGTCTTACTGCTATAGTGTAGTTTCGTTTAATAAGTATTATGAAATAAAAATATCTGCAAAGTTAGAGCTTTTACTTTGTTCGAAAGCTAGTACACTGAACCCTTTTTTAAAAATAAAATTCCAAAAGCCCCGCGTTGACAGCGCTATTTTTATGAGACGTCTTTTTATGGCATGCTAAACTGTCCTCAGTTTGAGGCATCTTTTTCCGTACCCTGTGAGAAGTTGTTTGTCCCACGCTTGAGCGCAATTTTGTAAGGTGTGCTAATTTTGCTTTATTTTTCGCCCCATGTAGACTGCGTCATTTTGTAACATTTTTAAATACTGGACGCCCCAAGCTTGAGCACAATTTTCTTGCAGCCCCGCTTTAATTTCTGATAATGAATTGAGTGAAACCTGATTTTAAAAGAACTAAAGAAATTAAAGAAATACTAGCTCAGTTTTCCTTGGTAGAGAGATATGGGTAAGAGATAATTTTTGTACGTCTTTTTGGAATTTAATTCTATTTTTAAAGAAACCTCAGTTGTACGACTTTTTTTTGGGCACCACTCATTTTTAAAATAGAAACGGTTTAACTTCAGCTAAGAAAAATGAGAAAAAACTGAAGTGTTTTATGGATATTACTAAAAAGAAATTAGTCTAGCACAACTGATCCTGAAAAGAAAAATAAATATTCAGTGAGACACTAGCTTTAATCAACAAAAAAAGAATTTATTCATGTTTTTAAAATGAAAATAAAAAGTTCTAACCTTTACAGTTATACCAAAAAATTCTAGCCTAAATAGTAGTTGTTACATTTAAACTTTAAACTTTTACAACCCCCGAAGGCGAGACATCGTGTTTTACACTTCACTTTTTTGTCTGTTATACGTTGCTGTTAATGCACTACTCTCAAATAAGTCTATTGGAGGGAGTTTTGTTGACTTACTGTTTTTCAGTCCTGCTGTGATGGACTTCGCCCGATTTCACACTTTTTCTTAACACTTAGAAAGCTCACTACAGCTTTTATTGTCGAAACTGGTACTTTTACTTAGCGGCTTCTGAAGAAAATTAGCCTACTTCGGCTAGATGGAAAATAGCCTCTCGGCTAGACGGTACTGTCTGGTCTGCGGCTCGATCGAAAAAAGCCTTGCTGGTAGTTTCTCAGGCCCTTAAATAATCGTGCGATTTTTTGCCGGTAATATCCGGACGCTCCAATCAAAACTCCGGGTCAAACATTTCGCCAATCGCGGCCTGGCGGTAGGTTCGATCAGCAACCCGCACCACACAGTATATACTGAATGTCCTGAAACTTTTGTTTAATATACCGGTCGATGTTTTAAAATAAAAATAAATACAATTCGAAGTGAAAAATCAGTAACATTGCATGGTCTTAAAATCCAGGAAAAAATGAATGTTACAATATATATGTTACTTTGTTTTATCATGTTCATGTTCTGTTTTTAATTTTCACTTTATTAAATAAAAGTAAATATGCAAAACAATTTAGAAGGATCAATATTACATAAGATCCCAATTGGAACTATAAAATTAAGATAATCATTTTATTAATATTAGATGAGCAAGAATCAGAACAGCAATGATTATACCTAGAATTAATTGTAAAAAATTTATGTACAAATACCATTTAGAGGTAAACTATGTGTAAATAATACTATGTGGGTTATTATATTTCAATGATATAAGATGACGAGTTGATGATGTTTGAAAAAACCATTTTGATTTTTTTATTTATTTTTTCATTAATAAATTTTAACAACTTTGGAATAATATTCATTTTAACAAATCAAGTAACGATTAATTTTTCAAAAATTGTGAGATTCTTTAAATTGTTTCTGATCTTTGGTGTACCAGAATAAAGTCATTAGCATCCCTTGAAAATACTATTGGCAGTGATATCAATGATTCCGGAGCCAAATTTGAAATTAATACAGAAAAAACCGCTACAGAAAGAGAAACACGTGGTACAAAACGTCTCCGCAAAACAGAGCCGTCTAGCTACCGCCGGATCGAAAACATGTACTTCAGTAACATCGATCACTTGCGATAGCTGCCAACAAATAACTGGCACGTTGCATCTGTTGAAAACTTTAAACACAACCATTACAAGAATCATGCTTACCAACAGTGATGCCGGTGTACCTCATCGAATTTCTCAGAGATGTCGAACATAATTGTCCTTATTATTATAACTTGCGATAGCCAACTGGTTTCGGTTTTCAGCGATATGTTGTTCCAACTGTTTGTCTTTCTATAGAAATCGGTATATTTTCTGTGATTAACACAAAAATTTAAAACTTTACAAATTTTGGAGAAACAAAAATAACGCCGTTTTAAATAGACGACTCTTAATCCTCATAACAATTGTTACATAATTTGGCCCCCATTACTAAAAATGTTACTGGATCTGCCGCATACTGCAATATTTACTCTGCAGTTACGGTAATACCCTACCATGTCTCAAAACCTCTAGGATAAAACAATTCAACCAAAACCAAAAATCTGATGAACTGTAAAACGTTAGTGTAACTCTATCAAATAGTTTTATACGCCCTTTTTCCCAACTATGAAAAAAGACAAAAAATATTTGGTAACTTTATGAAGACTATTCCAGAATTTTTTCAAAATTTTTTAATCAGTTCTTTTCAAGATAAGGTAGAGGGGAACAGCGATTTTTTGCTCTTTTTTTGTTTTCCCAAGCTTTCGTGTGGCACCCCACTCGATGACCTGGTAAAAAAAAATGTTTTCATTTTCGGTCACCTCCTAGTCAAGGTTTAGCTTTCAAGACTGCACCCCTCTGATTAGGCCATCATTTCCTCTATTTGCACCAAATTTTGACTTTATGTCAGGTGGTTTCGGGGAAGGTCAGGTGTGACAGATAGACAGATTCTAAAAAAGTTAACGTTGCTGATACCCGACATAGTTATGGCGGGGCACTCCATTCCTCTAACATCGTCACTTAATTTGTTGGACGTTAATTTGGGAGCAAATATGTCCTGGCATGAACATGTCGCAGGCATAGCAAGGAGAGCTTCTCAAAAGTTGGGAATATTATTTCGAACCATAAAGCTTTACACTCCACAACAACTGTTAATTCTTTACGAAGCTCAAGTTCGACCAACTATGGAATACTGCTCCCATGTTTTGGGGTTTCGCTCCCAAACATACATTGCATTTGTTGGATTCTATTCAGAGAAGATCTATTCGTCTGATTGGAGACCCAGAACTGACCGGCGACTTTGATTCGCTGGAACATTAAAGAACGGTGGGCGACTTGAGCCTATTTTACAAGTATTTTCATTGAAAGTGTTCGAAGGATGTAGTCCACTTAAATCTTCCTACACATCCGTATGAGGTTCAGCTTGTTACTCCTCGTACAATGCTTTTCAAGCAGTCTTTTATATGGAGAACATCATCCCTTTGGAATAATTTGCCCAGGACTGTGTTTCCCACCGAGTACCATTTACAGCGATTCAAGAACAACGTGAATCGCTTTTTTCGCACACGTGTGGTTACTGCAGCGCTTTAGGGACTTCCCTGCAGCACGTGTGCTAGACCCATAAAAAAAAGCGTTTAGATAAGTAGATGCAGTCTATTGAAAATGAAATTAATTAAAATATTATTGTAATACTACTTAAATTTAGTTAATATTGGCTTGTTGGTTATGTGGTTGATTGTAGGCAGGGGGGAGCGACTGTGTTGTTAATATTACGAAATATCATATTTAATCGAAAACTGAATATTTTTTTAGATACTGTGGAAAAACTTTTTGCTTTATTTTTTTTTTTGTTATTGGTTCTTGTTAATTTATACAATCAAATACAAAAGTTCCAAGAATCTTGAACATTGGTAGGATTAAATTATAAGGTGGAAATTTTATTTGGAAGTTTTATCGATAGTATTTCATATTTACTTTACCATTTTTTTTTAATAAAACCGTTAATCGTCACGCAGTCTTTGTAAACGCTAAAACGTGTCAGGTACTTCCCTTCGGATGTGCATAAATTAGAGATCAATATTTTGATTAACTACGTATCAGCAAAAACAATGAAATTTTGGACTTTCCCATTATAGCTAGAAATTTCGGACTGTTAACTTGAGGTTCTCTGAATACATTAAAAGTTGTAACAGAAAAACTTTCGCTAGTTTAAAACTTATCGGTAACATAAGGTATATCTTAGATCTGAACCACAGGAAATCGTTATGATGATACAGCCTGGCCTCATCGCATCCCCATTGGGGGACCTTTTTTATGGACCAAACCTGCTGGAGCATAAAGCAAGGCGCGTTTTGTTAATACAGAATTCTTGCGTGTAAATGATATGACCCTTAATATTACTAATCTGCACAAATGTGAATAGCAGTTTTTTAAATATCAAAACCTATAACCTCAGTACCACACTATTATGTTACAAATTTTAATAAGTATTTTCAACTCGTAACTAATTAACAATAAAACTACTTAATTACTTTGTTAAGATTTTATAATTGCGTTATCGCGATTTCGTAGTACAACTACATTGTCAAACGCTTAACTAACTGACAATGTAGTTGTACTACGAAATCGCGATAACGCAATTGTAAAATCTTTACAAATATATTTAGTGACAGTTAACAAAGTAATTAAGTAGTTTTATTGTTAAAATGTACTGTCACAAAGTAACGGACCACTCAATCAACTCTTCGTAACTAATTATCTAGACCAATTATTACTATATCTGTAAACACAAGTTTTAGCGTTGATACATTATTTTTGTTTCTTAGTTAATTGCTACAGTATTTTTGTTAATAATAATTAATATTTAAGTTAACTGAGGAAGCCTAGGTTGCCTTTAGCAATTCTTTCTTATTAAAATACAATAAAGACAACAGTTATCTTGTTATTATGAATATTATTATTATTATCTTAAAGAGAAAGAAAATCCGAAGCGACAAATCCCACAGGCTGTCACGCTGTACGGTGCGAAAACGATGATCACGCCTTATATTCGTTCGGTTCTGACAATAGATGTAAGAGGAAACTGTGCAAACTGAAAGTAAATTCATAAGTGATTATGGTTCCTCGCTGCATGCCCTGCATCTACTGTTCGCCAGTTCGGTAAATCCGCTACGATACAATAAGGTATTAATAATAATAAGCTAGTAGAAATTCGTCGGTCTCTGCCTTAAGA
>CM032456.1:161528916-161663916 GCA_019049505.1 Pachyrhynchus sulphureomaculatus | reverse complement strand
TCTCGGCTAGACGGTACTGCCTGGCTGCGGCTAGATGGAAAACAGCCCGGATGCGGCTTGATGGTAAACAGCCCGGCAGCGGCTTGATGGTACTGCCTGGTTGCGGCTAGATGGAAAACAACCTCGATTCGAGCTCTGAGGAGCCTTAAATAAACCGTCCGACTTTGCCGGTAGTATCGCGACGCTCGAATCAAAACTGCGGATCAAATATTTCACCAATCGCGGCGTAGCGATAGGTTTGGTCAGGAACCCGCACAACACACTATATACCGAACGTCTTGGAATCTCTGTTTAATATACCGTTCGATACAAAAATGAAAATAAGTACAATTTGAAATGAAAAAATCAGTAACATTACATGGTCTTAAAATCTAGGAAAAAATGAATGTTACATTTACCCCCTTCCAAAAAGAAATAGACTACACTAGTCTATTAAACTAAGGCTACTTATGAAAAGGTACAAAGTGGTACACTATCACTTAATACTAAGGTCAGAACTTAAAACAAAATTACAAACTTCGGACCTTACTACTAGACTTAATTCAATTAAGCACTAATATTAAGTACAATGAAAACCAAATGAAAATCTTTGCATGTACACAAGAATCTTATAACTAGACTTAACTTAATTAAGCACTAAGGTTGAGTACATCAAAAAGTAAATAAAAATCCTTGCATGAACATAGGAAATACCTTTCCAAAGTAACAATCGCGGTCTTCTTATATAAAAGAATCAGCTCTGTTATTGTTACCAAAACAAAAAAAATATAACTTTGTCTAGACTCTTGTCTAAATCAAAAAAAGTGAACTGAAATAAAATATGAACACCCCCCTTAAAATATTTTAAGGATTGTCTGAAAATTTTCTATTTCAGCAAAAGAAATTTATAAAAATTCTTAAATAAAAAAAAAAAAAAAAAATGATTCTAGTGCAAACACTTACACTAAAAAGAAAAAGTCTTGTCAGACCATTTCGCACAAAGCCAAAAAAAATATCTGGATAAATATCCAGACAAACGCTCGGGAAAAATCGCCATCCATGCTCTAGCTCACCGCTAAGAGAACATTCTAAATCTAGTATCTCTACTAGTCGCATCAGAAAATAATCGCACTCTATCGCGCAATGTCGACGTCCTAAGACATCCAGACATGCAAAAATCGCTAGGGAAAACGCTCTGGTTGATCGCCAGATAACACGTCAGCTCATCGCCAACAAAACACTCTGGTATCGCCAGATAATCGCACTCTATAACGCAATGTCGACGTCCTAAGACATCCAGACATGCTAAAGTCGCCAGGGAAAACGCTCTGGTTGATCGCCAGAAAAACCTCGGCTCCTCGCCAAGAAAACACTCTGGCATATCGCCAGAAAAAAGCCTCGCCAAGAAAACACTCTGGTATATAGCCAGAAAAAAACCTCGGCTCCTCGCCAAGAAAACACTCTGTAAATAGTCCTCGACTACACAAAGTCTGCGTTCTAAAAGAACAATCTCGCCATTAACATAGTGAGCAGCTATAAAAGCTAACAATACCACTATAGGCACAGTGAATAGCTATAAAAGCTAAAATTCACTCTAAACACAGTGAATAGCTATAAAAGCTAAAATTCACCAAACTGAATGATCCTGCTTCAAAAAGCAATGTTCACTAAGAACAGAATGATTAGTCTGCGCACAACTAACATTCAAGGAAACATTCCCAACATAACTATATGAGACAGCAAGTCTCGAAATAGGACCTCCCTAAAGTCATAATCCTATATATGGGAGTCCATAAACAAAACGACTCAAAATCTCGCATTTTGAGCACATGCCCTCAGGCAACCAACATACACCGAAATATATACAGAAATATATACAGAAATATATACAGAAATATATACAGAATATACATACAGGAGTTCAAATCCCAAACTCTTGGTTATGATTACTCCATACTGAGCTTGGTGAAAGCTCTTAGCAAAAGCTAATCAAATCTTCGGCACATCGCACCAAAGTGACAAATCTGCCTAGAAACATGAGCCGAAAAAAAACGCCCTCCGTCATTCTTCAGGGTGGCTATACAGAGATATAAAACTTAACCAGCATTGCGCCTCTTCAAGTTGCATGAAGAACCCTCGTGTACTGGTCTCGCCCTGGAACAACAACGAAAAACATTCAATCCATCCCACATAACAGGAGACAAACACCTCACCACGATATACTGAATGGTGGAGACAATAAAATACGGAAATGGTGACCCTGGAGTCCACCAACAAAAGGGAGTAGATTATAGCATCCACTAAACTAAAACGGTGTCTACCACACCACCATAAGTCAAAAAAAATTTAATCAATAGGGTGTTCCGAAACACACTACTGCCAACAGCCTGTCACCACTAATAGGCTAATTGGAGCTGAGGTCGACTACAGTAGCTAGGCTCTCCTTTGGTTCAAATAGAAATAACCATTGGGTAACAAAACCCCTAAAGGTCCCAAAGGTCAAACGTTCACCCTCCATAGACTACCCTTCCAATCAGTCTGTTCCTCAGGAAGACTAACTCCCTGCCAAACGTCGTAACGGCATCTGTTAGCACCCGGTGCATCACAGCCTGTAAAAACAGATAACTCATGGGATACAACCTAAAAGGTTTACAAGGTTGACTTAACCAAGCTTCTTACGGAAATTTCCAAAAAAAACGAAACTGAGCTTGAAAAGCTACAGGAAGCAAAAATTGCTCAATTTTTCGGTGGCAACGCAACAAAACTTTTGAAGACGACAAGAGCTTTTCCAGCTTAATCAGAAACAAGAAGAAAACATCGTTGACAGCTAACATATTCGATCATGGTGTTAATCGTCTCCCTAGACAATAGCCTCTAGAAGAAACTGCTACAGGTATCAGGCATAACCGTTTTCTGTCAGCCCAAACTTCTAGATTACCTCTTGGAAATCTAAAAATTCGGTTAGGAATCTTCCTTCACTGCGCTTAGCCTCTCTTGACAAGGTTCTCATCTCGGTATCCGATTTTGATCATTTCTTTGTGAAACGACTGTCTTACTCTGCTCTCATCTCCTGTAAATGATCAGCCTTTAGTTCTCCTGCAGAACTTCAATTTTCTATCAATCTGATAGTAAACCGAAAAAAAAAAAACTCATCAGACGCCTATGAGTCTATGCAAAAAAATTTTTTAAAAAAATTAGTGACTCAAAGGTAACGTTTAAACGGCTCTGAAAAAAAAATAGAAAATACCCTCAGTTTGTCAATTCAGAAGAAGATCTAAACCAAAATAATCCAAGTCTTAGACTTACAGGATAAACCAAAATCAATTTACTCTTAATTGCACCCAACATATACCATTAAGGTAATAAAAATACACCCACTCGGGTAACAAACTTTGAAATTGCTCATAAAAAAAATTTTTGACTCAACATCATACTACACGAGCTACATCTTGCGCTTGTCCTAACTCAAGATCACCTTGGATTGCCTCTAATCAAAATTTCGCTTCCAAGTGTCAAGAACTGGATATTATTTGGGGTCATAAGCAAATCAAATCCCGCGACCACCGACATACCAGTCTTATGATATATCCTGAGTGTGACTCTTTCGCAAGCTCGCAACAGCTGAGTCGACGCTAAACATCAACACAATCAACCTAAGTTTGGGATATGGCCAATACCCAAAACCTTAGCAAAAACTATAAAAGTAAGCTATCCTCAGCTCAACTTTTATAACAGTCAAAAAAAACGAGGTCGTCACCTCTACAGAGCAACATCAAAAAAAATAAGTAAAGCAATTAAGATAATGTAAATATAAATATTCTTCTTCTGACAAACTTTCATTAGGGTTAGGTTCATTGAATGGTTTTAAGTCTTTAATATGCCATCGTCCTATTTTAGTCCCATCTAAATTAACTAAACCATAAACTAAATCTGAAATCTTTTCTCTAATCACGCAATGCACATACTTAGGTACCAACTTAGATGTGAATTTATCTGCTGCACTGGAAAGAATTTTATTTTTTCGCCAAACGTGATCACCTATCTTAAAGGAAAAAATCCCTTTTTCTAAGGTTGTAAGACTTACTGTTCCGTTCATAAGCCTTATGTATCCTACTACGCACGTCGGTGAAAATATCTTTTAAACCCTTTAAATTTTCGGCGTACGCACCCCTGTTACCCGGAATTATTTCGCTGTCAACATTGACATCCAAATCTAAATTTTATATAATACGATCCAGATAGAGGTATATGTCTGCCGTAAACTAAGAAAGACGGTGTAAACCCTGTTACTTCGTGTCTTGCGGTGTACACGGGATTAAAACGGATGTTAAAACTATATGTCTCACTTAAGCTCTTAAAACACTCAGAAGTAAACTGAGTACCGTTATCGCATATCGAAAGCGATGAAACTCCGTGGATTAGAAAAATATCGTTTTCTAAAATTTTCAAAAAGCATTCGGCTTTAGAGCTTTTCAAAGGAAATAACACGGTATACTTTGTAAACCAGCAAGAAATTACGAAAAGTCATTTATTTCCTTGTTTTGAACGTGGGAAATGGGCCTACTAGATCAGCTGCTATGACTTGAAAAGGGTAATTAACCATTTCTCTTTTTTCCCATCAGTCCCATAGGTAGTGTATTTGGAGATTTCTGCGCTCCACATATTTCACAAGTCCTCACAAACTTTAAGATATCAAAACGCATTTTAAACGCATGTTGTCTCAGCCTAATCGCCCAACGCGCTAGTTTGCCACTAGGGTTTTTAATAGAATTAAGCCACAATAAACTATAATGATCTGTTATGACCGTGAAAGGAACACCTTCTATGTAAGGTCGAAACATTTTTCGATGTTAAAGAGTACTGCTAAACATTCTTTTTCAACAACCGAATAGTTACGTTCAGCCTTTGATAAAGTTCTACTGGCATACGCTATCACTCTTTCCTCACCATTGATTTTCTGTGTTAGGACGCCCCCTAAACCGGTATTAGAAGCATCACTAGAAATATAAAACTGTTGGGAAAAATCTGGTTGGGATAAAATTGAGCTGAAACCAATAGCTCTTTAATCTTTATAAAAGATTCCTCGGCTGCCTTTGTCCAATCTATCGATTGTCCTTTTTTTCGTCCTTTCAAAAGATCATTAATAGGCGACAACAAGGTAGAAAAATTCTCAATAAAACGTCTGTACCATGAACACATTCCTACGAAGCGCTTAACTTCCGTAGTATTAGTAGGTCTCGCATAATTAACCATGCTTGCTACTTTATCCGGATCGGTACGCAAGGAATTTGAGCCTACAATATAGCCTAAAAACTTTAGAGAAGTTTTGAAAAAAAAAAAATCACATTTGCTCAAATTTATCGTCAGTCCGGCCTCTTTCAATTTATTTTTTACTTCTTTAAGTAAGCGAATACGCGATTCGAAGTCTTCCGATGTTACTAAAATATCATCGAGATAGGTAAAATATGTGGCTCATATTTCGGACCAAATATAGCGTCCACTAAACGTTGCTGAGTTTGAGCAGCGTTCTTTAGACCAAACGGCATAGTGACGAACTGAAATAGACCTCGGCCTACTACTGCAAAAGCGGTCTTTTCCTTAGAGGATTTGTCCAAAGGAAATTTGCCAGAAAGCCTTTCTAAGATCTATCGAAGATACATACTTAGCATTCCTGAGTGATGTCAAAATTCTGTCGATGTTCGGTAATGGATAGTTATCAAATTTGCTGACCTCGTTGAGCTTTCTTCCGTCAAAGCATAGACGATTTCACTCCGAGTTTCAACATTTCGTCTAACTCCTTATTCAATACTTTTGACATGTTCGGAGACATGGCGATGGGCCTTGTCTTTACAGGATTGGCATCAGCCGTATGTCTATAACATGGTGATTTTATTCGTTCGGCCTAACCTATCTTTACTACTTTATTTCTTTGAAAGAGCTTATTACGTTTTCTGCGTTTAAGCGTTCCGTCCGCGAGAGATCATCTAGGGTACATAGACGCGAGAAAAGGTTTTCTAAAGAACTTTCTGAAAAACAATCTTTAAAACTTGTATTAGAGTTCGACTTCTAGGGACTGTGGATACCACGAATTATCTTTAAAATTTACAAAAATTCCGAAATTTTTGTGCAAAATCACATCCTAAAACCAAAGTATGTGATAGAGAAGGTACTACTAGAGCAGAGATTACTAAACAATAACCATTGCAGACTAGCGGCAACTCAACCGTACCTAAAACTTTTAGACGGCTGCTATCTGCGGTGGTAACACTTCTATTTTTGACATGGCATATTTTTATACTTAAACGACTTAAAATTTTAATACCATTCTGACCTATAACGGAGGCATTTGCACCAGAGTCAAATAAAGCCGAGAAATGGGCACCTAATAGATTTATCTCGATATGCGGTCTATTATCTAAATATTTATGCACGAAAAAGGGAGACATGTGACCATTTGGAGAAGCAGGAGTTTTAACTTGAGAAGGAAAATTTTTATTAGACTTTTAAAAAAAATCAGAAACTTTTTGTAACTTATTTAGTCCAATCTGATTTATTGGAATATTTCTTTACTTAAGATCCTCGTTAGAATCTTTCTTTTATCCGCGACCGGACGTTCTGAGAAAGTACGACGGATTTTCAGTTCATAGTCTAATTCATTTTCCAGTAAGTGATTGACTTTAAAATTGAAGGCTTCCATGATAAATGATAAAAATTTAAAAGAATTGTTTAAAAAAGTCGTTAAAAATATTTCTCCTGTGCTCCCAATAGTCAAAATAAAAAATATGTAAAGGCACTTAAAATATGTACACTTCTTTACCAATCATTTAAAAAAATCTTCGACAATTTCAAAAAAAATTTTAAGTATTGCCTTGTATTAAAATCCTTTTACCAAATATGTTAAGAATTTCCAACAAAAAAATCTCCAAATATCGTTTCGTATCAGCTAAGTATTTTTAATATTCATGCAAAACATCGGTGAGAAAAAAAACGCACCGTTTTTTCTTCGGCTATCCGCAAAATAAACAGTGTAAAATTAAAGTCGACCAACACATCTGCTAATCTGAACTATAAAGCTAGCTTTTAAGAAAAAAGTAGGAATCGCTTATCTTAGAGTCAACAACAAAATTCAAATATCCACCATCAGATAAATTGAAATAAAAAATTCTACAAATTTCCTGCTTTTGTCTTACTGCTATAGTGTAGTTTCGTTTAATAAATATTATGAAATAAAAATATCTGCAAAGTTAGAGCTTTTATTTTGTTCGAAAGCTAGTACACTGAACCCTTTTTTTAAAAAATAAAATTCCAAAAGCCCCGCGTTGGGCGCCATTTTGTAACATTTAAAACTGTCCTCAGTTTGAGGCATCTTTTTTTTTGTACCCTGTGAGAAGTTGTTTGTCCCACGCTTGAGCGCAATTTTGTAACTTTTGAAAACTTGCCCGCACGTTGTGGTGTCATTTTGTAGCGTATGAAAAAGGTGTTTAATTGCGCCCCACGTACACTGCGTCATTTTGTACCGTTTGAATATTGGACGCCCCAAGCTTGAGCACAATTTTCTTGCAGCCCCGCTTTAATTTCTGATAATAAATTGAGTGAAACCTGATTTTAAAAGAACTAAAGAAATTAAAGAAACACTCTAGCTCAGTTTTCTTTGGTAGAGAGATATGGGTAAGAGATATTTGTCTTACGTCTTTTTGGAATTATTTTCTATTTTTTTAAAAAGCTTCAGTTGTACAAGTCTTTTGGGCACCACTCATTTTAAAATAGAAAGGATTTAACTTCAGCTAAAAAAAATGAGAAAAAACTGAAGTGTTTTATGGATATTACTAAAAAGAATTAGTCTAGTACAACTTATCCCGAAAAGAAAAATAGGTATTCAGTGAGACACTAGCTTTAATCAACAAAAAGAAAATTTATTCATGTTTTTTTAAAATGAAAAGTTCTAACCTTTACAGTTTTACCTAACAAATTCTAGCCTAACTAGTAGTTGTTACATTAAAATTTTAGACTATTATAACCCCCGAAGACGAGAAATCGTGCTTTACACTTCACTTTTTAGTCTGTTTTACATTGCAGTTAAGGCACTACTCTCGAATAAGTCTATTGAAGGGAGTTTTGTTGACTTACTGTTTTTTATTCCTGCTGTGATCGACTACGCCCGATTTCACACTTTTTCTTAACAAACACTTAGAAAGCCCACTACGGCTTTTATTTAAGAAACTGGTACTTTTACTTAGCGGCTCTGATGAAAATTAGCCTACTTCGGCTAGATGGAAAATAGCCTCTCGGCTAGACGGTACTGCCTGGCTGCGGCTAGATGGAAAACAGCCCGGCAGCGGCTTGATGGTACTGCCTGGTTGCGGCTAGATGGAAAACAACCGACGATTCGAGCTCTGAGGAGCCTTAAATAAACCGTCCGACTTTGCCGGTAGTATCGCGACGCTCGAATCAAAACTGCGGATCAAATATTTCACCAATCGCGGCGTAGCGATAGGTTTGGTCAGGAACCCGCACAACACACTATATACCGAACGTCTTGGAATCTCTGTTTAATATACCGTTCGATACAAAAATGAAAATAAGTACAATTTGAAGTGAAAAATCAGTAACATTACATGGTCTTAAAATCTAGGAAAAAATGAATGTTACAATATATATATATATATTTATATATATATATATATATATATATATATATATATATATATATATATATATATATATATATATATATATATATATATATATATATATATATATATATATATATATATATATATATATATATATATATATATATATATATATATATATATATATATATATATATATATATATATATATATATATATATATATATATATATATATATATATATATATATATATATATATATATATATATATATATATATATATATATATATATATATATATATATATATATATATATATATATATATATATATATATATATATATATATATATATATATATTATATATATATATATATATATATATATATATATATATATATATATATATATATATATATATATATATACTAATTATTATATTTATTTATATATATATATATATATATCTTATTTATATAATATTTATAAATATGGTATACTATATATATATATATATATATATATATTATATATATATATATATATAATATATATATATATATATATATATATATATATATATACACTCCTTTGTTTTCAACTTTATAAAATGGTATCCCCCTTAATTACAAATGCATGTAAAAGTCATCTGTATACCCTTTTGTTTATAGTGCTGTGAAATGATGATCTCTATTAATTGAAATACAAGCGCCAATAGCGATGACGCCCTTCGCTGATACAACAGTAGACAGAGTTTCAGATAATTCAGGCCAGATTCTGTAAGAATCATACATATTATACTTCTTGACGGTTTAAAGTGTTCGATCTTTTAAATATTTTGCAGATATTTTACACCGTAACCGAGAATTTGCTAATTTCAGAAAATTTTAAGACCACGAAACATTTACTTACAATATAATTTTTTCATGCCACTTTATTATATCTATCATATTCGCTTTGATATATTTTTGGAATTTAGTTTCTGGAATTTTGTGATTTGCTTTCAACTTTTGTGGAATATCTTCATAAAGTAGTTTCAGGTGAATAATTACTGGAATACTGGAAGTAATTATATAATACGGGATAATTACTTTTAAAACTGCTTCTAGTGTGAAACTTATTACTAAGGCCCATATAAATAGAGTTGATAATTTTGGAACATAGGTATCTAGTAGTAAAGAACATATGAGAAACTTGGAAGGAGATTTCAAAAGAAATGCTATAGCAAAAAAAGGAAATCCAAGATTAATCACGATTTCTATTATAAGAACTATTTCTACCCTTTTTGCATTAGAAAACAACGCTTTTTGTAATTTTTTGGATGCCTTGGCCGTATTGTATTGGAAATGTTTTTTACATTGTTCAGCTATCGGTAACCATTTTTGATAGATCGGTAATATTACTCCTAATTCAACAAGTGCCTAGAAAATAAAATTGATCAAATATTAGTTGAACTTACGTGATAAAGGTGTCTAAAGCATAAACTAAAGGAAAATTGAAAGAAACTTTATACTAAAATGTTCATTTAATTTGAAATAAACTCTTTTATAGACTGAATGCATTGATCAATTCTTAAAAGTCTATTTTACTAACTACAAAATTCTTATCAACAATTAGTAGTGAAACTTATTTTACAAAGTTGTTGATTATAAAAAGGCCACACTTTTAATTTACTTATTTGAAAAGTTTGGCAAAAATATCAAATACAATAGTTGTAGCATCTTTAAAGAATTTTTTTACACGCTTAAAACAAAAAAAATCGCATATTCCGTTTTCTTTTTTAAATAAAGTACCTCCTACTTTTTAGTTTTATAACAGAACTCTTATTTCTAGAAACTCCAATATTATATATTTCTTGTAAAATTGTGTTAAATTAAGAAGAAAGAAATCTTTTATCTCAGTTTGCTGACAATGGTATTTGTCTATTTTAAGAATTTTGTCACAAATAAGTTAAAATTATCAGTTAGTATAAAAATACTTTTTACCATGCAAACCGGGATATATACGAAATATTTCCCCCCCGTGGGGGAGCAGGATAAAATATCTCCCCCGGTACGTTCTGCCTGTCGTTGGAGGCGACTTAAAGAACAACCTAGATGGTAGATGCCCAGATCCCACCAGCATCGCCCGGTGTGATACCATGGCATCGACTTAGGCTGCGTGAAGTTGCTTAACGTTTCGTGGCTGTGCCGCATTCCCGTACTGTGGGACCCAATAGCATGATGAGGTAAAATATCCTCCCGTTCAAATCTCCGGGTGGGGGCTGCTTTAGGTGCGTCAACATGCAGAGATCAGAATTTTAAAATAGATTTTTGCAACATACGTGGTTTAAACTCGGACATAAATTCAGTGCACTAACACCTGCAATCAAATAAACCTCATGTACTCGCTCTTTGTGAAACCAAGGTCGGTTCATCGACTAGCACAGTCAACTATCTTTATCCTGGGTACGACTTCTACTCCCGATTTAGGCGTAACTTTGGAATCTGTCTTTTTGTCAGAAGCAACCTCTCTTGCCAACGAGAAGAGTCTCTGGAGCCCCCAAACTTTGACGTTATGTGGTTAAAAATAATGACTCAACCAACCTCAAGGTTCATCTGTATCCTCTATGGACCACCAAGTGATACCTGAATGACAGGTATCAATATGTCAATATTCGTGGTTATCACTCCTTCAGATTCAAAGCTACAAGTGGAGCTCCTCAGGGCAGTATATTGGCTCCACTGATATTCTCTCTGTTTATTAACGATATAGGCATTAATGTTTCTAGCAATGTTCTATTGTTTGCGGACGATTTAAAGATTTTCAGACAAATACATTGCGCTTCTGATTGCATTGCACTACAAGATGATATATGATTAGTTAGAAACTGGTGCACAGATAACAACTTACCTCGAAATACTGAAAAGTGCTACAAAATGACGTACGTTAATAAAACGACCCTAATTCAATTTGACTATTATATAAATCTTGAGATATCGAAGGATTTAAATTCCATTAGGGAACTTGGTCTAGTTTTTGACGAGCGCCTATCGTTTTCGGAATACATAAATCGGGTTTATAAGAGCGCAATGCAAACGCTGGGATTCATATTTAGAAACGCTTGTGATTTCTCAAACATTGATACAATTAAATCTCTGTACTTTGCATATGTTCGATCAAAATAGTGTGGCATCCTATACACTAAAAGTACGCTTCCCAAATAGAAGGGGTACAACGAAAATTTTCAAAATTTCTCGTATATAAAACGGAGGGCATTTTCCCAACTCTGCTTCGCAGATTTCAGATATCGTCATTGGCCGATCGTCGCAATTTTATGCTGGTTTTGTTTTTGTTTAAAATTTGCAACTCAGCTATCGACTGTCCCTACTTACTGTCAAAACTAAACTTTAACATACCATCTCGTGCATTAAGATATTATCCCGTGTTCAACTTACCGCTCCATGCTTCCAATTTTCAGTTAAAAGACCCCCCTTTTTAAGCTATAAAGTTTTTTAATGCGAATTACAACAACATTGATATCGCCAAGTTAACATATTCTCAGTTTCTGAAGGTCGCACGGGATCGTTGTCTTAGGAATATTATTAACTAATATTGTAACGTATATTGTTAAAGCTGTAACTGAACATTGTAGTGTGTTTATTCTAACAGACTCGTCTAGATTAAACTTAGCTTTAGTTACATTGTCTTGTTAATGGATGTATTTATCTGTGTGTACAATAAGATTATTATTACATTTGTTTTTGTTTTTTTTTTTTTCACATTTGGTCAATGTGGTTCCATGTTTGGCTGACGGGCGTAAACCAAGTCAGCACAAACCCATTACCATTGTGTATTAAGGAATGACCTGACAATGTTACATGTTTTCAAAATCACTGACTTCTGAATGTTTTTGTGTATGTTTGTGTGTGAGTCCTAATTGTACTAATTGTGGTGTGAATCTTGTTGGTGTAAGGCCTGTGGCTGACATGACGAGAGGGACAATGATGACTTTTTCTTGTTTCCATAGCCTTTTTATTTCTGTTGCAAGGTCTGTGTATTTGGAGATCTTTTCTGTGTATTTCGTTTGGATGTTTGTATCATTGGGGACAGCTATGTCAATTAGATAAGTGACTTTTCCTTTTTTTCACTGAAAAGTAACATCAGGTCTATTGGCGGAGACTGTTTTATCTGTATGGATACTGATGTCCCAGTAGAGCTTGTAATCTTCATTTTCAAGTATGGATGTTGGTGTGTATTTGTAGTAGGAATCTGTGCTTTCTATGAGTTTGTATGTTGTGGCTAGTGCTTGGTGAACTACTTTTGCCACTGAGTCATGTCTAGCTGTGTGGCACTTCTTGCATCTGTCTTCTGTAACAGATGGGTCTTTGATGATATGCTTTTGGTAGTTTCTGGTTAATATGACTTTATCCTGGATGACAAGTAAGAGGCCTTCTGTTTCAGGAAATAGCTGCCCGTCCTGTAACCAGGTGAATGATTGTTTTTTATTTACGTGGTCTTGTTCTATGTGGTATCTGTGTTTTCCGTGCAGTGTTTTTTCTGACCACGTTTCATCTTTTCCTGTTGTAATTTGGTGAGACTGTGTGTGTCTGCTGGGTGGTCTACCCGGGATAAGTCGAATGGTGTGTATACACTAAAAAATTTTAGGTTAACTAAATTATTAGACGAATACGAAAGTACTAAAATTAAGAATTTAGAAGTATTCTAAATAAGAGTAGAGAATATTGTTAATAGGTTGACAATAAATTACCGTCTGTGATTGTTTCGTTCGAGTAAATCATAATTTTAGTATAAATTGTTTAGCTTTCGACTTTAGATTTAGTCAAATATCGCTCGTGATGATGGTTGTCGAAACTCTCGGCCAGTGAAAAGTAAAATGTTTGGCGTATTGATGATATTTGTTGTGTATTTTAGTAAAGATTTCCTATATTTCCCATATTTTACTAACACTTAGTTGTAACTTATTACTATCAAATATCGTTGTCAACTTGAGTTATTTTCAAAAGTGAATAGCCAACTTCCATCAAATTAGAAAAAGCATCTTGTGTCTTTAATTTGCACAATGATACCTTAAAAATATATCGCACCCTTGCTTCAAAAGTGCCACAACTCAAAAAACTCTACTCGTATTTTCCAGGAAATACAAAAAACGGCGTAGGTAAATTTTAGTTGATCTAATGATGTCACCAAGCAAAACTATGAGTATAATATATGATAGGTTGTGGTTCTTGCTGATTTTTCAAGTTTTTAACTAAAAATTCCGTTTTTTTTTGAGTTGTGACCCTTTCATAATAGATAACTTCAAGAAAATGCGTTCCTTTGCAATTTTTCATCTCTAAACATAGTAAAACAAACAGTGTAAATAGAAACATTAAGATTATTGACTAACATTTAGTGTAAATTAACCAGTAGTAGTTAAGGCTACTGAGCTTACAGATTTGATCCTGAGTATTCCATAAGTGGAAGATAAGCGCACTAGCTAATTAGTAAATTGTTTTCACTAGATTCAATACGAGATCAATAACTAACCAAGGTTTTTAAAATAACATTTTAATGTATGATAAATTTATCGATTGCACCAATATAATTAAACTTCTTGACACAAAAAGAGAAGTTACGTTTAAAGGCTAAAGGAACTAGGAACATAGTAATTATAGCAGGTACTTAATATTATGGTAGTTATTACCTATTATCATTTAAAGCAAAAATAAAAAAAAAACGTGTAAATAACAAACGTAAATCAGTCTTCAGATCTGGTTACAAAAACTAAATTATTTAAATGCTTTATTCTAAAACATTTTTGAAGAAAGAATTAAAATAAAATTTTGGAATTATATTTTTATTTACAAGGTCTTAAATGTCTTTTTTTTATTGTCAGGTAAGGAAATTTTACAAGAATAGGCCCGAACTAGCTCAATAGAATTCAAATCCCCTTGAGATTGTGTATTCTTCGTATTGCACACGTTCACTTTCTTGAAAATCTCATCTCTGTAGGATGTTTTATAGAACAATGCACGAGGATGATCTCGTTCGACACGGAGCATCTTGTTTTCTTGCCACTTCACTTTCATTTTAGTTGTGTCCACGTTAAAGTTGTTTCCCATTGTTCTTGCAGCAACTTTAAATCATAAAAATCCTCTAATGTGAGCTCATTAACATAATAAGGGATTCCGCTTTTTTTCACCGTCTGTATCAACGTGACGTATTGCTCTGGTACGTATATTGGTGAGCATTAGAGATGTTTTGCAATCTTCTTCTCGATGACACTATGAACATTATCACCCTCGTTTTGATAATGTCCGTGTATTAGAAATTTGTGGGTTATACTTGGAATTCCAAAGCACTGTACTACATATGCATAAGCAGCAAGCAAATACTTATTTTTTTGTTGCCCACAACAACTGTCGGAATAAAATATTACATCAAGGTCAGTGTTTTAGGCGGTTTCCACAAGCGATTTAAGATACCGAAGCACGCTACTTCCGATTTCGACTGCTCCACGTTTACCTTCTGTTTCGTTCCAGAAGTAACATTGGACATTCTTTGCGCTCAAATCGCTTATAGTGAAATTGTAGCAGTTCATTTTACTTTTATAATAAAACGACGACACTAAACCTCTCGGTGCGGGCATCACTGCTTGAAGATCGTAGACAGCAACGTGTACACTATTGGCATTATTTTTGTCCAAATCCTTTTCCTTACGAGAGAGTTCTTTTTCATTCTGGTGGATGTTATAACGATCCATCAGCTGCAGCTTTTCTTCTTCGTTAGCGTTTTTATATGATTCACAGAGATCTTTCCTTGGCATAAAAAACGATATATTTAATTTGCCATTAAATATCCGGTTAAACATAATTGAATTCGCGAACGGTAACTGCTGTCTCTCCCGGTCTTCTTTGGAATCACGGTATAAGTCGACCAGACTTTTACTACCCTCAATATACTCACGACAGCTTTGAGCTCTTAAGTAATGGGACTCCACTTTGGGTATGTTATTGATAAATTTTCTTTTATTTCAGCAGCAACCTTTGGTTGGTTATCGTGCTTTCCTCTCTTGTCAGGTTCAACAAATCCTGATTCAGTCTTCTTAGATAATGCTGTGCGGGTAGGTCTGTCATTAATATCAATCGTAGACATAAAGAACGTTTTACACACCCTGATACGCTTCTGATTCACATCAAAGTAATAAGCCATATTCATACTCCTCAAGTTCTGAGTACTCGAATACCTATACTTTGGTTTTATAGGCTCAGCATGTGCTACTATGAATTCTCTTTGTCGTTGTAAAGAGAGCGAGGTTCCAATAACCAGAAAAAATCTCAACCCGAGTCGTGTCGTTAATTTTTTTATCGCAGCCCAATCGGCATTTTTCTCTCCACAAGGTGGACCTACTTTCCTTGAAGAGAACTGCTTTTTTGTTTTTGATGCAGAAACGTAAGGTTTTCCAGAATTTCTTAACAATTTGGCTTTTTTAGTACACCAATTTTCAGGATGTTGTACTTTCCTTTTTCCTTTCTTCCCTGTTGTTGCGCGTTCTGATGAATTGCTACTACTACTTTCACTCTTATTAGATATGGCATCACTGAAATTTGAGTTAGTCTCTGAGTCGTCTATGTTATTATTATCACTTTCATTACTGGAAATAATACGCTCATTGCCTCTTAATCTGGCTCGTCGCAAAGCAGTGGGATTAGTGGAATCATACGAGGCTTCATATTGATAATGTGAAACATCATTTTCTTCAGAAGTTCTTAATTCAGGAGATAGCTGAGTGAAAAATTGTGAACTTTCAGGCAATACTGGCACTTCAATTCCACCTTGCGAACAACTGCTCACAACATGAAGATCGGAAAAACTACTTAAAGGCAACTTACCAAGTTCAAGATACCTTTCTTCATTGTTCCCTTGAATGTTATCACATTGGTCCATATTTACTTCAGGCTGAGATAAGGTGGCGTCAAAGTTCGAATATTGGACAGATCATGATGTATTTCCGTTATCACCTTTTTCACTATTGTAAGATTCAGTATTTAACTTGGTTTCACAGTCACCAGATGAAAGATTGGACGACTGCTTCTCCTCATCGAGATTAGCTAAAGGGAGTTTAACAAAAACAGCACCGCGAATTTTATCCCACATTGTTACATTTCCTCGTTTGTAACATCAAAAGAGACACATTTAGAGTTATAACCAATAATTGGAGCTAACTTGATTTTCAAAAATGTCATAATTCAAAATAGGAAACGGAAGATATTTACACATGAATCTTCTAGACTGCCACAATTCAAAATCATTTGGAAGATTATCACCACTTGAATCATCAAAAACGTCACAACTCGAAATAGCGCACTATTGAACCTCACGTTCACTATAAGGGTTAGATCACAACTGAAGATGTGGCACTTCTCGAGAAGGTCCTTTTGACATCTTACAAACATGAAAAACCACACAACTGCTACCTGGCGGCTGGGTTTTCAGTGCACTATCTGGCACTTTAGGTGGTAGGTAAAGGCGTAAAAACCAAGCCGAATGGCAGCCATAACTCAAAAAACCTAATTTTTGAGTTGTGGCACTTTTGAAGCAAGAGTGCGATATATTGGCATTTTTAGAACTGGAAGTTCTGTAAAAAAAAATAATATTTAGGGTGTTAAAAACAATTTACGGCATAATCAAAAATGTTCTGTAAATGAAACTTTAACAACTCTTCAAATTCTGTATTTACCATTTTTGCCTAACCCTTCAAATCAAGGCTGCTTAACCCCAGGACGAATTTTAAACGGCCCGCATGAGCAAGTTTGAAAATTCCCGCCAATTTGAAAAAATGTCGCGATCCCCGGAAAGAACAAGAGATGCGGGCGGTCACGCGATTGGCTCTCCCGCTCGCAAGGTCAAGATGCTTCGAGAACCGATCGACTCTCAAACGAGCGAGAGCGTGCGCGTATTTACTGCACTTAAATTGAACATACCTAGTCACTTTCTTAAAACAACAGTGTTTACTTTGACGTTCAAAGGTATGTTATTCATTATTAGCTAATTTAAGTTTTCCTTGATTACAAGTTTTCACATTAGGTATTCAGAAAGTAAACTAAATAAATGCAGTTTGTTACAGTATGGCACACAGCAAATCAAGTACGTCGAAATCGACAGACTCCTATCGTGTTTTTCATAATGAATGGGAAAATAAATATTGCTTTATTGAAAGCAAGGCGCAGAAACCCATTTGTTTACTTTGCTACACTACAGTAGCTGTTGCAAAAAAATATAATTTAGAAAAGCATTATAAGCAGAATCATAATAATTTTAGAAAAGGGTACCTTGTTGGTGGTGCCTTCAAAGAAGATTTTTTAAAGAAAAAGAAACTGGAACTATTCAACCAACAGAATATTTTCGTTAAAAGGCACGACATCACAACAGGCTTGAATCCATGATCAAAACATCTTACAAGATTTCTTTGCTTTTAGCGAAGAAGAAAAAAACCTTTCTCTGATGGAGAAATTGTTAAAGAAGCTTTGACAATCATTGCGCAAAATTGTGATGATCAAAACGTCAAAGCTAAAGCCGAGAATCTTTCACTCTGACGGCACACTGTTACGAGACGGATGGAGGAGATGTCAGTTGATATCAGCGGTCAGGTCCAAGAGATCGTAACAAAGTGCAAATATTTTTCATTGGCGTTAGATGAAACTTGCGATTTAACAAATAGATCTCAGTTGGCTATTTTTGTGCAGTGTGTTGATGAACATTGGAATGTATTTCAAAATTTACTAGAATTCTGTGAGCTGGAAACTACAACCCAAGAAAAGACATTTTTACGAAAATTAAGGAATGCGTTAAAAAAAATGCTTTATCATGGGAGAAAATGATATCCATTTGCACTGATGGTGCACCTGTAATGACTGAGAAAAACAATGGTTGTGTAGCTTTGTTACAAAATTACTTGGGTCGAACATTATTTTCGTATCATTGCATCATCCACCAGGAAGCGTGTGTGCAAAGGACATGAAGTTGGATGATATTATGGACCCGGTAGTACGCTGCATAAATTACATACGAGCAAAAGCTCTTCACAGGCGTCAATTTAGAGTTTTATTTGAAGAAGAAATCAGCGAATATGGAGAGTTACAACTATACTGCGCTCTGTGATGGCTTTCAACGGGCAACATGTTGAAACATTTCTTCAATTTGAGAGAGCAAGTGTTGGAATTTTTAGAGGAAAAAGGGGCGTTATCTTTGGAAACTGATTTACTGAAAAAATAAATCCTGGTTGAGTGATCTTGCATTTCTTGTTGACATTACGAATTACCTCAATATTTTAAATCTCAAATTACAAGGAAAAATTTGTTCACTTCCAACTATGTTTACTTTGATAAGGGAATTCAAAGTTAAATTAAATCTGTTTTTAATTAATTTAGCCAAAGAAAATATTGACCTTTTTCCCATACTCAAAGATTTGAACGAGAAGCTCAATAACACTACTATAAATTAGTACGAATTTAAAATTAGATGCTTATTGCATTCATTTGAGAGCAAATTTCAAGACTTTGAAAGTAAAAATCAAAATATAGTTTTTGTGAATCCTTTCAAAACCAGTTCGACTGAAATAATCAGTTTTCCTGCCGATATTCAGTTGGAACTCACTGAACTGCAAAATCATTCTGCGCTAAAAAACCTTTTCACAGAAAGAGTATCTTCAAAGTCACTAAATTCTTCAGAAGGTTTTGCAAATTTCTGGAAATTGGTATCAAAAGAAGACTTTCCTACAATAACTGACCTGGCCTTTCAGTTCTTAAGTAGCTTCGGACTAACATATGTTTGTGAAAAGGTTTTTTCAAATCTTAATTTTGTAAAAAGTAAATACTGCACATCTCTAACTGAGCAATATATTTCTGACTTGTTGTTACTGTCAACATTTGATCTGACATTTTGTAGATTTTATTTAGATTTAGATTTTTGTAACAAACAATTTTGTTTCTTTATTTGCTTTATTATTTTAATAAACGACAATTAAATTTCAGAACATTGAATTTTCTTGTGGCACAAGACTTTCAATTTCATTGGTTATTAAAAGTAACAAAAATAGGAACCATCAGTGGCCCGCCAGAGATTTTTGAATCGTCCATTTGGCCCGACTGTTAAAAAGGTTGAGCAGCTTTGCTTTAAATCAGTGATTCCCAAAGTGGTTCAGGTGGACCCCCAGGAGTCCACGGGAGACTCGACGGGGGTCTACGTTGGCGTGAAAAAAATGGGGGTTCACGAGTTGTAAGTGGGGGTCCACGAAAATTTATCTGGTTTTGATAGAAAAGAACAAAAATGTTGGCTTGGCTTTACCTAGCAATGTAGGCAGATAATACACTACTCAAAAAAATTAAGGGAGCAAAAAAAAATTCCAAATTTTTCGGTGATTTTTGACAGGCTGTATTTCGGTGAAAAATGGTCGTATTGAGACTTTAAAAAAAAAGCTTTAAGATTCTAATTTTCAGATTTTTTGGCTAAAATTTTTTAGGAGCTACGGCTCTCATGCAATCCTAACAGATAGCGCGAAAAAATAATATTGCAAATATTTTGCTTTTTTTTTGGTCCACAGGCTTGAAAAAAATTTTTTCAGTTAGGTCGGCATATGGATCAGATAGCCTGTTTATTTAGCGTTAATTTCCTTGTTTTAAAATCTCCCTTAATTTTTTTGAGTATTGTATTTTAAGAAGGTCAGCGCGCGTCGAGACTTGCAAAGCGCCGCCCGCAACGCAACCCGTTCAGACGTGCAAAGGGACGAAATACGACTTGTGCTGTGCTTGTAATGTTGCATGAACTTGTTTGATTCTTCAGCAATATAAATACGAATGCCAAGGACAAACGTTACTTATTTTTTTCCAGAATTTTGAAAAGAAAAGTGTGATTGAATCGATGTCAGTGTTTGCCAGTGCCGGAAAAAGTAAGTACCTGCCTATTTGTTATTCATACTTTTATTTTATATTGTAATAATATTATATTTGTTATGTTTGCGTGTAGTAGGTACGTAAAAAAAATTAAATACTGAACAGGGCCATTATTCGATACTTCTATAAAAGAACAGAAAGCCGAGAAAGACTGAATTTTTAGTTCTTTTTATTATAAAATTATTTCATTTACCCGACTGTGGTGATTCACTAAAGGAGAGATATATGATTGACCTGCATGTTTGTACATATTTTAGTGCCTTCGTAGCTGCTAATGCTAAATGACTAAAAATATTTTCATAAATTGTACGTGTCTTTATGTACCACTCGTAACGTACATCAAAGTAATAAAAAAAATCATTAAAATCGCGGAGTTTTGATGTCAAAATATTCTTTAAAAGTATTTTCTCTCGAATTTACAGAAATGTATCAAAATATAATTAATCAAAAAATATTTTATGTTACATTAAAATAGGTTCAGTCGTTTTTTGTGAAAACCTCTATATGGGTCTTAGCAGTTTATTGCTTTTAATAATTAAAATCAGTTTTGCCGCCGGCATTTTGGTTTTTTTCATTGCAATAATTAATTAATCCTATTTTATTCTATTAAAATAGCCATATCCTGTTAAAGTCGCCATATGATTACTAAAACAAACATTTTTTTTCTTTACAGGTAGGTAACTGATACGAAACATGGCTGAATCTAAGAAGAAATGTCGACAGTACAGTGTTGATTATTTGAAATTTGGTTTTTCTTCCATCAAAGACAGACAGATGATTGCCCATATGCCTTTTATGCAACAAAGTTTTGAGCAATGACTCTATGAAACCATCGAAGCTCGAAGATCATCTAAGAAGGTAAAGATTTAAAATATTTTCAAACATTGAAGGAAAAATATGAAAAGAGACCCACCGTGCGCAGTATGTTCGCCTCAACGTCTCAAAGTAACGATGATGGCTTGCGGGTATCTTACAATATCTCATTGCTTATAGCGAAATCTGGAAAACCGCACACCATCGGAGAACAGCTAATTTTACCCGCTGTTGAAGAGGTTTTAAAAACTGTTCTGCATAAACCTCCATTTGACGTACTCAAAAGAATTCCTTTGAGTAACAACACTGTACAAAGACGTATTGATGAAATGCGCTCTGATATTGAATGCTTCTTGTGTAATTATTTGCAAACAACTCATTTTTCTATTCAACTGGACGAGTCAACTTTACCTGGGAATGAAGCATTATTATTGGCATATGTTCGATTTGTTATGGACGAAGAAATCCATGAAGAGCTGCTATTCGCGAAAACTTTGGAGACTGACACTAAAGACGAATCAATATTTAATGTCCTGAGTGATTTTTTTAAGGAAAAATCGATTCCATTTACAAACATTATTTCGGTGGCAGCAGATGGAGCTCCTGCCATCTTGGGGCGATATCGTGGGTTTATAAGCCATCTTAAAAGAATTATACCAGGAGTAAATGCAATTCACTGTGTCATCCACCGACAACACCTGGTAGCGAAAAATTTGAGTGATACAACAAAATAAGAAGCAATGCGTTGAATATCCGTTTATTTGCACAATTGTGCGACGAAAATGATGAGGACTTCCAACGATTACTCTTACATACTGAAGTAAGCTGGCTGTCGAAAGATGCATGTTTAACAAGATTTTACTCACTTTTTGAATCAGTTTTAGGGTTTCTGGAAAGTAAAGATCCAGATTTAAAAGAAAACCTGATCAAATTGAAAGCAGCAAGCAGTATTTGACAGATTTGTTCAAAAAATTTAATGACAATAACTTGCAGTTACAAGGGGACAGCCTAAATTTAATAAAAACAAAGGGTGTAATTTCGGCTTTTCTTGGAAAATTGAAATTTATGAAGCAAAATATTAGTCGGCGCAAATTGTCCCAGTTTTCAAACTTGTCACAGGCAGAATGTCTTGATGAGGATATTCAGACATACGTTCAACATTTAAATGCCCTGCATGATGACTTCAAAAATAGATTTGAAGATATTCTGACGATGGAAATACCGCCGTGGATCATAAATCCATTTGATGAAACGGAAGTGGCGAATGTGGTATTACAAGAGGAGCTACTCCAGCTTAGCACCAATGAGGAGCTGAAGGTGAAATTTAAAAAAGGCTATCAAACATTTTGGCTGCAGGCAGAAATACCCGAAAAATATCCTGGGCTGTGGGAAATTGCGAGAAAACTTTTGATAGCGTTTCCCTCGTCACACCTTGTCGAAAAAAGTTTTAGTGCCGTTACAAACCTATTAACAAAAAAAAGGAGCAGATTGAACATCACAGAACGGGGAGATTTGCGGTTATTCCTTACAAAACTGAAGCCAAATATTGATAGTTTGCTGTCAATCCATCAAGTAGATCCCTCCCATTAAAATTATGACTATTTTTTTTAATTATTGATTTGCATTGTTGAAGTTACGGTACGTTATTAAAGTTTAATTTTAATTCTACTAAGTCTGTAATCATATTGTTTTAATAAATAGAACACAAGAAAATATATTATTTTTCTTTTTATTTTTACTCCGAATTTAGGGTTGGAACTCAGCCACGACGCAAATTTCCATCGTTAGATCTAATTTTCACATTTTTTGACGAGTTTTGGGAATATGGTAGAAATGTAGCAGCAGGGGGTCCACCGAAACCAGTAAAATTTTGAAAGTGGTCTACGAGAAAAAAAAAGTTTGGGTACCTCTGCTTTAAATAAATCGCTTATAATCGATAAAACTGTACAATTTTACAAAACTCCTTATAATTTATATTATTATAAAAGAAAATATGTAATACTTACAAGAAAGGCATAGAGGGAGAATGGTCCATACTGAAGAGGAAAATCCAAATCTGATATAAGTAAATGCGCGATGTCCGTTAGTACAACGACTAACACTATAAATAGTACACTTTTAGTAAAATATACTATAGTTTTGTATTTAAAGATATTTAACACAAACATTGTAATAGGCAACACTTCATCTAAAATTAGAAATTATTATGAGAGAGGGGGTAAATCATAAAAGAAACTTCATAAGCAGTTTGATAACTGATAAACATTTCTTGGTGCCGATGTAAATATCATCTCTAGCATATTAAAGAGCAGCTTTTCTATGTATATTATCTAAATGAATCTTTTTTAAATGTCTCATTTCAACAATAATAAAAGCAGAAGAGAATCGTACACATTGATCAAGCGAGAATGGCAGCTGGTAATTTTTATAATTTTCTCGCCTATTTATTCAGTAACACGATACCTCTAAATATATATACAAAAATTTAGCTAACTACCTGAAGAACTAGTAAAACAAAAGTTTAGAATCAAATTGCGGTAACAGCAAAAAAATATTCATTTCAGTTTCTAAGAAAGACCGTACGAAGACGTCTGTCAATGAAAAAATAAATTAGACAATCAGAGAAGTATTGCAAAAAAAGATCGGAAAGTTAATACAAATCAGTTCCGGCAATATAGGGTACCTTAATATTGATATAAAACTTAATGATTTTCCTATAAATGAAACATTATTTCTTAACCTATGACAGCTCAACTACAAGCAGATGAAACTGACAGATGAAATAAATTATTTATTTATTTATTTATTTTTTATGGGTCTAGCACACGTGCTGCAGGGAAGAAGTCAGCAGGAGGAGCGACACGTGTGCGGAAAAAAGCGACTCACGTTGTTCTTGAATGGCTCTAAATTGTACTCGGTGGGAAACACAGTCCTGGGCAAATTATTCCAAAGGGATGATGTTCTCCATATAAAAGACTGCTTGAAAAGCGTTGTACGAGGAAGTAGCAAGCTGAATCTCATACGGATGTGAAGTATTAGCGTGACGTGTACTTCTAACATGCACCTCTCTGGGAGGAATTAAGAGGGCCACATCCTTCAAACACGTTCCATGAAAATACTTGTAGAATAGGCTCAAGTTGCCAACCGTTCTTCGATATTCCAGCGAATCAAGGCCGCCGGTCAGTTCCGGGTCTCTAATCAGACGAACAGCTCTTCTCTGAACAGAATCCAACAAATGCAGTGTATGTTTGGGAGCGGAGCCCCAAACATGGGAGCAGTATTCCATAGTTGGTCGAATTTGATCTTTGTAAAGAATTAACAGTTGTTGTGGAGTGTAAAGCTTTCTGGTTCGAAATAATATTCCGAACTTTTGAGAAGCTCTCTTTGCTATGCCTGCAACATGTTCATGCCAGGACATATTTGCTCCCAAATTAACGCCCAACAAATTGAGTGACGATGTTAGAGGAATGGAGTGCCCCGGCATAACTATGTCGGTTTTAGCAACGTTAACTTTTTTAGAAAAAACTGCCGCCTGGGTTTCTGTAGCGTTAAATTCCACTTGGTTACTGTCACCCCAAGATAAAATTTCTTCCAGGTCTTTGTTAAGTTGAATGACTTCCCGCTGTCTGCGGAGATTCGTCTGAGTAGCCGATGTCCGAGCGTTCAAAGTAAATGAAGAGATAAGCGTACTGTCATCTGCAAAGCTGTAGATTAGATTCTCGGTCTTTTCCAGCAGATCGTTAATGTAAATGAGAAAAAGAGTAAGAGACAGTATGGAGCCTTGAGGTACACCGGCATTGATAGTGATGGTGTTAGAAAGAAATCCGTCGACTGCCACTCGTAAAGAGCGCTCTCTGAGGAAACATGAGAGCCACAAACAGAACTTTTTAGACATACCATAAGAGCGTAGATTCGCCAACAGTCCATCGGGCCAAACACGGTCGAATGCCTTGGATATGTCAAGAGCAACCACTCGAGATTCTCTAAAGTGTTCAATTGCGTTGTTCCAAACGTGTATTACATAAGTCGGAAGATCTCCTGTTGATTTATTTTTTACGAAAGCCATATTGATGATCGCTAATAATGTTGAATCCTTCAAGATATTTTAGAAAATGCTGATTGATAGCCTTTTCCATGACTTTCGATATTATTGAAAGCAGTGCGATTGGTCGGTAGTTATTTGGCAAGGTCTTCTTGCCTTTTTTAGGTATCGGCTGAACTGTGGCACATTTCCAGCAGGAAGGAAATATTTCCTTTCTGTAGGATAGGTTGAAAAGTCTACAGAAAACTGGTGTTAGTTCCCCCGCACAGTTTTTGAAAACTATGGCAGGTATTCCGTCAGCGCCAGAAGCTGTTTTGGTGTCTAGCTTCATTAAACGTGACGTCTATCTAATAATTGATGAGTCTAAAAATGCCAAGGAAGCAAATAAGGCAGAAACTTAGCGGCTCCACAAAATAGTTAAGAAAAATAAGGAAACCTCAAAATTTTGAACAAGTTTAAAAGTTGACGAGCAAGAAATTATGATAGCTTTATACCGTACTCATGTACGCAATTTTTGCAGCTCCCCTATTGGATAAAAATTTAAACTTTGAGAAGGAAAGTGAAAAGGCAGCCGTTCATCATGCTGAAAACGAATATTAATCGGTATTCCTTTAGCTAAGAAATGTCCCGTCAAAGTTGGCTAATTTTTTCGTCAGAGTGAAACATCGGTAGAACAGTGCAATACCAAGTATCTACAAATTATGTTCGAGAGTGAGATAAGTGCAGATATAAATGTTTTATTCTGAATATTTCTCGACTTTCAAAAGTATTAACTAACTAACTAATTTTTTATAACTTTACATAACTTTTATAACTTTCATTTTTATAACGCTAATGCAATACTTTATTTTTATCAATATATATCAATAAATAAATATGAATTTTCTGATGTTTTCTTCACAACCTCATAATTTAGTTAGCTCGCTGCTACTCTGCAAATTTAATCCCTTACTAAAATAGACTAGTTTTAAAGTTAAATATTCTTTGTCAATCAACTACTGTATATTTTGAGTTTAAGGTACAGTAGCCAACTTTACGCTACTGGGAAAATTAATGTCTAGAATTTCACTAGGTGGTACTTATACTCGTATAATATACATAAAATATTACTTTTTTTGCCTTTTAAAAAATTGAGGCTATTATCCTTTTCACTGAATAATTAATAGCAAACTAGTGATATAAAATATTAGAATTCGGCAAATGGGCTATGATAACACCTCATATGTTCACTAATTTTCGAAAACATTATATATATACAGTGTGACAATTTAAGTCCGCATCATATGAGATCTTTTTTAAATAATCACTTTAGCCCAGATCTGGTTATGGCATCCATTTGTGCTTCAAATAATATCAGAAATAAAGTATAGTAAGTCATTTTTACGCATGACGTCACCTGTCAAAAATGACATTTTCGTAAAAATTTTTGAAAAAAAAAACCGTATAATTCGGCCAAATTTTAAAAAAAGTTATTAAACAAAATAGTTTATTTTGTGATTCTAGATCTGTTTGTCAAATTTCAACGGCCTACTACAATTTTGAATTTTTGGCAAAATCGTAGTAGGCCGTTGAAATTTGACAAACAGATCTAGAATCACAAAATAAACCATTTTGTCTAATAACTTTTTTTAAAATTTGGCCAATTTTTTTTTTTAAATATTTACGAAAATGTCATTTTTGACAGGTGACGACATGCGTAAATATGACTTACTATACTTTATTTCTGATATTATTTGAAGCACAAATGGATGCCATAACCAGATCTGGTCTAAAGTGATTATTTAAAAAAAATCCCATATGATGCGGACTTAAATTGTCACATATACATATATATATATATATATATATATATATATATATATATATATATATATATATATATATATATATATAGGGTGTTTTAAAAATAGGTTAATATATTGAAGTGACTTTTCGAGACAGTCAGAGCCACATCTAATATTTGTTTTTATGAACATTTTATAAATCATTGGACCACCTAATTTTAAAAAGTAATTCGCAGAGATTGGCATAACTGAGATAACCACTGAAATATCGGAATGAAAAAAAAGGTGTTCTAAAAGCGACTTAAAGAAATTAACGAAACATTAAAGTAATACTATTTTTTTACGACTTAAAAAGCTATTGCAAAGATAATTGTTTTTTTTCGTAAAATATTGCAATTTGGTAATGGGAAATGTACCCTAGATATTTCATACTGATGCTAACTAAGACCATGTGGCTGTGGCTGACTGTTTTTTATAAATAACTTATTAACCTACTTAATAAACTTTATTACCCTACAGAATAATATGTGGCCACAACATTTAAATTCCTACATCTCAATAGCAAATAATAATTACTTTAGTTCATGATTTACAAAAGAGTTGCTTTTAAAAACACTCGAATGCATCTATAAATAGTCGTTATTAAAACCGAAACTTCATATTAAACATTCTTCAAAAGAAATAAATGATTTTTTCGGCTCCAAAAACTTTTTCAAAAATGACCCGAGAACGCCGTATTCAATAAAATATTCCTTTTATTAGTGTTCCGTACGGAACACTTATAAGATGACTTCGGAGTCTGTTTGTCTGTCTGTCTGTCACACCCCGATTTTCGCCGAAACTATTTATCGTAGAAAGTTGAAATTTGGTAATAATATAGGAATTGATGGCCTCATCAAAGTCGTGTAGTTTTGAAAGTTAAACTTTGACTTAAGGGGTTAGTTTTGGGGAGTGAAATCGGAAGTGAAAAAAAAAATTTTTTACTAGGTCATCGAGTGTGGTGTGAAATGAAAGCTTGTGAAAACATGAGTAAAAAATATATATAATGCTATATTTGGGCTCACTTTTCTTTGCATTATTTTTTAAAAATCGCGAAAAATCGCTGTGGGGGACCTCATGTCGAAAAGTACTGATCAAAAAATTTTGAAAAAATTCTGGAATATTCTCCACGGGGTGTAGATTGAACCAAAATTATCACGAGTGGATTACCTTTAATAATTTATTTTGTATAAAAAACAAAAATTTCAAGGAAACAAATTTTGTTGAAAACTCCTTTGGGGTGTATTTTGTGTAGTCACTGATCATTTTATACCACCGTAACAATTTTTTTTCTTTTAAAAGCAATCAACCTACGGTCAAGTGCAAGTTCAACTTGCACTTGACGGTTATTTTTTTATTAACACTGCACACATACTTTAGAGAAATACCTATGTAAAGAATTCTTGAAAAGGTGGAACAAGGAGTGACAAGCGGAACTTGTTACGGATGTAATGTAATAACGCGTCGTATATTTCTAGGATGTATCGCTTTTAGCCGAACCAAGCAGACTACATCAGCTCAACACTTACAGATTGGACTCAAGGCACCAATTATTTTCTGTTGTTCTCAGTAAACAAGTTTGCTGATAAATTCTAGGTCTCCAATAAGGCGAATAGCTCTGAATAGAATATACCAAATACAACGTACGAGTATATTTCAGAGCTGAACAACTAACTAGCAGGTGGTTGAATTTGATGTTTGTATCAGGTCAGTCAATAAGTTTTGAAAGAAAAAACCAAGGCGTTGAAGTTTTGTTTACTTTTTCTAAAGTTTGTAAAAACTGACATTAAGTTATTTTTATAAAGATATTTGTGATAGATTTTGTGAGTTATCATGCCAGCCGATTTGCAATAGATTTGAGAAAATTGAGCTTAAATCCGCAATGTCATTTTTTTTTATTAATAGTATTAGGTTCTAGGTGAATTTTCACCATTTTCTTAAGGATTCTTTTGTTGAACCTTGTCTCCTTAAACATGACTGTGGTCTCATTAAAATTAAATTGAGGTGAAAATTGAATACCATGTGAAGCAAGTGCACATGAGATGATTCTGTTTTTAAGGACCCTTAATGTTTGTCCTATATATACATTTCCACACTGGGTGCAAAGGATGCTGCATACTACTTCAGAGACTTCCATAGTTTCATCTTCATCTTTTAAATTGGTGACAATATTATTAATTGTTTTTGAACGTTTGAAAGCAAGTTTCATAGTTTCATCAATGTTTGAAAGCAAGTTTTAAATTTGAATTGAATTCTAAAAAGTTTAGTGACTTTTGTGGAAATTTCTTTGAGATAAGGGGAAGAGTAATGATATAAAACTCGGAAAGGCACTGACTTCAGGAGTCAGATTATTCTCTTGTTCCATGTTCCATGACGGCTTACCGCAAGAATTTAAAATTTGCTGTTTAACTAGTAGGTCAAGATTACCCTTCCCCTTTAAATAAGGGTATATGTATATAATACATATATATATATATATATATATATATATATATATATATATATATATATATATATATATATATATATATATATATATATATATATATATATATATATATATATATATATATATATATATATATATATATATATATATATACATATATATATACATATATATATATATATATATATATATATATATATATATATATATATATATGTATATATATATTTATACATATATACACACATATATATATATATATATATATATATATATATATATATATATATATATATATATATATATATAATCTTTATTTTAAAAAATCAATTAAGTGTAATTACAATGTAGTTTTCAGAAAACGTTATTTTTCAGGAACAAGGAAGAAATTCATTTGAATGACAAATTTATTTATTATCAAGCAAAGAAAAAGACTGCAAGTTGTCTCTTTTTGCTACATACCGTCTATTCAGAGCATTTACTGTACCTTACACTAAACTAAATGTTGTCATTCAGATTTGCGGCTTAAGCATATAATAACTCAATATTTAAATAAAAACGAAGCTACAAACATATCCATAAACCTTGAGGTTCAAAATTTTTGGTGACTTTTTGAAAAAAAAAAGATAAAATATTAAAATGTCTAATTAATTTTTTTATTAAAACAATGTTTCATCTCTTTTTATTTCACTAAATATCAATTATAATTGGGTATACAATACGGAAAAAGGATGTATGTTAGAGCATCAAATAAAAGCACAATCAAAAGTGGTAATATAAAATATAGTTTAAAGTTCAAATTTTGCTTGTTCGTGATTTTTCCTGTAAATGTCGAGAAATATCAAAAATTACCAGGTTGTTATAAAAATACTTTATGAAATTATAATATCAAAAGTAATATTTACCAAGTCCAAATACTCCTTCGTGATTTTTCCACATTTCTAAATAGCGAAATTTTATAGGATTATAGCCAAAAAAATCTTTTCGTTCCGTTAAAACAATGTTAATACTTTCCTAACTACAGGTCGGTACAAGAATGCATAAATAGAATAAAAAGTTTTCTTTTATATCATAGGCCACATGAAATGTCCTTGAAAATTTAAATATGCGGTTTGATAATCAAAGTAACATTTTAAATTGAAATTTCTATTATTTATTTATTATTCCCTTTTATACAAATAAATATTAAATTAATTGATTATATCATTATTGAAAATTTTATAGAGAAAAAGATATTGCATGTACAATATTTTGCTTAAAAAGATCTTCTTTACTTAAATTGCTTAATTATAAATAGACCATTCGTCTTTAAAGTAGGAGGAAATTAAAGGGCAAGCAAATGCCCTTAATAAATTAAAAATGTAATAGGATAATTAGGCTAAAATTTAGAATCAGTCAGTTTAATTTCTATTATTAGTGTTCCATATGGAACACTTATAAAATCACTTCGGTGTCTGTTCGTCTGTCTGTCACACCCGATTTTCTCCGAAACTATTTGACGTAGAAAGTTAAACTAATATAGAAATTAATGGCCTTATCTGAGCCGTATAGTTTTGAAAGTTAAATTTTGACTCAAAAGGTTAGTTTTGGTGGGTGAAATCGGAAGTGAAAAAAAAAAATTACCAGGTCATCGAGTGGGGCGTCAAATAAAAGCTTGTTTGTGAAAACATGAGTTGAAAAATATATATAACGTAATACTTGCGCACGCTTTTCTTTGCATTGTGTTTAAAAAATTGGCAAAAATCGCTGTCCCCGCTGTTCCACAGGGTGTAGATGAAATGAAAATTATCTCAAGTGCATTACTTTTAATAATTTATTTGGTATATATATATATTTATATATATATATATATATATATATATATATATATATATATATATATATATATATATATTTTGTATATATATATATATATATATATATATATATATATATATATATATATATATATATATATATATATATATATATATATATATATATATATATATATATATATATATATATATATATATATATATATATATATATATATATATATATATATATATATATATATATATATATAACCCGTGCCGCTCGTCGCTCAAAGTTTGAAAAAATCCAAATTTTTGGCCAAAACGCTGACATATGGAGCCATAACTCCAGAACGGTAAATAATAGAAACACGCTTAATATCTCAAAAGAAAGCTAATGTTGTTCTTCAAAATTTATATTCTATACATAATTGTTGTTATTTTAAGTCAAACCGAGTTACAACAGCCTTTAGCCCCAAAAACGTGACCTGGTACCACTAGGAGCATACTTCGTATATTTTGTTATTAAGTGATAAATTTTGCTTTTTTTTTGGTATATTTTTGAGTTTAAAGTAGAAATATAATAAAAAAACAAGTAATACTGATAAGTCTATTGACATTTTTTATTTTAAAATATAAAAATTAGGTATATAATACATACAAAACAGACACAGAAAAGATACAGACGTAGTACCTACATGAGTTGATAATTTTACATAGTTATCTAATCTATTCTAGAGCTTTTGTTAAAGTAGTTTTTGAAACGTCAGGATATAATGCTCGGCATTTACTTACAACTTGCAGGACATATTGCTTTTGGTCTTCATCTTTTGTCAGAAGGTCGTTAAAGTCGGTTATTAATTTAACACCACGCTCAGCCATATCATTAACTACTTTTAATGTTTTGACAATTTTCAATCCTTCTTGGAAGTCAATATTTTGAGGCCAAGTATTTGGATGTTGTCTTAGGAAATCTGTTTTTATATTAAATTGGTCAAAGAATGTAAACGTTTCTTTGGTAAGTAAATTTACCAATCCTCCATCAACTACCTCTTTTAAGTTTTCTTTCCTAACTTTTTTCATCTGTGCTACTGAGCAATTTATTAGCCATTAACAACTTTTCATCGTCTGTAATGGTGGGATCAAAAAACGATAATCCCACCAACTTTGCATTCAAATACCACAAATGGTTCGAAAATTTGGTCAGTGCTATTTCTGCAATGTCGTTGTCACATTCTTTATAGTCTAACAGACTATGCAAAATACCTAAATCTTGCTTTGGTGCAAGATGAGCTTTTGGAGCATTGAACCAAGCTTTACAATAAATTTTAACTAGAAAAACCGAAATAACACGCATAGAACTTTCTTCTTCTTTAGACATCTTAAATTGACGACGAAAAATGAACATTTTTAAGCAGTAAATAGCCTTTGCCATCCACCTAGCGTGATGAATGGCTTCTGGAGTTCTAAAACCCACAACATTGCCGTCTAGTGATCCAACAAATACTAGAACCAACTGCAATAGCTCCTTGTAGTCATCTCTGGGGTGGCTCTCAGTTAATTTGGTCTCGAATTCAGCAGTAACATTTGCAATTACTTCTGGAGTTAGCTGCTTTTGTATTAGATTGTCACTGATACCTGTATCCTATTTCCCTTTGTCTATCTTGGGCCACGCAGTGAGGAATCTCTTGAAAATGTCTGGATGAGGTCCAGTGGTTGATCCCATTTTTGTGTCGAATACGCCTCTTAACAGAATTTCCAAGATATGGTGACGGCAAGCTAGGTATAACAGTTCTCTTCCTAACATTTGCTCCAATATGACGCATGCTCCTTTGAGTCTTCCCATATTGGATGCTGTAGTGTCGAAGCACATCGCCTTGACGGTGTTGAGAAGACCCCATTCATGTAGGCATTCATATACGGCTACGGCTTGCTCCTCTCCAGAGCTGTTTGCTGTTACAGAACTCCCAGCAGCTGTTCCTTTTCGCCATATGAAATAGCTATAGCTATTCGCTCACATTGTTCATTTTTTAAAACACCCGGTAAAAGTTTACTGTCCCAATGGACAACCACGGGCTCTTTTTCAGGAATGTTTGCTTTATCAAAAAAATTTTTATTATATTGTTCTCTGAACATTTGCCTTCTATAATGTAATAAAGTTTCCGAGACTTTGTACTCAAGAGGGTCAAGGTTTAGTGCTTCTAGAGTAGCTATTAAAATTCTCGTGGCATTTCTGTCGGATACCTTACATCGATCTAATAAAATGGACAATTCATGTTTAAAATCTCTTTAACGCCCCTTGCAAATGAAACTTTCATCCTCTTGCTCTCAGATGGTCCTGGATCTTCTGCAGCTTCTTCAAGGATGTCCATTTCCTCCAAGCTCTCAAGTTCCTGGTAGATGCTGTCCTCTTCAGTGTCTTCTTCTCCTTCTTCGAACTTGTCTTCATCATCCGTCTCTAAGAAGCAACAAAAGGAAGAGAAAAAAAAAAATACTATAAAAACTTGTCGTTTTAGCAGAATAGTAATAATACATAGGTACTAAATTACCTACTTCTAATTATCAAAAAGGTATTATTTAAAAAATATAAACTCAATCATAAAGATGCCAAATCATGCTCTCATTTACAATTTTCTTTCAATTATAATGAAACTATCTACTTATTTGTTTATCTATTTTTTAGAATACTAATAATAAAAAAAAAACTCACCAATATCAAAAGTTGCTTCTTGGATTTGTCGGTTCATTTTTGCAAGTTCCTTTTGCACCTTGATTTCTTCAGCTCGAGACAACTTGAGATCCGCTCCAGTCATGGAACCTGGGCGGCCCTTCTGCCTCTGTTTCACAAGAAACGCCTTATCTTCTTCCGATTTCATCAGAGCCAGGGCATCTTGTTGAGCAATATCAAAGAGATCATCCAACTTTTCAACAAACTGTTTAAATTTGTTCTTGGCCGTTTTCGATGTTTTCTTCCGGTCTTTTTGAAGAGTTCTCCATTCGGCGTGAAGTTTTTCCAGCTTAGTAATTGCATCTTGCTCATGTTTAGTCGGGATTCTCGTATTGTAAGTTTTGCTGATTCTCTTACAGTTAATTTCACAGTACGTAAATTATAAAATAAAGCACACAAAACTTGACGATTTGAGGGTAGTTTACAACCGGTGATCTGGCGAATGGGATAGCTCACAAGAAATATTTTATCGTTGGTCCGGCTTTGTACACCTGATGTGGATGCCATTTCAGAGGCCAATAGGTAAATAACAGTTAACTTGGAAAATGAAACAAAATATATTGCAAACTTTAATTTCAATAAAATGTTTTCAAATGTCTTTTAAAATAATACTATAATAGTTATAAAAACAATAACACACACACTTGGAAAACTAAAAAAAAAAAAACGTTAAAATATCTTCACTAGATAATTGTTCGATCTAACCAGCTCAAAGGCACTTTAGAAACTAAACTGAATAAATAAAAGGTCGGTTGTACGCTGAAGTAAAATCACCATCCCTAAAATAGAAATTAGATTCACCCTCCTTTTTACCTGTCAAACGGGTCTTTCTTTGGTAAACTAGTCAGGTAATCCCCATATAATAAAAGATTAAATTTAAACAAAAGGCTCTTTATGTTTGAAAATTGAGTTCCAAAATACTTTTTAACAAAAAAATGTTAATTCCGAGACACATTATGTAAAAACCCGTAAAATTCTTAGAATACTCCCAAACTGGCTCCTACTGGTACCAGGTCACGTTTTTGGGGCTAAAGGCTGTTGTAACTCGGTTTGACTTAAAATAACAACAATTATGTATAGAATATAAATTTTGAAGAACAACATTAGCTTTCTTTTGAGATATTAAACGTGTTTCTATTATTTACCGTTCTGGAGTTATGGCTCCATATGTCAGCTTTTTGGCCAAAAATTTGGATTTTTTCAAACTTTGAGCGACGAGCGGCACGGGTTAACGTCGTTTAATCGAGCTCAAATTTCGGCTATCTCAATATCTGGAAAGGGGAATCGTTTTGTGGGGTCCAGACGAACAAAATTCCGACATCTATTTTTTGCGGTCACCCTAATATATATATATATATATATATATATATATATATATATATATATATATATATATATATATATATATATAAAAAATCAGTCATCAGTTTTCACTAAAGATGGGAAATAAATTTTGTTGAAAAAAAAGTTAATGATCATTTTATACCTCCGTAATAAAAATGTTTATTTTAAAAACAATCGACGTACGGAACACTAATTGCACAAGTCCGACTTGCACTTGGCCGGTTATTTATATATTTTGACCATTTATAAGAAGAAATACTAAATTAATTTGGTACATCGTTAAGAGATATTTTATAAAGCGTAATAGATAGTGCCTGCATTTAGAAAGATATTTCCATCAACAAAAAAAACACTTATATTTAAATTTATCATTAATAGTTATTTACTATCAGATGTAAAAATTGGGAACCATATGTTAGGAGAAAAATACTAAAAACTTCAAGCGTAAATAAAAATAAAAAAAAAATATGTTAATAGAAGAACTGTTGTGTGTCAATACTAAAAAATTGTAATGGTTTGCGAAACAAGATTTTCTTAGTCGGTATTTCAGACCCGCTGTACAAAAATTTATAAATCGCTACGGGTGCAGCACGTGCGAAAAAATAACTACTAATGTTGATTTTAACTTACTGTTAGTTATACTTCTTGAGAAATAAGTCCATTCCAAATTGATAAGGTATCCTATATAAAAAAGTTCTAGGAGAGGCTGGTAGAAGGAATAAAAAGTGATAAGCGCACTAATGGACAGACAGACAGATAGAGGGGCGTTGCATTTTATATATATTATAGATGAAGCATTATGCGTAACCTTAGGTGTGCCCCAGAATGCTCCAGTTATGTGGTGGTTCTCCAGCCAAAGTGGCTGGCATACCCTCTAAACCTCCTTGTGAGCTGGGTCTGCGACGTTTTACTCCTCTTACAATGTGACGATTATCCTTTATATAGGGGGTGTGAACCATGTTGGTTAAACAAGAATAGGATTTAAAGAACCTTCAGCTGATTTAAATTCCTCTAATCTAAAATTAGGTATTGGCGAGCAGGCCCTTGAATATAATCTTGGAGATTAGATAATTTAGAGCAGGGCTGTACAGGCCGGAGAGGAACCAATAGAAATTACGAGATGGACTGCCGGGCATTACTTTTTATTAATTTCTCTTTGACAATATCAACTTCAATATTACTCGATGCTAAATGCAGTGCGTGAACAAGTAACTTATCTCTTTGCGGGCCGTACAAATAGGAGTTGCGAGCCGCAGTTTGAAAAGCCCTAATTTAGAGTTAATAAAATATGTACTTCATAAGAAATTATTAGACTCATACAAAAGTATTGAAATTATAAAATATAAAAATATTCTAAATAAGGATCGAGGAACTATTCATCATAGTTCTCGGAAATAATCTTTCGTCCGTGATTAGTCAGCTCCACTCAACTCTATATGCTAGTTTTTAATATAACGTTTGGTCAATCATCTCTCCTGACAATGCTAATACGTAGGCTGAAAAGTTTTTGGTCTGACACATAGATGTAGCCCTTTTTAAAAAATCCATATGATTTTTTGAAAGTAACAACCTTCAAAATTATAATAGTTTTAGTAACGCTACTTTTGATATTTTCAAATCAATGGAGAAAATCGAATTTCGTGTGTTGATTAAATATTGTTTTTTGATGGAAAAAAATACCGTTCAAGCAAAGCAATAGCTTGACAAGTGTTACAACGACTCTGCCCCCTGGAAAATTACTCATCATTTACTGGTATGCTGAATTTAAACTCGGTTGTACAAATACAAATGATGCTGAGCGCTCTGGATGCCCAAATGAGGTGGTTACACCAGAAAATTTAAAAAAATCCACAAAATTGTTTTAGATGAGCGTAAAGTGAAATTGTGTGAGATAGCTGACACCCTAAAGATATCAAAAGAATGTGTTGGTCATATTTTACATGAACATTTGGGCATGAGAAAGCTCTGTTCGAAATGGGTACCGCGTTTGCTCACAGTGGATCAAAAACAACAATGTGTTGATGATTCTGAGCGCTGTTTAGACCTGTTTAAGCGCAATAAAAAGGATTTTTTCATGCGATTCTTATATACAATGGATGAAACATGGATCAATCGCTACACACCGGAATTAAATCGGCAGTCAGCTGAGTAGACAACAGCCGGTGAAAGCCGTCCGAAGCTACCAAAGACACCTAGCGGCAACAGTCGGCTGGGAAGGTTTCGGCCTCTGTATTTTGGGATGCGCGTTGAATAATTTTCATCGACTATGCTGAGAAGGGGAAAACCATCAATAGCGAATATTATATAAAATTGTTGGTGCGTTTGAAGGCAAAAATCGTAAAGAAACGACCCCAAATGAACAAGAAAAAAGTGCTCTTTCATCAAGACAACGCACCTTGTCACAAGTCAATGGTTACTATGGCAAAATTGCATGAAATGAATTTCGAATTGCTTCCTCGCCCACCGTATTCTCCAGATTTGGCCTCCAGTGACTATTATCTATTCGCAGACCTTAACAAAAATGCTCGCGGGAAAGAGATTTGGTTCCAGTGAAGAAGTCATCACCGACATTGAGGCCTATTTTGAAGGCAAAGACCAATCCTTCTGCAAGAAAAGTATAGAAATGTTAGAAAAGCGTTGGACTGATTGTATCGCTTTGAGGGAGACTATAATGATGAATAATCTCGAATTTTGCAAAACAAATATGTTTTAAGTAGCTAGACCAAGAACTTTTCAGCCTACGTGTTAACATGGTTAACGGAATGCGCGTCGAGAGCATAAATAAAATATCTAGTGCAGTAGTGATAAGTGTTGTGTAGTTTCTTTATGACGAAGATTTTAAAGTCTCAACCTAGGTCAATGCTATCATGATTTAAGTTTTGGGAAAATATTAGAAAGGCTATTTTATTTTCGCTTGATGCAAATTTATTTAATTTAAACCAGTTTTGTGTCGTTAGTATACTGAAATCCATATTTGCAATTACCTAATATTTAGTGTTCCCTTACGGAATACCTATAAGATCACTTCGGTGTCTGTCCGTCCGTCTGTCTGTCTGTCCGTCTATCTGTTCGTCTGTCACAACTGATTTTCTCCGAAACTATTTGACATATAGAGTTGAAATTTGGCACTAATAGAGGATTTGATGGCTTCATCAGAGCCGTGTAGTTTTGAAAGTTAAATTTTGACTTGAAGGGTTAGTTTTTGGGGTGAAATTGGAAATGAAAAAGAAAAATAAATTTACCTGGTCATCGAGTGGGATGTCAAATGAAAGTTTGTACGAGTTCAAAAGTATATATAATGTAATACTTGCGCACACTTTTCTTTGTATTATTTTTAAATAAATTGCGAAAAATCGCTATCCCTCCTTATCTCGAGAAGTACCGACTCAAACCAGAAAAAGTTCTGAAATATTCTTCACAGGGTGTAAATTGAACGAAAATTATCACATTTAATAATTTATCTGGTATATAAAAAAAAAAATTTAATGTCATCAGTTGTCAATAAAGATCGGAAAAACCTTTGCTGAAAACTCTTTTGGGGTGTGTTTGGTGGATCCATTGATCATTTTATACCTCCGTAACAAAAATTTTCATTTCAAAAACGATCAACGTACGTACACTGGCAGACTTTTTAATTTGCTTTTATTTATTAAAGCAGATTCGCCTGCATATAATAAAATATTGTATTTTCATTATTGGCATCCAAATCATTTTTGTAAATTAAGTATAAAATGGCTCCAAAATTGAACCTTGCGAGATACCATTTAAAATAGAACTTACATCCGAATTTTTATTGTTAAAGGAAGTGTATTTCAAGAAGTTGCTTAGATATGATTAAAGTAGATCTGTAATTAAATTGTCAAGTTTATAGTTTTTCAATTTTTTCATTAATCTTTCATGGGTCACACTGTTAGAAGCTTTTTGTCGGTCACAGAATGTTACTCATGAAAATTTGCCTCCTCCATGTCTTTCAACGACATTGTTAACTATCTGTGAGATGGCACTAATAACATATAATTTTTCTCTGATATTGAAAGAGGACTATTTTTTGAAAAATACGTATTTATATGTAGTTGTAAAATGATTTAAAAAATGTTTAGCAAGATAGAAGTTGGAAAAGTGGTGCAATAGTTATTGGAGAAATTATCGCTTCATTTGGGAATATGAATTTTTTTTCACTCTTTGGAGAAGTTTCTGTAAAAATACATCAATTTAGTAATAAACCTTAACTAATATAAGTTAGTGAATGGTATAATTATGTTATTTTTTTATTTGTTTAATATGTTTCGCACATGAACCAAAGTGGCTAAGGCAATATTTTATGTTTTAAATTATTTATCTACATATTTATCTTTTATAATATTTTAGATCGTACGTTTATATTTAAACTCTAGTGACGCATTTGACATTTTATTATTTATTATGTTTCATTAAATATCTATTAAATCATAATTTACTAGATTTACGTTTAAATCGACATAGATGCAGTTTAAATGCATTTTTAAACTTCTGATTTAATTAATAATCTATGACAATAATATATTTCTTTTACCTTGAAGAAGTTCTCTTTTATCTTAAAATAAAATATTTTATTTTTTAAATTATTTATCTACATATTTATCTTTTATAATATTTTAGATCGTAGGCTTATATTTAAACTCTAGTGACGCATTTGACATTTTATTCTTTATTATATTTCATTAAATATTTATTAAATCATAATTTACTAGATTTACGTTTAAATCGACATAGATACAGTTTAAATGCATTTTTAAACTTCTGATTTAATTAATAATCTATGACAATAATATATTTCTTTTACCTTGAAGAAGTTCTCTTTTATCTTAAAATAAATGAGGGTCAGGAAAATTTGCGTAAATCCGATTTAATAATTTTAAATTTTCATATGTTAAGTTACCTATGTACAGGCTGTCAAGTAAGAACGTGTCCGCGATAATTCATTTTTGGTAGATGCGATTCTAGCGATTCAACAAAAAAATCAATAGAGAGAACCTTGGTCTACGACGCATTTTAGTAAAAGTATCAGTCGATTCCGTACTTTCGTCGAAATCTCGTAAAATCCAAAATGCCACTTGTTTGCGCGTCGGTTCGAGGCAGTCTTTCTTTGTTTCCATTCAAAAATATATTAAAAAGTCGGTGTCGTGAAGAATTGGGTAAAAAACGAGACGAAAATTGTGGATGACTTGGCTCGGTAGGCAAATTCACTTCGAAAGTCTAAAAACGAATCGTGTTCACGGGACCCGAAATTGACTGACTGACTCATCTGTCCGATGAGACTATTTGACAACATCTTCGTGCTCATGATGTCAAATTCCGAAGCACGTTGAAGAAACGTTTGCTGGGCGAAAATCATGTCGCGAAGTGACTCGCTTGAGCACACAATAAGATACTATAGTGGCCCTCACAATCGCTGGACGCAAACCCTATTGAAAACGTTTGGTCCCTTATAAAGAGGAAGCTCAGAGGAAAGACTCTGAGGACTCTGACTACAGAAGACGATTGGACAACTTACTAAGGTAATTTCGTCGTTGATAGCACGTTTGCTGGTCGAAAATCATGTCGCGAAGCGGCTCGCTTGAGCCCACAATAAGATACTATAGTGGCCCTCACAATCGCTGGACGTAAACCCTATTGAAAACGTTTGGTCCTTTATAAAGAGGAAGCTTAGAGGAAAGACTCTGAGGACTCTGACTACAGAAGACGATTGGACAACTTACTAAGGTAATTTCGTCGTTGATAGCACACCAAAGAATACATTGATCGCAAAAAAATGTCTCGAAACACATTTTTTCAAGAACATAAGCGGTCACGTTCTTACTTGACAGATTATAAACCAGCCATTTCTTGTATTTTTATTGGTTCTTTTTCCATTTCGTGGGGCTAAATTAATATTTTTACAGTCGTAATTTTTATTTTAAATTTTCTTCTATTCTTATGTAGTTAATAAAAAAACCTTTCTTTCAATTCTCGATTCAATAAATTATTATAAAAACATTCACATGTTTTAATTTCTCTAGTTTCTAATTTTTAAATCCGTGTTTTGGGAAATATTTGCCGCCTTTAAAAACTTTATATATGCTGCTATATTATCAAATAAGTAAGGATCCACCACTCGCGGTGGAAATTCTTTGTTTATATGAGCCCATATATTGCCAAGACAGATAGTTTGACGTGTAGTTTGGTTAACTATACATTCAATTAAATATACCGTAATTAATGTAGTAGAATTTAGGACCAAGGATTCGGCAGTGCCAAAGTTTAAATTAAAGTTTCCATTAATAATAATATCTACATATATTAGATGTGTAAAGTATAAAAAATTTAAAGAGAATTGAAATATATAATATTGGATAACCTATCTAATGTTGCCGTCAGTCATAATATAATCCGGTAATACTTTTCAAGAGTATTCTTAAAAGCTAAAACATTATTCTACAAATAAATTTTCATAAAACGATCTAGTAATTTAAATACTCCTAGTAGGAAAGTTATTGTAAAATATCTTGTACTGAACACGTTAAAATTAAACTAATACCTAAATAAGCCTTTAGTAAGTATGGACAAAACAATAATTTAAGACACGTAATTTTAAGTGATTATTTATTTTAAGAATCAATGAAATATAATATTACATGTTGAGTCACAATTAAGGGATTCCATACACCTGGGCGCTGCAAAATTTATATATTTAAAAAAAAATACTTCAAAAGTGAATAATACAAAAGAATATTTTAAAAGTGAATAATACAAGAGGATGGCGAATATATATTTTTAATTTTAAATTATAAGAAAATATTTTTTTTAAATATATTTTAAAATGTTTTCCAATATATTTTAAATGTTAACATTATTTTTTTATCGGGCGAAATGGACCACTGATGAAAAATATGGCTGCAGGATAACTTTACAAAAAAAATACCATTGTGCAAAAATAAAAATTTATCTTGTAAAATAACGTAGCAGTTCAAAATTGTCGAAGGGTTTTTTTCTCAAAAATAATAAATATATAATGTGTCAAGCTTCAGTATGCAATTTTCGACCAAAAAATATATGTTAAATTATTTATAAAAAAATTGTCTATTATAAAAATTTAAAAAAACCTCTCGACATATTGTAGATAAAGTAATTATTAAGATTAAAAAAAATAATAATAATAACAATTGACTAAGTAATATTGCAGACAGGGTCTGCCCAATCTTGCGCCAAGTCACATTTAGTGTTGGAATGGAATTTCCTTAAAAAAATTTTTTAATAATTCTTAGAAGTATAGAGAATAAAAATCCGTAAAAAAAATCGAATTTTTGAAAATTCGAGGTGTAGGTAACCCCAAAATAAAGAAAAAAGTACCAGCACAAGTTATAAGCATATCGTAAAATATAATCTTGAGTCGACTAGTAAATCTGTTAAATCTTAAACACACTATCGTGTGATAGGTTTAGAATGCAATTGAAAATAAATCTCGTAAAGCTACACGAGATACAATTTTAGAAGTAAATCAACTTGGATTCCAATAATATGTATGTATAGGAGTACAATCTTTTAGTCGAGGAAGTATCTGTAAATGGGATTATAAATAAGTTTATAATGAAGGTCTTTATGGATTCTCATTTTAATTTTCTATTTTGAAATTATTAACATACGAGTACTTAATATTTTCAGTAAATTATTATTAATAAACAACTATATGCTTTCATGTAGCTGAATCTTTCTCAATCATTTGTGGCTTTACTAAATAAATAATAATAAATAACCGAATTTGAATTGTTGGGAAACAAATTAAAATTACCCTTCAACAGGCGTAATTGTCAAACAACCATTATTTCTTTTCAATTGCTCTAATTAATAAGAGGATGAAGAAGTAAGATGAACTATTTAGGAATTATGGCCAGTAGTATTCCACAAACGTACATACATATAAATCGATAATCAAACAAACAGAAAAAAATCACCAAAAAATTTACCTACATCGAAAATTTTCACCTCCTTCCACTTAATATCCGTAATGAATTATTATAGGCTTCCCTACCCTTCTATAGGTATCATTTGTAAACCTAATTTGAAATTTATATCTTGTTTTGTTGGAGAGTTATCGTGCCAGCAGACCTACAAACCGACAGCCGAAGGTAGATGAGTATGTTTTTCGTAATCTAGGGACTCCAAAAAGCGTAAATCTAGAAGGGGGATTTTTTTACAAATACCAGCGAGAAAATTAATAAGTTAATTAATTTTCTTATTTCCCTACTACAAGGACCCTGAAGAGGATATATCACATGATATATACTAAGCAACCCCTCTAAGCTGCTTTAGCTCTAAATATATAGCAAAATTCATTCTTTTATTTAACAGAAAATTTTATGCCATTTAAGATTTAAACAAGATATTACTCAAATGGCCGCCGCGGCTCTTTTTGCAGGCACGAATCCGCTTACACCAATTTTCCATGACTCCGACCGACATTTCCGGCCTTACGCCGGCTATGGCACGACGAATGTTGGCTTCATGTGCTTCAAGTTGCTGGTTTGTTGCTGTAAACTTGTGATTTAACGTGGCTCCAAAAAAATAGTCTAAAGGCGTTAAATCGCACGATCTTGGCTGCCAAGCGGTAGGGCCATTTCGTGAAATTAATGACTCACCGAACTTGGCGCGCAATAAAGCCTTTTTGGGGCCAGAAATATGGCACGATGCGCCATCCTGTTGGAAATAAAAGTCGTCTGCGTCCATTTCGTCAGATTCTGGGAAGAAATATTCGCATCGAGTTATTTTTGAGTAATTTTGAAGTAATCAAGTAATTTTGGACAATTTCCAAGCGTTCTTTTACCGTGAAACGATTCACGATTGAATAGCAAACCTAACTAAACACAACCGACATCAGATGCCAAACATCTGCCAACCAACATGGCCGCTATTAGCTGTCAAAAGTCATTATATATATATATATATATATATATATATATATATATATATATATATATATATATATATATATATAAGTAATACTATTGAAACTATACAATATTTAAGAACCCGTACAAGTAAAAAGTATTGAAAACCTAATTTTCGCATTTTGTGACACGATATATTCGAAGACCCCCCCTCTAAATTCGCCCCCTACTACTTTAATCACTTATAGGTGACTAAAAATAATTATGCATAAAATGTGTTTATTATCATAACAAAAGTATAGAAAAAAATCACCATAGTACTATTTAAACCAAAAAATTGATCTACATTTGGAATGATTTGCCCAGGACTGTGTTTCTCACCGAGCACAATTTATAGCGATGCAAGACCAACGTGAATCGCTTTTTCCGCACACGCTCCAGTAGAGCTAGATTTCCCTGCAGGACAAGTGCTATACCTATAAAAATAACGGCCAAGTGCACGTCGGATATGCGCAATTAGTGTTCCGTACGTTAATTGCTTTTAAAATAAAAAAAATTGTTATGGAGGTATAAAATAATCGATGACTTCACAAAACACACCCCAAATAAGTTTTTTTACCGATCTTTACTAAAAATTGATGACTTCGAAATTTTTATATATATATATATATATATATATATATATATATATATATATATATATATATATATATATACCAGATAAATTAGTAAAGGTAATGCATTCGTGATAATTTTTGTTCAATCTACATCCCATGGAGAATATTCTGCAATTTTTCCAAAATTTTTTGATCAGTCCTTTTCGAGATAAGGGAGGGGACGGCGATTTTTCACAATTTTTTAAAAATAATACAAAGCAAAATGTACACAAGTAATACATTATATATATTTTTGAACTCATGTTTTTACAAGCTTTCATTTAACGCCTCACTCGATGACCTTCCGATTTCACCTCCTAAAACTAACCCCTTAAGTCAAAATTTAACATTCAAAACTACACGGCATATCGATTCCTATATTAGTGCCAAATTTCAACTTTCTATGTCAAATAGTTTAGAAGAAAATCAGGTGTGGCCGACGCACAGACAGACATCGAAGTGTTCCGAACATGAAAAAGACATTATTAATTGGCTTACTGAAGCACACTAATGCGGTTTAATCCTGTGCAATAAATCGGTCAAATTCCGATGAACGGACTGCTTAATATAGTTTTCAGTTTGAGAGCCTGCACAATTGTTCGGTTTTGTTGAAATCGCCAAGAAGCCAACCTCAGCACGAAGCAGCTTGACGGAATGACGGGCTTACCGGACAATACGCCAACTGTATTTTAAAGATAATAATGCTATAGCGATCCATTTAAAATAGATTTTACACTGACAACTTTGTTTTTAATTTGCTAGGCATACATAAATTTAGTAATTCATTATCTAGTAGATTGAAATTTTGTTAACACACGAAGTGTATTTTTTAAAGATATTATTGTGCCAGAAATGTGGAACCTTTATGCGACATTTTTTTTTTGTAATTTAGCATCAAATTACCGTCAGTTGGCAGAACACAAAATTTTTAAATTAAAACGAAAAATTAAGGATCCCTAACAAATCTTGTGGGAAATTGACTTACGGTGAAATTGGCCCAAACTTACATATATTCTACATTTTGGTGTCCATGGGCATGGGCTTCCATGGGCATAAAGCTTGAAAGCCCTTCCTAAGGACTGCAGCAGCCTGAAAAGGCTCGTATGTTCTGATTTTACATATTTTTCCTACGTTTTTTGGTCCCTTGACCCCCTGTTAGCACTCGGCTTCACCCAGGATGAACGACATAGACGTGGCGATAATTCCATCCTTATATGATCGTAACGTAGTAGTTTTATTCAACTTTTTGTTCAAAGAATGGAGAAATCTTGCACTTTGGAAAGTCATTCCTTACTTCTCTGTATGTTGTACGGGAACTTTTGATCCAGTAGAGATGTGATAATGAATGCACACTCACACTTGAGAAATCTAACAACGGGAAACATTTATTTGTTTAAAATTTAATCAATTTCACGAAGAGTCCGAGATACACCCGAAGTACTTTTTTATTAGAAGATTAGATTATAAAAGGCGAGAGGACGCACTGTAAAAAAGCACCCCGAAAGAATGGAATTATTGCCATGTCCACGTCGTTCATACTAGATGAAAGCGAGTGCGATATATATATATATATATATATATATATATATATATATATATATATATATATATATATATATATATATATATATATATATATATATATATATATATATATATATATATATATATATATATATATATATATATATATATATATATATATATATATATATATATATATATATATATATATATATATATAATATATACATATATATATATATATATATACATATATATATATATATATATATATATATATATATATATATATATATATATATATATATATATATATATATATATATATATATATATATATATATATATATATATATATATATATATATATATATATATATATATATATATATATATATATATATTTAACAGGGTGTCAAGGGAGAAAAGGTAAAATCAGGCTAAATCAGAAAATATGGGTTCTAATACTTCTTAGGCCCTCAGAAAATGTTTTCGAGCGTCATGCCCATTGAAGCTTTTGATCAGGACACCAAAATATTCAAAATGTGAAAGTTTGGGCCAATTTCCCATAAGATTTGTGAAGGGTCCTTCACTAAAGATTTTTATTTAACGCGGAAAAAAATGAAATGGATAATAGCGTTTTTTGAGCTTAAAATGCAAATAACTCCGGTTATATGTATATGGATGTCGGATCGAGATAAAAACCAAACTTTTCGTAATGAAATTTCCAACAAATCCTCCTTAGTTTCAAGTCGCTTAAATGTGTATATAACATACAAATTTTTTTTTAATTTTATTGCACAGGCCAGGCCGTCTAAGTGAACCGATTGACTTGAAACTTTTTGAAAATATGTATTTTGTTATGGCTCAAAAATATTAAACCCAGTGGGCAAAATTCAATTTGTTATTTAAAATTTGAATTGCCCGCCATTTTATGCCATTTAATTTTTTTTTTTCAAAATTTAGGTCTCGATGTCAGCTCTCCCATGCCATTAAAAAAAATTTTTTGCGAAGTCATTTTGACCATTTTTTTTACATTTGTTTATTAATCAAATAAGAACAAATGCGTTTTTGTGGTCATTTTTTAAAAAAATTGAAAATTTTTTATCACATCTGGTACAGAATCGCGAGACCTTTATTTTGAAAAAAATTTCATTGTCGTTAACATTTTTTTTTTCAAAATGTCAATTATTATATGATTAATAAACAAATGTAAAAAAAAGGTTAAAATGACTCAAAAAAAAAAAATTTAATGGCATCGAAAAGCTGACGTCGAGACCTAAATTTTGAAAAAAAAAGATCCATTTTGGACTAAATGGTATAAAATGGCGGGCAATTCAAATTTTAAATAATAAATTCAACTGTGTCCACTGGACTCAATATTTTTGTGCCAAAATTTCTGACTGTTTTGTATATAACAAAAGGAATATTTTCTGCTTCACTTAGTCGACCTGTACAAAAAATGAAAAAAAATAAAACAGATTTTTGCTGCTTTTTTCAATTTTGAGCAATTTAAAACTAAAGTATATTTGTTGCGAATTTCATTAGGAAGAGTTTGGTTTTTTGCTTGTCTCGATCTGACTGATATAACCAAAGTTATTCACATTTTAAGCTCAAAAAAACGAGTTTTGAAAACTTCAGTTGTTTATAAACAAAAGAGCACATTTTTTTCCAAGTACAAAACTCAGGACAATACTCCTGGTGATACCCCAGAAAGGATAAAATCATAATATAGCTGTATCTAAACTATGCCTATCTTATCATTATTTCGACCTTTTTTTTTGCACTAAAAATAAAGAATACAAAGACACTGTTAAATAACCAATTGGACATCGGAAATTCCGTGTCGTTATCCTTTAGTTACAGCCGACCTGTAAATATTTACTTATAAATTCATAGAAAAATATTTATTTCATTCTATACCCATTCTTTTGGTAAAGCTAATGTTTTGGCGAAACAAGTGTCAAGTATAAAAAATCAATAAAAATGGAAATTTCACTAAAAATCTAATATTTTATTCCCATTGAATATGAATTTCCATCAAGTAACGGCCGAGTCAGTGAATTATTTAGAACCTAATTTTATGTAGCTTTATGCCACTCATTATTACAAGTAATAAAAACAAATCAATGATTGTTTTAACAGGGTTGCCAGTACAATATGAGACTGTAACATTTTATTATTAATACGGCCACCTCCACCGTCAAACCAAGCACCAAAGAACTTTGAAATTTGGTCATTATCTGTTAAACTCCTTCCCTTACGCCGTTATTATGACATACAAGTCTGTTATAATCGTTAAGTAAACATTTCTGCAAACTTCTAATCTAATAAATGTACTGCAACGTGTTAAGTTGATAAAATATCTGATGTTAAGCTGCTTTAAGAAACTTTGAATAAGATCATACTGTGCCACATTACCCTAAACCAACTTTAAGCTTATATTAATCACAGAATTATAGGTATGATACTTTTAATAAGTTTTGTTACATATCTAATAGGATATGGTTACTATTGGATTAAAAGCCTCATGATAAATAGTATCCAAAGGTAAAAGTTCCTTAAAGAAATATTATTTAATTTTTTTTGTCTTAAAGATAAAAAAATATTAAAGGTTAGGAGATATAGAGAGTGTTATAAAATTAGTTAACTTGAAATGTTGTGTGTGGCTAAATAATTTTATTTAATGAGTACTATATCTAATCAAAAATGCCAAAATATATATTCTGTATATAATTGATATTTTGAATCTAAATAACTAAATAAAATATAATTAATTATGTTGCCTAAGTTTGTGATTTAGAGTTCTTCCACGTTTTTAACACAAAAATTATCTTACAACTTTCACTTGCTTGTTTGTTTGTTCATTTGTTAAAATTCTGAAGATTTTATTGATCAGATGTAGTCTCTGAAAGAGTTTCGGATAGAATAATACTTTTTATGTTGTAACAATAAATAAGGTACGGGAAAATTCTTGTCTGCAAAACCTTGGCCCCGCTATTGTTTATGACAGCAAACGTATTTTTCTCAAAATGGTTGACAGTTCATGCCTGACGTGTTCTTTTATTTACAAATTTGAACTTTCTATGATTTAAATAGTGCGTATATCCATTTTGCATACTTATGAATAAATAGTAAACGTTGCAAAATTTGTGACGAAAGTGTTTTTATTACTCTTTTGTTGATCTTAGCAAGTGTCTGTGCCCTGTCGAGTATTAACTGAATTATAAAAAGATACGTTTTCGATTTATTTACGCTGCGTGGTTGTGCCATGAATGAAACTATAGTAAAAGATAAACAATTATTTTGTTAATGTCGGCTTTGGCTAGAAACCATCTTATTTTCTTGTGGAGCCTTATTAGAATATTTTTTGGAAGCCAAATTTTTAGGACCTTAATAGGATATTGCAAATTTTTAACAAATGGATGGAACTTAATATAATATATCCATAAAAAGAATCAGAAACATATAAACTGGCCGGTGATTTGAAAAATAATGGATATTGCACTGACGATATTAAACGTTCGTTTAACTTAAAGCCGTTAAACGACGCGGCTGCTAATTAAGATAGTTATAAGGATCCACCAGTAGATAATGCAATTTTACCTTAGATACATGCTATTGCCAGATTAGGCACACCTTTTAAAACTTGAAAGAGAATTTGATAATTTTTAACATCACCAAAAGACACAATTTGTTTACAAACAGAAGACGTTTATAAAATTCCCTACTTGTGTGGTAAGGTATGTAGGAGAACCTGAAAGATCAATGTTAATTAGAATTTAAGAATATGAAAGATGTACCAAAAGGAAATAATTTACGGAATTTGTTATAGCTAAACATCAACTCTCTACCGGTTACATCAACAATGTAAGAGGAAAGAATGTTCTAGTTCTGGTGTTTTATTTCTATAAATGAAAGTTTAAGGAATCCATCGAAATTTAGATACTCTAACTACTCTATAAGATACCTGGGTTACGGGTTACATCATACTAGCATTATATCATAACAGTTTGTCAAACAATGGCCAGGAATAAATTATCGAATACTGCTAGGTCAATGAGTGTTCTAATCCCGACAAACAAAGATCCCTGAAGATACCTCATGCACCAGTAAGTGAAACATCGGAAATTTGCTTTAAATTGACACATTGTCATTTATTTTTGTATCTAAAATATGCTAAATTTATAATTATAGTGCGGTATAGACCACAGGGTATCTTAGCTATTAAATAAGGTTATTTATACACTCCATTTCTCATATAACAAGAAATTATTTAAAAAATAAAATTTTGAAACTAAGCTGAAAATAAAAATAATAAAAGTAATGTCGGGCGGCGACTGCAGTAATACAATTATTATTTCTCTGGTCTCTTGAAATATCTATTTCAATTATTTACGGTCCTTTACCTGCTATAAGTTTACTCTTGGTTGAATTTGGGAAGAAATCGCTTTAATTATATTTGGGATTTCTCGGATTCTCCAGTTTATATTGTGCTTCAAAATGTAATCGTGCCTAAAACGCTTTTTTGAAAACACGTAATTATTTTTCATGTAAGTCGTTCGTTATGAAAAAAATTCGACTTAAAATATATTACATCTAAATATACTTTGCTTTGTTGTAATATGGAATGATCAACAGTTCTTTAATAATTAAAAATATTCAATGAAAATAAATGTTAATATATTATATTTGGATTTAATATTAAAAAATCACATTTTTATATTAATTAATAATAATGATGTATTAATCTCAAAAAAAAAATCAAGGCTCAAAAAAATAAAAGGCCTCTCAACTCCATTTGGAACTCACACCAATATAGCCGAAAGACTAAACTAAGAATTTTTAATAGCAACGTGAAATCACTTTTACTCTGTGGTTGCGAAACATGGAAGATCACATATCAAGCACTTATAAATAAATGCCTTCTGCAGATACTCCTCATTTTCTAGCCAAGCACTATGGCGGGCAACAGACCAGCAGCAGATTGAAACTGAAACTAAAAAACGAAAATGGAGTTGGATCGGCCATACACTTCGTAGACCTATCAATAACAACGCCAGAATGGTCCTACATTGAATCCCACAAGGTCAACGTGGGAGAGGAAGACTTAGAACTATCTGGCGCAGGATTTTTCTTGGAGAGAGCGAGTACATGAAGCAAATCTGGGCAGAACCCAAGCGGTTGGCACAGAGTGAGATGGAGCGCTTTTGTGAAGGCCCTATATTCTGACTTAGGAATCATGGGAAACGATAATGATGATCAATCCAGCCGATTGAGTGACCTGATAGATAAGTCCAAAGCATATAATAAGGTGCCAGATTTACTTGTGTATTTGTTTTCAGCTTGCGAAGTTAATAAGCTACTGTATCAACTATCTTAAGATAGATAAGATATTTATGAGGTTCTTAGGTGCTATAACTTCCAGGACATTATTGAGTCAATTGTGGAAAATAACAGGTGACGTATTTACTAAAATTTTGCCCTTTGTGATAACCCACAAACCTTTTTTCTTATGGACACGGCACAACTGTTGTCGGGAAACCAATTCATATTGATCTTGAATCCTTGTAATATTTACTCAGTATGACACAAAGTCCCAGACAATTTAGTTGAAAAAGATACGGTTTTCCATATAACAGAATTTTTTAAAAAGGTGATATAAACTGAACCTTATATGGTGGGCTATACTCTCATGAAAATTCTTACAGGATAGACTCAAGCTGCTAGCCGTTTTTAATGTTCAAACCAATCAAGGTTTCTGATGAGTGCTGGGTTTCCAGTCAGGCTCAAATATTTCTTTTCAATAGAGTCTGAAAATTGTATTATATATTTGGAAGCAGAGCGACAAACCTGGAGGAATTATTCCATCGTTGGTAGAATTTAAGCTTTACTGAAGAAAAGGTGTTGTAAACCGTAAAGCTGTATGGTACAAAATAATATTTGGTTGAAAAGCTCTGTGTTCTATGCATGCAACATAAATAGGCCAAGACATATTTGCTTGTAAGTTAACAATGGTAGTATAATGGAGTGTCCCGACATAACTATGTACATAAGTTAATACGTTAAGGATTTAAAAAAAATCTGCTGCCGGTATTTTTACACTTTCAAATTAAACTGGGTTACTATCACCTCAAGGTAAAATTTCTTCCAGGACTTTGTTAAATTGAATTGTTTTCCTGCTGTTTATCGATATTAGCATGCGCGGGAACTAGCACTCTATTATTTGCAAGGCTATAGATTGGAATCTTTATTTTTTCAATCCATTGTTACTGTAAAGGAGAAAGAAAGTAGAAGAGAGTATGAAACATTGGAGCCCATCGGTGTTGAAGGCATTAGACATAAAGCAGTCAACTACAATTCGTAAATAATGTGCTCTGAGGAAACTCGAAAGATGAATAACCTTTGAGGCGTTTCCCTCCTTAGTGAAACACTTTATCACTGTACGACGTTTCAAATTACTTTTACTCACTTTCAAAAAAAAATTGTAAAACTGCAAGACGTAACAAAATTTAGTCAAAGTCTAATACCGACAGATTTTTGATATCCAAGAAATTTTTTGTATAATTTCATTTTTATTATTAGGTATACGTTCGTAATTTAAAGCTGTAAGTAAAATTTTAATCTGAATAGTTTCGATGGGGTCTAGAGTCCATTGAGGATGACCTCAGATCAGAAAGCCAGGTTGAATCAAGAACTAAAGGAGCCATCAGTTTTGTTGAGGATTTGCTGCTGTCGAATAGACGAAAAAAGATCCCAGCGGTTGCTAAAGAAGCTAGAGTAATAAAAACTAAAGTTTATAAGATAACGCGGGAAGATTTAAAGATGAAAGGAATTTTTGCATGATGGATCCCTTGTTTCCTTACACTAAAAAAACTGGTGAGGAGAGAAGTTTTATTTTTCAAAAACAGTCAGTCGCTTAAGAGAACAATCAGAGTTATATTCTCAGTTCTCTATTGAGTTCCTCCTACCAAGCAGGAATCTCTATAATTGGTTTATAAGGGTTGCTTACTGCTAAAGAAGGCGAGAACTCAGTCATCTCTTGAAAAATTGATGATAAGCGTATTTCAGGACTGAAAAGAAATGTTGCTTTTATGTGGGCAATGGGTCCAAAATTAATGGAACGGATTACAGAAAGAAGATACAAAGCCTGAAGCGGGCAATTAGAGGAACACTTCCAAACTCACGAATAACCAAAACTTTGTTGTTGTACGACCACTTTGGGGTCCACAAGGCTCACACCGTCAAAGCAATTATCGAAAGAAGTGCATTCACAGAATTACAACATCTCTACAGCTCTGATTTAAAGGCCTGCGACTTTTTTTGTTCAAACATCCGAAGAAAGGCCTCAGTGGCAAAAAATTTTCTCAGATTATTAGTTTAAATTCACTATAGAGTTCTCAAGCGTCAATAAAAAATTTGGTGAATTAAAAAACATAACTCGAGAAACGTTGTGTGTATAATATTGTAGATGGTAGTTATTTATAAAAATATTATGTATATATATATATATATATATATATATATATATATATATATATATACATATATATATATATATATATATATATATATATATATATATATATTATATATATATATATATATATATATATATGTTAGCTGTCAGGATTTTCTGTATGGAAAAACCCCCGTTTCAGGCCTGGTTGAAAAAAATTAGGATAGGCCGAACTATGCAATATGAGAAGGAGAATATTAATTATTGATAATTGTTTTCAGGCAGACTGGCTTGTTTACATTACGTAGATTAAACTATACTTAAGTTACTGTTATTGATATGTCTCAAATCACCCAACCCTTGAGTTTGTTTTATGTGACACGTAGGCCATATCTGTCACACCTATTATAAAAAGTGTTTATGTAACCGTAATGAGATTTAGGTAACAGAGATATTTTGGTACGCACTATGAATTATATTTTAGAGAGCCGAAGTAGTCGGCCAGCTTTGTTAGATGTCTGAATGCAATTGTTAATAAAAGTTATTGTTGTCGAAATTGTCCAAAAGTGTTTAAATTATTTTCTTTTAAAATAAAAGCTAACATATATATATATATATATATATATATATATATATATATATATATATATATATACATATATACATATACATACATACATACACTACTCGGCAAGTATTTCTCCTTTACTCGATAGCCCAGTAATATAAATGTTTATAGGCAAAAATATCCCAAAACATAAAGTTACAGGTTTACGCTCTTATATGTTCTCACCTTTGACAATATAAAACAAAAGTAAACCGCTCAAAATCAACACTATATTTTAAAATGTAAATGTGTTTTTATAAAACGCGAAAGAAAAACTTTAGCTTTGCATTTATTTAACGTTTAGCTTTAACAGCCCCAAGTTAAAAATCAGCAGCAGCACAGCACAGCAGCTAGATTTAATCCCATCGGAAAAGGAATAAAAAATAATTGTGGATAATTGGCGTATAACAACTTATTTTGCTTTTGGTAAGCTTTTAATCACTGTTTTATCAATTCTTTATAATTTCACAGAAATTATATGGATGTCGTTAAGGGAAATAAAAATCTTTTTTTAATTCGGATAGATAGAAAACCGGTAGTAAATATATATATATATATATATATATATATATATATATATATATATATATATATATATATATATATATATATATATAGGTATATATAAATGTTTGCTAAACCCTAAACAGTTCATAGTCTACTATGCACCTATTAATAGTCCTACCAAATGATAAATTGTTGCAAAGTTAGCTTAAACATGGAGAAAATTGTTCAGAAAGCATATAAATAATTCTTCATAAACCTCTACTCACTAGAAACTTGTGACAGACAGTATAATTGTTGTGGTTAAATTATATACATGATGCAGAAAGGACTGGTAGGGCTGTGTATGAATCCACACCGCTGCTACCTTCGGTTTCACATGAAAGTTTTGTTAGCCTCTGCTGGAGAGCTTAAATCTACTACTGTTGCCACACCATTGTTGAAAATAGTGTTATTTTGAATTTAAGATATTTTAAAGCTATTTTTGATTTTCATATGTACTAATAGAAATTTTTTCGAGATTTGTAATATGCTTCAAAAATTTGACTTTAACTTGAAATATGATTATTTGATTACAAAGGGACACGACGTAAATCCGTTCCTAAACACCATACTAGAAACGTCAAAACATCTGCAACTAGAATCTGGTAAACAAACTAGCAGTTTACTTCCTGATTCACGAAGAAGAAACGGGTCTCATTTGGCAATTAGAGATTTCAACTGATAAAAATAACAATAAGGAAACTAAAGTTATATTCCTATGCGGTAGAAGACAAGAAATTTATTTTTATTTATGGTTAAATTAATAAAATTAAATATTTACTTTAGGATTCCAAAAGATGGAATAATTTATACTTTTTCCAAGATCGTAAGTCTTGGGTTTATCTAAAAATGTCTTATAAAAATGTTCATTTGGTGATATTTATCATACGAAATATTACAATTTATTGTCAAAAACAAAAATGTCAACTTTACAACTAAAGATTTTAGATTTCATGGACAAGTCTAACTTTTAGACCCCATTCGTGAAGTTGGCTGTTAATGTTTAGCACTCCTCAATCTACACCAACAAAAAACTTGCCATTGTAGAATGCGGTCTACCTGCAAACCTTAATTGTTGCGTGAATTCTACCTGTAATAATTGCATTTCTAAGCAAAAGTAATATTTAAAAAAGTTATCTAAGTCCAATTTACAAGCTGTCTACAGCTTAATGCATCTAAATGTAAATCTGTTAGATTCTTTAGAGGACATAAGAATGTCAATATTAATTATGTTATTAGTGGAACAGTGTTGGATAGTTTGGGTAAAGTGAAGGATCTAGGAGTAATATTTGATTATGGCCTCTCTTTCTGTAATCATTACATATATATTAGTCCAGTAAGATTGTGGGACTCAGGGATTTATCAATGTCCTCATTGAGGGTCCTGTACTGCAGGTTGGTGAGATCTGTTCTGGAGTGTTCAGCGGTTATCTGGTCGCCAATGTATAAAGTACATAAGCACAATCTCGAAAAAATTCAGAACAGGTTTCTACGACTGTGTGCTTTTAAGTGTGATATGGCAATAGCTGACCATGATTATACTATTATTAGGTGTCATATGAACTTGAATCTGTTAGTTCATAGACGTTTGGCAACTGATCAGTATTTTTTGTATAAGATAATTAACAGGTTAATAGATTGTCCTACTTTATTGTCATTCGTAAAATTTAATGTACCTCAAAGACATTTAAGGCAAACTGAATTGTTCTTTACTGTCTTCCTCAGAACTGATTATGGTTGTCATTCACCACTGCTGAGGGCTATGAGATTCATGAACCAATGCCAGGAGCTGAACATTTTTTCAGGTTTCCCCTCTTCTTTCAGAAGGGATGCTCTGGCGTTGATTGTTTCACGGTAGGAGTGTAAACTGTTCTTGTGTTACATTCCACATTTTCGGACGTTCTGTTATTGATATTATTATATTGCAAAGTATTTTAAATACATTGTAAAAAGGGGTGTACCCGTATATTCTCAAATAAATAAATAAATAATAGGGTAAGTTTCGTTATTAATTACAATGACAAGTTGCGAAAATAATATCTGTGATAAGTGTGGTGCGGAAATGCAAAGAACGGAGGAACGTTTCGTCCAGTCTTACGTTGTCCTAGAAAGGTTACCAAACAACAAAATCGTTTAGAAGCGGAAACAAATTCTTCCATTATACGGATTTGAACGGCAAGTTACATTGTAATTTAAGCTTGGAATTGGTGTTTATGTTTGAGCACGACATTGCGAGTACAACATGTAAAAAACTGATTGAAAGGTCGTCACATAGCATAAGTGATTGGTATAACATGTGCCTCAAAGTGTGCTCCTCAATTGTGTCAGTCAATCGTAGAGGACAATTAATCGGCAGCAACGACGATCCTGTACAAATTGATGAAGCGCGATTCGCGGGTCACTGAAAATATAACAGAGGAAGGCTCTTACAAGGTGATCAACAACCTGAATCTGAAGATAACGATGCACTGGTGAAAAATAATCGAAACCATGGCAGACGAATAGATGGATCGTGGAATTTTGGTTTGAAAACAAAATGAGAAGTACGATATTTTATTGTGGAAAGGAGAGATGAAAACACATTAATATCAATTATAAAAAGGGAGGTTCAATTTCAATTTGTTATTCATTCAGACAAGTGGCCAGCGTATAGGAATCTTGGCAGGCGAGGTTTCGACCATCAAACCGTTAATAACCAGCAAAATTATGTTGATCCGCTCACAGGAGCTCATACGCAAGGTACCGAACGGTCGTGGCTAGATGCTAAAATTTACATCTTAAAGAAAATTAAACATCTACAATCACATCTGGATCATTTATCCTTGAGGATATTAAGGAAAGATGAAGACGACCAATTTGGCAGGTTTTCAAAGAATATTGCCTCTGTTTATAGATATGAGTTGCAAATGTATTCGTAATAAAATCATTATTATCAACCAAATGTTCGTCTTATCAATTATTATTGTATAGCAATGTTATAGCAGGGTAGATCTTAAATTTTTTGGTAGACCGCACGCTACGGTGGCACCCAAAAAGTCTCATTACAAAGCATATAAGGATAGTAATTATGTAGCGGGATTCAAGACTATAAACTATGAACTTAGATCGCAAAAAACTATTTTACAGCCCAATCAGGATAATGTAAATTCCTAATAATCTCTCGAGAATCAATTACATTTTGAACAATGATATTTTATAATTCTATTAATTTTCATTACCTTATTACTGTTCAGTCCTATACTACAAAATATGTTAAATAAATAAGTAACGAAGTTGATTGTTTATTGTATATTTATGACCGCGACAGAATAGAGTTCAGTTTTTAACTTGACACCTTTTTTAATCAGCAACATTTTCAGTATTTACTAAATAAATTTAAAATTTTTATTAGTATTACTACAAGAAAGATAGCTAGGATTTATTTTTTTAATTAGTTAAATAATAAGGAGCCAACCAAATAAAAAGGCAAATCGACGAATAGTGGTTCTAAATAAGACAATTTGAAAAAAAGATTTTTGATGTTTCATTACCAACCTCGTGGTTCTTCGGCATTTTAGAGGAAAAAAAAACAAAGGCTTCGATCTACGATATACGACCTTTTATTACTGATACTGAAAGATTCAAAAAAAGAAGAACTTGCGGCAAAGCAAAATTTTACTTAAATAAGCAAATACTTGAATTGTAAATACGACATTTACTCTCCATTTAAGAAAATATTATGCAAAAAATTCGTATGTCTACATAATTTGATATATGTGTATTAGAATGACCGGATCTCATAGAGGGGGAAAAAAAAATGTCGGAATCTTATTCGTCTGGACCCCACAAAATGACTCCCTTTTCCAGATATTGAGATAGCCGAAATTTGAGCTCGATTAAACGACGTTAACCCGTGCCGCTCGTCGCTCAAAGTTTGAAAAAATCCAAATTTTTGGCCAAAAAGCTGACATATGGAGCCATAACTCCAGAACGGTAAATAATAGAAACACGCTTAATATCTCAAAAGAAAGCTAATGTTGTTCTTCAAAATTTATATTCTATACATAATTGTTGTTATTTTAAGTCAAACCGAGTTACAACAGCCTTTAGCCCCAAAAAACGTGACCTGGTACCTCTAGGAGCATACTTCGTATATTTTGTTATTAAGTGATAAATTTTGCTTTTTTTTTTTTTGGTAATTTTTGAGTTTAAAGTAGAAATATAATAAAAAAACAAGTAATACTGATAAGTCTAATGACATTTTTTATTTTAAAATATAAAAAAATTAGGTATATAATACATACAAAACAGACACAGAAAAGATACAGACGTAGTACCTACATGAGTTGATAATTTTACATAGTTATCTAATCTATTCTAGAGCTTTTGTTAAAGTAGTTTTTGAAACGTCAGGATATAATGCTCGGCATTTACTTACAACTTGCAGGACATATTGCTTTTGGTCTTCATCTTTTGTCAGAAGGTCGTTAAAGTCGGTTATTAATTTAACACCACGCTCAGCCATATCATTAACTACTTTTAATGTTTTGACAATTTTCAATCCTTCTTGGAAGTCATTATTTTGAGGCCAGGTGTTTGGATGTTGTCTTAGGAAATCTGTTTTTATATTAAATTGGTCAAAGAATGTAAACGTTTCTTTGGTAAGTAAATTTACCAATCCTCCATCAACTACCTCTTTTAAGTTTTCTTTCCTAACTTTTGGATTTACAACCCTAGCGTGCTGTGATGGTTCATCTGTGCTACTGAGCAATTTATTAGCCATTAACAACTTTTCATCGTCTGTAATGGTGGGATCAAAAAAACGATAATCCCACCAACTTTGCATTCAAATACCACAAATGGTTCGAAAATTTGGTCAGGGCTATTTCTGCAATGTCGTTTTCACATTCTTTATAGTCTAACAGACTATGCAAAATACCTAAATCTTGCTCTGGTGCAGGATGAGCTTTTGGAGCATTGAATCAAGCTTTACAATAAATTTTAACTAGGAAAACAGAAATGGCAAGCACAGAACTTTCTTCTTCTTTAGACATCTTAAATTGACGACGAAAAATGAACATTTTTAAGCAGTAAATAGCCTTTGCCATCCACCTAGCGTGATGAATGGCTCCTGGAGTTCTAAAACCCACAACATTGCCGTCTAGTGATCCAACAAATACGAGAACCAACTGCAATAGTTCCTTGTAGTCATCTCTGGGGTGGCTCTCAGTTAATTTGGTCTCGAATTCAGCAGTAACATTTGCAATTACTTCTGGAGTTAACTGCTTTTGTATTAGATTGTCACTGATACCTGTGTCGTATTTTCCGTTGTCTATCTTGGGTCACGCAGTGAGGAATCTCTTGAAAATGTCTGGATGAGGTCCAGTGGTTGATCCCATTTTTGTGTCGAATACGCCTCTTAACAGAATTTCCAAGATATGGTGACGGCAAGCTAGGTATAACAATTCTCTTCCTAACATTTGCTCTAATATGACGCATGCTCCTTTGAGTCTTCCCGTGTTGGATGCTGTAGTGTCGAAGCACATTGCCTTGACGGTGTTAAGAAGACCCCATTCATGTAGGCATTCATATACGGCTACGGCTTGCTCCTCTCCAGAGCTGTTTGCTGTTACAGGAACTCCCAGCAGCTGTTTCTTTTCGCCATATGAAATAGCTATAGCTATTCGCTCACATTGTTCATTTTTTAAAAAAACACCCGGTAAAAGTTTACCGTCCCAATGGACAACCACGGGCTCTTTTTCAGGAATGTTTATTTCATCAAAATTTTTTTTATTATATTGTTCTCTGAACATTTGCCTTCTATCATGTAATCAAGTTTTCGAGACTTTGTACTCAAGGAGGTCAAGGTTTAGTGCTTCTAGAGTAGCTATTAAAATTCTCGTGGCATTTCTGTCGGATACCTTACATCGATCTAATAAAATGGACAATTTCATGTTTAAAATCTCTTTAACGCCCCTTGCAAATGAAACTTTCATCCTCTTGCTCTCAGATGGTCATGGATCTTCTGCAGCTTCTTCAGGGATGTCCATTTCCTCCAAGCTCTCAAGTTCCTGGTAGATGCTGTCCTCTTCAGTGTCTTCTTCTCCTTCTTCGAACTTGTCTTCATCATCCGTCTCTAAGAAGCAACAAAAGAAAGAAAAAAAAAAAAGACTATAAAAACTTGTCGTTTTAGCAGAATAGTAATAATACATAGGTACTAAATTACCTACTTCTAATTATCAAAAGGTATTATTTAAAAAATATAAACTCAATCATAAAGATGCCAAATCATGCTCTCATGTACAATTTTCTTTCAATTATAATGAAACTATTTACTTATTTGTTTATCTATTTTTTAGAATACTAATAATAAAAAAAAACTCACCAATATCAAAAGTTGCTTCTTGGATTTGTCGGTTCATTTTTGCAAGTACCTTTTGCACCTTGATTTCTTCAGCTCGAGACAACTTGAGATCCACTCCAGTCATGGAACATGGGCGGTCTTTCTGCCTCTGTTTCACGAGAAACGCCTTATCTTCGTCCGATTTCATCAGAGCCAAGGCATCTTGTTGAGCAATATCAAAGAGATTATCCAACTTTTCAACAAACTGTTTAAATTTGTTCTTGGCCGTTTTCGATGTTTTCTTCCGGTCTTTTTGAAGAGTTCTCCACTCGGCGTGAAGTTTTTCCAGCTTAATAATTGCATCTTGCTCATGTTTAGTCGGGATTCGAGCTTTCTCCCAAAAAATGAACACTTCTCGTATTGTAAGTTTTGCTGATTCTCTTACAGTTAATTTCACAGTACGTAAATTATAAAATAAAGCACATAAAACTTGACGATTTGAGGGTAGTTTACAACCGGTGATCTAGTCAATGGGATAGCCCACAAGAAATATTTTATCCTTGGTCCGGCTTTGTACACCTGATTTGGCTGCCATTTCAGAGGCCAATAGGTAAATAACAGTTAACTTGGAAAATGAAACAAAATATATTGCAAACTTTAATTCCAATAAAATGTTTTCAAATGTCTTTTAAAATAATACTATAATAGTTATAAAAACAATAACACACACGCTTGGAAAATTAAAAAAAAAAAACGTTAAAATATCTTCACTAGATAATTGTTCGATCTAACCAGCTCAAAGGCACTTTAGAAACTAAACTGAATAAATAAAAGGTCAGTTGTACGCTGAAGTAAAATCACCATCCCTAAAATAGAAATTAGATTTACCCTCCTTTTTACCTGTCAAACGGGTCTTTCTTTGGTAAACTAGTCAGGTAATCCCCATATAATAAAAGATTAAATTTGAACAAAAGGCTCTTTATGTTTGAAAATTGAGTTCCAAAATACTTTTTAACAAAAAAATGTTAATTCCGAGACACATTATGTAAAAAAACCTGTAAAATTCTTAGAAAACTCCCAAACTGGCTCCTACTGGTACCAGGTCACGTTTTTGGGGCTAAAGGCTGTTGTAACTCGATTTGACTTAAAATAACAACAATTATGTATAGAATATAAATTTTGAAGAACAACATTAGCTTTCTTTTGAGATATTAAGCGTGTTTCTATTGTTTACCGTTCTGGAGTTATGGCTCCATATGTCAGCTTTTTGGCCAAAAATTTGGATTTTTTCAAACTTAGAGCGCCGAGCGGCACGGGTTAACGTCGTTTAATCGAGCTCAAATTTCGGCTATCTCAATATCTGGAAAGGAGAATCGTTTTGTGGGGTCCAGACGAACAAAATTCCGACATCGATTTTTTGCGGTCACCCTAATGTGTATAAAATCCCCTACTTACTTTTGCTGGATTATACAATTTACCTAACGGCTCATTATAAATTTTTTTTACGGTGAAAGACTGACTTCATATTCTCGTTGATTTGATGGAATATAAAACTCCACTTTCCTAAGTTGATGCCCAAAATATCGGTATTACTTTACTTGAAGAGGCGAGTACTTGCTTGATTGACTTACTCTACAACTAATCATCTGACACCAACACGGTCATCGAGTTGGTTATTTCGATCCGAACATAATTGGTAATTTTGTTCCACCGATTCCAGTTGGTGGAACTCTCTTGCAGCACCCTGCTAGTAATACTAGTTTGGAGATCGCTGGGGAGCCTCAGACCCAACAGGAAGTCTGCAGACTCGATAGACCGGATGCCTTTCCAAGAAAGGGTGCACGAGGAGAAGCAGATATTATTGCTATCGATCCCGCAACCTTTGGAAACGTTGCCGGAGATGTCTGGATTGTTTCGATAGTATGAAACTTTTCTCCTGTGCGCTTCGTCGATAGATGATCCGCTAACGACTTGTGAGTATATTACAACATTGGATCCAGCCACTATGTCCGGTGTTCGTTACTCTACAATGTACTAATTCTAGGTTATAATTTGACATTAGAACCTAGGATTAGTACATTTCAGGGTATACGAGATCTGTGTGTGTGTGTTAAAAATATTTCCTTTACAAAAATTATCAATGTATTTTATTTTTTTTACGGAAAGGTTGTGAACTAAGCAATTTACAAAATCAACCAAACCCTTAGGTATATCAATTTTTGTACGAAGAGTGTCAAAATAAAGTCTAAGAATTTTTTAAGGTAAAATAAACGTCCCATTATTTCTTTTAGAGGACAATGCATTTTCTAACATACATCTACCTTGTAATAAACTATTATTTAATTCATTGGAAATGCAACTGATTCAAAACCTCCCGACCAGCTAAATAATAACCAATATTCATAAAGTTATTAATACTAAGAATCATTAATCAGTTATACTATTTTTACTACAAAATAGTCAACGAATCACATAATGGATCAACAAGAATATAATTTTATATTATTGCGAGTCACCCAGTTTATAGTTTCTTGGGCAAACTTTACCTTGTTTTGTTTTCATTAAAAATATATTTCTGACTGCCAAATTTAATTCAGATTTTTCTAGTTACTTCAAAGTACAGAACGAGAACCCGTTAACATGCAGGCATCCAGACCCATCCATATTTTCAGAACCAGAGCACGTTTTCTTTATATATCAAATAAAATTCAAATTTTTATGAGAATAGGTTCCTAATATAGTAAAAACGCTTAAAGTAAATATATGAAAATTATTAAAAAATATATAAATGATATTGTATATCTAATTTATAAATGAAACACAGGGAGTTTCTTGCCTTCACAACCAAAATTTATCGACGAACTTAATATTTTTTTAATGTGAAAAATGAAAACGTAAGTAAAATACGAGTATAGTGTTACTAATATTTTTTTATGAGCCTCCTTGTTTATCTGCATTTCTTTTTTTTCCAATTTTGTCCAATGATAATTTTATAGTTAACTTTAAAAAAAAAATTTCTTACTAAAATTGATAATAAACATGTAATTGTCCTTTTACCAACACTTGATAAATTTGACGTGGAATATAAGAAAGAGCTCTAGGAATATAAAAATAATTTTATGAAACTGATACACGACCCTACACCTGACGCCAGGCGAAGCTTTTCATTAAAATGCCCAAAAATCATTGTTTGTTTGACCTTGTATATTTCTTATTATATGGCATATCGTGATGTTCTAGTAGACGACAGAACAGGAAAGATTGTCTTTGAATTTAAAAATAAAGTTTTTAAAAATGTATAATGGCTGTTTGTATTATTATCGCTTAAAATTAGGTACAAAATTCTTCTTATTCTTTCGTCCTTCTAAAGATGCGATTATTGCCGTCCTCACCAATCTTACATTGGAAATGTTATTGCAGCCCGTCGCTTAGGATTCTAACCATCCTTTATTCTGTCTATATGTTTAATCTATTCTATATTTCTGTTTAGTACCCAGTTGTTCGTATTACCTATTTTACATGTTTATCTAATGTTCCGGTTCTTTTTCTATCAATTGGGGTGTTTCTCGCTATTTTCTATATTACTTTATTATCCCCTATTTTTGACCAGCTGTTTAATTGTATTTTTTTTTAATCTATCCCTTATTTACATTTTTATTGAAGTTAATTTATTTTCTTTATTTAGAATACCGTGATGTGACGCTTTCATAAGCTTACAACATCCCAATGTAGGCTTATGCCTGCTGGCGCAACAGTTTTTGACGTGACCAAAATGACCGGTAATAAAGAGGTTTTGCACGGTGTATCCCAGCGTGTCACCTAATTGATGAGCTCAAATTTGGCTTTGTTCAAAATATGGCTTATCTTCACTCGTATTATGTGGACTGTGACATGACTAAAAGGTTTGAAGTTTAAAAGCCAAGTAATATCCGACAGGTCATAAATATCAATTTTGATGCAAAATTTAGTAATTGTTATGCTTGCATTTTTATATTTTATAAACAATGACGAAAATTAAGGTTTTTGTTTGGTTTCTGGTAAAGTCAGGCAACACATTTTCCTCCTAAAACTGATACAAAAATATATAACATGTCAACCGTGAGCGATGAAGAGGCGCCCAACCTGTGCAAAATTTGACACTGCAAATCTGCTAAATAAGAAGAACTCATAGAATATTTTTGAACTTTTCCTTAGAAGGTTATGAAAAAGGCTATCAATTTTAGTAGCGACCAACAATATGGCTTTGGTAATCAAAGATCAACAGAGGATTTTTCTAACTTATATAACACATGTTTGAAACAACGCAAATGAACACTTTGGAGAATCTCGAGCAGATGCACTGCGAGGCATTCGACCCTGTTTGGCAGGACGAATTGTTGGCTAAGCTAATCTCTTAGGCATGCCTGAAAAGTTTTGTTGTTGCTGTTCATGCAAATATCCGCTGTTCATGTAAATGTCAGCAGGGTTCAACATAACAAGGACTGTCTTTAGATGACAGTCACCCAGTAAAATATAACGTTACAATAGATAAGATAAATAGAATATTTAATTCATATATTTTGTTTAAAATTATATCACTGTTGATAACTATGTTTAATAGATAACGTCAATACAAATTTACTTTACACTGCAGAGTAGCTACTTGTGAAAATATACAATATAAATTGTATCATTCTTCGGAAGTCTATTGGGCAATAAATTGCTATTTTGATAGTTCTTTCGTAAACAAGAAAATGCTGAATATTTAGATCTGCTTGTATAGGTAGGTTAAAAGGATTGCTTAAAATATACTTGCTTACGACATCTTAAGCTTCGTATTAAGAACACTAAAGGAAAACGTTTCAGTATTTCAAACTTAAGGATACTTCGTGCAATCCTAGATGAAACGTCGAACACGATTCAGTTAATCCCAACAACTACGTTTCATGTTAATGCTATTTCGGATTTTCTTCAAGTGCAAGCTTGTCTTTCTTAACACAGTTCCAACAATTAATAGGTAAAATAGCGAATTAACAGTTTACAGAGAAAATACAGATCCATTTTTTTTTATAAGAAAATACTTCAAAATGTTATAGTAAACTAGTCAGATATTATCTAATTGACAGCTTTTTTTAAGCTCTTACATTTTTTTTGACATTATGTTTGTATTTATTCTTTATATTTGATCTTATATATAAGGCGATTAGGGAAATAATAACCATTTAAAATCGAAATTATTGGAATCTAATAATTTACTGATAACATTTCTCTACGTGAATAGCGGTTTTTGGGAGGAAGTTGAAGATTTAAATATAGAAGCTGTTCTTACAATAACGTATTCTTTACTAGAAACTAAAAACCTCTTAGAGATACTTGATATGAACTATGCTTGTATCGTTTTTTGTTTCTTTCTTATAAAAACATATATATAATATTAAAATTAATGTAAGATAAAAAAATCGGTAAAGAGGTTTACCCAGTACTTTGCTTGCAAACACGTAGTTCTCAAATAAGCACTGAATTTGAGTTTCTCAACATAAAGAGTAACTTAATCCAGGCACCATCAGTTGACATATATCAGGAGAACGAGTCGTTCAAAAACAGATGACACAAAATGCATTACATATATATATATATATATATATATATATATATATATATATATATATATATATATATATATATATATATATATATATATATCACGTAGGCTGAAAAGTTTTTGGTCTGTCACATATATGTCGCCCTTTTCAAAAAATCCATTTGATTTTTAGGAAGTACCAACCTTCAAACGATACGGGCCAAAATTTCATGACATTTCGACGATTAGTTTACAAGTTACAGTGATTTTAGTGACGCTACTTTTGATATTTTCAAAACAATGGAAAGAATCCAATTTGATGTGTTGTTTGATGAGAAAAAATACCATTCAAATAAAGCAGTAGCTTGATAAGTGTTACGGAGAAAATCCCTCATCATTTACTGGTATGCTAAATTTAAATGCAGTCGTAGCGAGATAGCTAACACCCCAAAGATATCAAAAGAACGTGTTAGTTATATTTTAATTTGATAAGTTTTTGATAGGCTAGCCGTTGGAAGGACATTTCTTCGAAAAAGGGATGCAAGCATCCGTACCAGCCAAAATAAGATTGAAAACCTCCTTAGCGCAGTCAGATGGATCGTCGGATCGAAAACAAACGTCCAACCAGGGGAAAGTTCGGAAATATTCCATGAGTTCTTCTCATTTAGGAGATTTATAGTGCCAAATGTTGCGCGGTTTAAGCGCCTCTCTGTCACTGATTGGTAGGATACTCGATGTCGAAAATAGTTTATGGTCGGAAGAACCTAACGGCGGATTTATGGTGACAGTGAAACTCTTTGGATTGGATCCAGAAGACTGGCGAACTCTCCGTCTCAATCAGGGATCCGTGTTGGCTCGTCAGTAATCTGAGTTAAGCCACAACTGATTGAGAATGATTCAGCTTCACGACCTTGTTCATCGGTAGTATTTGAATACTGAAGCCAGTTGATGTTGTGAACATTAAAGTCGCCCAGGATGCAGTTCCGGCATTTGGATGGTTAATCTGTAAATGATCGATGATATCTGCTAGAGAAGTGATAAGTGTTCTAAAGTTAGTATCGCTTGGTGGTCGATAGAGGCAGCTTGGCTTGTTGAGTTGTTATATATATATATATATATATATATATATATATATATATATATATATATATATATATATATATATATATATATATATCTAGAGCTAGGAATAAAAGTTTAAACAAATGTTTAAGACCACCACTTATGTTTATTATTGCTGACAATTGTTTCGACACACTGTGTCTTCTTCTGGAGCACGATGTAAATTTAAGAAGAGACAGTGTGTCGAAATAATTGTCAGCAATAGTAAACATAAGTGGTGGTCTTAAACATTTGTTTAAATTTTTTTTCCTAGTTATTATGGATCTCCATCAAGTAACGACTAAGTCAGAGCAGTATATATATATATATATATATATATATATATATATATATATATATATATATATATATATATATATATATGTATGTATATACATATAAGCATTTGTCTTTTATTTCGCCGAATATACTTCATTAAATTAATATTTAAAATGAAAATACGAGGCATTATTTAAAATTCTTTTCAATTTTTAGGTTTATTTTAAAATTTTTTATTACTTTCCAAGTTTTCCCACTTAAATTCAATTTAAGAAAATTTTGTTATTTAAATGCTTTCGAAGTTCTTTAATATTTTCAATTTCGAATTTATCGTAAATTGCCAACCAATTTCATCGCTTCTACATTTTTTTTATACGTAAAACATTAAAATTATTTAAATTTTTCAGTTGCCATATCTAAAAAATACCGATATACATATTTTATTTTAAACGGATTTTTATCTGTAAATTGAGGAAAAAGTTATTAGAAATAAATAAAACACGAAAGGTTTTTGAAGTCGAAAATAAATACCTGGTACGCATTTATATGTTCTTTGTGGCTACTTTAAATCTCCAAAATCAAAACGGACTTAAGTAGCTTGGAAAGGTTCTAAAAATGTTTGGATTTACCCCTCTGAAGTGATTTCCTCAATTTTATATTTGGTATAAGAAAAAATGTCAATGTAGAATGGAGTAAAAAAGATAATAAATAGTAATATGTTGATACGAATATATATATATATATATATATATATATATATATATATATATATATATATATATATATATATATATATATATATCTATCGTTTTTGAACGATATCTTCTAAGGCAAATTGGATGAAAGGGGTGGAGATCGATAAATATAGTAAGTTGTTAATAGTAATATGGTCATTTTTCCTATTTTTTTTGAAACAAAAAACATTTTACATAAATATTTATAACAAAGCATAATAGGAGTGAAAGGGGTGAGGGAGGACATTAGAGGGGTTATTGCAGAGATAGCGGTATGTATTCTTTTCTAGTTTTTTGAAGTCGAGAAATTCAACAGGATCGGGTGGGGGGCGTTAAATATTGTATAGTTTCAATGATATTTTGAGAATTCTTTCAGGTTTTTTGGTTGAGATAATTGGCTACGTATAATATGTTCTTTGGTGAGATAATAAGTATAATCATTTTTGAATCCACAATTAAAATTGGTCTGTATGTCTTGGAGTGGTGTTCCCATTTAAATTGATTTTTTATTTTTATAGTTATCTTTAAGCAATTATTAGCGGTAGTAGTACCTTATTTTTCCATTGCTATCATAACGCAGTGTGTTTACTTACTCTCTCGTTAGCTTTGTTTAAAAGTTTGGACAGTTCTATGAAATATGACGCTGAGATCTTTTGCTTACTAATATCTCTTGAGATATCGTTCTCAAATTTGTGGCACTGACTATCATTTTTTGCTTAAGCTAGTCAACAAGCTCAGCTTTTAATATATATATATATATATATATATATATATATATATATATATATATATATATACATATATATATATATATACATATAGTGAGGGTTATCCGCTTGATTGGTGGTTAAATGTCGGTATTGTTTTCTGACTGATGTTCCCTTTTATTTTTATGAAATGTGAGTGTGACAGTGTTTCTAGTATTGTGCCACCTTATAACTAACTTTTGACTGGTAAGCCTTATACATATTAATTTTTGTATTTACTGACACATTGTTTTGTAATTTATAGTGCTCCTGATGAAATCGCAATATAGCAGCGAATTATTGAGTCAACAGCAAATGAGTTTTAATTAGGGACAGACCGCATACCTGATATATATTTCAAATTCCTCATAGAGTACTGTCGAGAATTCTACTATGGAATATATACATATATATATATATATATATATATATATATATATATATATATATATATATATATATATATAGCGGGTGACACAGCCATTATGTAACACTCTGCACCAGGTGTACAAGTATGAAATGCGGATTTCAAACAACAGATGGTGCACCAATGCAGTTCGTGCTATAAAGATTTGACACTGCGCGCATTTTGTTGTGTCATCAACAAGTGTCAGACGCGCACGAGTAATAAATTGGAAAAGTGTGTGCATAGTGTTGTGTTGTTGTGTTCAATATGTCGAAATTTATACCGAACAAAGAGCATTCGTGGACAGCATTAATTTTTTGTTTTCATTTGAAGAAAACTGCTGTTGAATCATACCGATTATTTCGAGAAGCTTATGGTGGACATGCTCCATCGCAAGATACGTGTGAACGATGATTTCGGCTTTTCAAAAGTGGTGACTTCGATGTTGTAGACACGGAATGTGGAAAACCGCCAAAAAAATACGAAGATGTGGAATTGCAAGCATTGTTGGACGCAGATGATTTGCAAACACAAAAACAACTCGCCGAGCAATTGGGCGTTAGTCAACAAGCTGTTTCCAATTGGCTACGACAGATGGGAAAGATTCAGAAGACCGGTAGATGGGTACCACATAAGTTGAACGACAGGCAAATGGAAAAGCACAAAAACACGTGTAACATTTTACTCGCTCGGTACAAAAGGAAGTCGTTTTTGCATCGTATAGTTACAGGGGATGAAAAGTAAATTTATTTTGAGAATCCTAGGCGCAAAAAACCATGGGTAGACCCAGGCGCACCATCCACATCGACCGCAAGACCGAATCGCTTTGGCAATAAGACGATGCTCTGTGTTTGGTGGGACCAGAGGGGCGTGTTCTATTATGAGCTGTTGAAACCTGGGGAAACAGTTAATACTAAATGTTACCAACAACAATTGACCGATTTGAAACGTTCGCTGCTTGAAAAAAGGCCAGAATACCGAAAGAGGCAACCCAAAGTCATTTTTCTTCATGTTAATGGTCCATCACATACGGCAAAACTAGTTTGCGACACGTTGAAAGCACTCAGCTGGGAAGTTCTACCTCATGCGGCTTACTCACCAGACTTGGCTCCTTCCGATTACCACTAGCGTTTTGGTTCGTACGAAGATGTGAAAAAATGGCTCGATGAATGGCTCGCAGCAAAAGGGGAAGATTTGTACTGTCGTGGTATTCACAAATTGCCCGAAAGATGAAAAAAATGCGATGGAAGGATACTCTGAATAAAGCACTTTTTATCATTCTTTCGAATTTAAATTAAAAAAAAAATCCGCATATCATACTTGTACACCTTATATATATATGTATATATATATATATATATATATATATATATATATATATATATATATTTATAAATATATATATATATATATATATATATATATATATATATATATATATATATATATATATATATATATATTTATAAATATATATATATATATATATATATATATATATATATATATATATATATATATTTATAAATATATATATATATATATATATATATATATATATATATATATATATATATATATATATATATTTATAAATATATATATATATATATATATATATATATATATATATATATATATATATATATTTATAAATATATATATATATATATATATATATATATATATATATATATATATATATATATATATATATATATTTATAAATATATATATATATATATATATATATATATATATATATATATATATATATATATATATATATATATATATATTTATAAATATATATATATATATATATATATATATATATATATATATATATATATTTATAAATATATATATATATATATATATATATATATATATATATATATATATATATATATATATATATATTTATAAATATATATATATATATATATATATATATATATATATATATATATATATATATATATATATATATATTTATAAATATATATATATATATATATATATATATATATATATATATATTTATAAATATATATATATATATATATATATATATATATATATATATTATAAATATATATATATATATATATATATATATATATATATATATATATATATATTTATAAATATATATATATATATATATATATATATATATATATATATATATATACATATATATATATATATATATATATATATATATATATATATATATATATATATATATATATATATATATATATATATATATATATATATATATATATATATATATATATATAATTTCTGAGTATTTTTCGTAGATGCTAATAAAATTTATTTGCATTGCTTTTAAAGGCGTATTTGTTTGATTAAAAACTGAAGAAATTTCTATTAGCCCAGTTTAGATTTGGAGCACTGTTTCGTATTCTTTTTGAATAGTTTTACGATTTTAAAATTTTTTTATTTTTATTTTGGTAATTTCTTTCTATTAGAAGTCGTTCCATATCCAAGAATCGCCTCTTAGAACACTAGAAAGTCATTTAGAAACTGGATAATATTAATATTTAATTTTAAGTAGTAGCAACAAGAAATTAAATGAAAATATGATCCAATATTTTCATTTAAGTGTTTAGTAAATGTCCATACTTGTTTCTAGAAAGTTTTAATTTGTATCACGCCCCAATTAAACTGAATACTGCAAGAAGCAGTATTAAATGGACTGGAACAGTTGCCAGTAGTTTGAAACCGAGAATTCCAAAAAAACAGCTCGTACGACAGTTCAGTATATTAACCTGGAGAAAATATATAATAGTGGGAAATCATTGCAGCATGCAAAGGTTCGATATTAAGTCGCTTCAAGAAACTTTACACGGTTTCAGCTTATCTTAAACTTACTTGTTAAGAAACTGGGTCGCTTTAAGAACTTGTGTTAAATATTTGGAGTAGTCAGGGTGCATATATAAATATATAAAATTTCTAAAGTAAATAGACGAAAAAGACTTTAGCATATATTACTATCATTTACTCATTTCTCTGCCTATGTAGATTACACGATTTATGTTATTGAATCAATAAAGCATATAAGCAAAGTTACAGATGTCCTACCTACAGCTATCCCAAGCTAATCTTCGGGTGTTTCACCCTTATACATATAACCAATATATTGCTAATGCCAATGATATGGAGATTTGAAAACCACCCCTCTATTTAATATTATTTGTACAGTAATGTGAGTATTCATATTCCTGTCTTTGCCCTAAAGAGGTCAATGTAAAGTCTCATGTTCGGCGTTTAAATTTCGAGAATATTTAGTGATTAATTTTTATTATTTGGTGGTAATCGATTTATTATTGACCGTTTAGTAACTATCGTTGATATTTTTTAATATTGGGCAAAGTGTAAAGTTTATCAGGCATTGGTTCAAGTTTTTCAGCTTATAATTTCTTTAAAACAATCTGTTGCATTTAACTAAATTATTTTATACATTTAATTATATGTTTTAAATTGTTAATTTTGTCATATTTCATTTATTACGTTGAATAAACATTGGAAATTTTCCTTATAATATCAGATTAATACATGATTCTAACCCCGCGTTTTTAAATAAACTATTAGCTTGCGGCAGCCTCTTTTTACAGAAATTTACATGTGCTAAACGCCCGCTCTAATATCGTAGGGAATGGGTTCTAGATGCCACGAAATATGCATTTTTTTTATTTATTTTGATTACCACCCATTTTTATTCACCAACTGTGTTCTCCTAGTTTAGAAATAGGAAATTTTATGTCATATCAACGTTGTTAAAATAAACAGAATTGAGGTGTTGCTATACTAGGCAATAAGACATAAAAATTAAAATCAAATGAAACATATTCCTACTTGTTTAATTAGACTTGTAATTCAGTACAGTACTAAAAAATATTGAAATATGAAAACTGAGATTTAGAGTTAAAAGATACAAATACAATTAAACTACTATTGGTGGCTTACTAAAAAAAGGTTTTTGAATTCATAAAATATTATTGGCCTTAAAAACTTCTTGATTCATTCTTGATGAAAGAGTTCGTATGCGGGATGAAGTGTTGGTAATAGGCTTCCAAAAAAGGGCTGGCAAAGAAATCGGAAAAACCGGGGAAAATAGAAAAGACAAAGGAACTGGTAGCCAAAAAATAAGAACTGGTTTTAAAAATCGTTAAAAAAACAGTAAACCTCTGGAAAGAAAAAAAAACGTTGTACTACCTATAAAAGGATCTCTCGCTTTTCGAACAATTTTACCTTATTGACTCTGTAGCATGTGGCTAAAGATATTTAAAAGGAGTGCGATACAGTAGATTTTGAATTCGAGAGTGGGTCGAAAGGGGACGAAATAGCCAAAATAGAAGAAAAATAACTTACCCATAGCCATTTTCTAAGCCGAGACGATAAAGAAAATTTCGATTTTACCATTTAGGGTCTTAAAAAAACCAGGTGAACAGAATTCAAGTCAAACACCTCACTCGGAGCTCCTTATCGAAAAGTGATCCCGCGCTGCCGCCATGACGAAAAACCCTTCGTGCTGGTTCTAACGTTTACGAGGGCATATCCTATAGTACCATTGAAAAATTCTGCAAAAACAGAAAATTAGAAATTATAACCAAACTGCCTTACCGACTTTATTTCCTAAAAATTTAATGAAATTGAGATAACCATGCCATTAACAAACCTTCGTGATGTTCTGGTTAAAGCTCCTTAGTGTAATGTAAATAAAGAAAAATTGTGAAAAATAAATGCTACAAACGGTTTTCCAGAAATTCACACTTCATGTCATGTTGTGCCTTTCTCTATTTAGGGATAACTTGTGCTTTTTCTGGTAAACATCTACTAAGGACATAATATAACGACACAGAATTGTCAAATGTTCTAAATTTAATCATGTCGTGAATTAAATCAAATAACAGGACTTATTAGTGCACAGAAAACACTCTCTCACCATGCTTTACTGCCATGATTCTGGTTAGTAAAATAAAAAAATTTGATACTGAATTTCCTTTTTGTTTTTTACAAAATTAATTAACCAAATTATCAGTTACTCCTTAAAAAAATCAAAGTCAAAATACATAAATCTCTTGAATATTTTATATTACAATATAAAAAAGGACAATTTTTATTATAGATTTTCAATTGTATAAGATGCAAAAACTCAATAGTCACAAGTCCAGTTCCAGGCCGGAATTAAACCTACATATATTTTGACAAATGGTAATAACTTTATTTATGAAAACCAATATTGTCCAGTTCCATGACTAGTTGAAAGGTTAAACCATCCTCCAATGTATACCATCTTCCAATATATACTTTTGATTATATATTATTATGATTACACTGGTCAACACAAGTCTTGTTTCCTTTTTTTTTCTGTTATTGGGTATTTCTATGGCCCTGACTATGATAAAAATACTGGGAGATTGCTAACAGCTTTACCTTTTGAAATATACAGTTTTATTACTCGTATTTTGCCAAAAAAATACAAAAAAATAATACATTATATTAACAAAATTTCTATTGAACACTAGCAAATGATCTTTTATAAGATTTCCTTGAATGAACGACTTTAGGTAGATCTCGTTGCAAACTCCAGCAGTAGTCTGCCATTATATGTGAGTCCCACCGCCCCTGAAAACGCTCTTCCATTGTCCGAAGATCCTGATGAAATCTTTCACCCTGCTCCTCACTAAAATCACCCAGATTTTCTGGAAATCGGTCTAAATGCGAGTGCAGGCAGTGGATTTTTATGCTCATGTTGCACCCTAGCTCTTGCAAGTTCGATAGCAAGCTCGACATGGTCGTCAGATTTCTTTTTGTCTAGGAAGCTACTCATAACCAAAACAAATGAATTCCAAGCTTTGGATTCGACTTCGGTCATTGATTTGACAAAATTAGGATCTTTCACGAGTTGCCTAATCTGTGGCCCATCAAAAATACCAGCTTTCAGTTTTTCTGAACTTAATCCTGGAAACTTGCGTGAAAGAAAATTAAAACATTCGCCACTTTTGTCAAGCGCCTTCACAAACAAACACATTATGCCGAGTTTAATATGAAGTGGTGGAAGTATGATGCGGTCTCAGCTAACTAAAGGCACGTTTATAACATTTTTTGTACCAACTTTTAGCTCTTACCGCACTGGCCAAACTTTTTGTGACCAATGGTGTTGTTTGTCACGACTATCCCAGAAACACATGAAATAAGGGAGCTTTGTGTACCCCCCTTGTTGACCTAAAAGAAAGTTAACCATTTTTAGATCAACACAAATGACCCATTTGTGGTCTTGATACTTAATTTTTTCCATAACCTTAGAAACATTTACGTATTCTTCTTTTAAAGTCGTCGAATGTGCAATAGGTATAGATCCGTACTTGTTACCGTTATGAAGCAAAACACACTTTAAACTTCTTTTGCTGCTGTCTATGAAAAGACGCCAATCACTAGGTTGGCACTGTTTTAATCTCATCTGCTGCAAAATACCACCAACATCGTTACAAAAAACTAAATCCTTCTCTTGAGAAAAATACGGTAACATATTTTTTTCTCGGGTACGATAAAATGTAATGTTGGTTTCCGGAGTAAGCAAATTTTTTTCTTTTAAACGAGATGCTAAAATTTCAGAAGCTTCTTTTGGTAAATTCAGATCTCTTACTAAGTCATTTAGTTCTTTCTGATTAAATGGTTCAGGTTCTGAAAGGCTACATTTGTAGTCTGAATCAGAGTCGTCACTTGATGTATTTCGTTCGGGTTCACAGAGATTTGGATCATCAGAAGATTTAGATGTGCTGGGTTGTACCTCTTGTGATTTGAATTGAGGTCGTTGAGCAGAAGATAAGTTAGGATATGACCACTTACTTCGATTTCCAGGGTTAATTCCGTTTATTTTCACAACGCAGAAGTAGCAATCGTCATGATGGTTTCGAGGTTCTCGCCAAATCATGGGTGTTACGAACATTATTGCATCTCTTTTTCCACTGGACCATAACCGTAGACATACCACACATTTCTGGCATACAACATGAGGAACACATGGCTTGTCCTGATTACACAATTTTATTTTAAAGTATTGATGATACGCAGTTTTCACAAAGTCCGATATAGGTTTTCGATATTTTGCAAATATATTTTCACCACAAATATAGCAAAAACAATCGGGATTAAGCACACAACATCTTCTTGACGAAGCCATATCTAAAACAACAACAAAATATATTTTAGTGTCCAATAAAAAACGAAAATCTAAGTAAAAATAGTAAATGAGCGTAGTTAGCTATAACTCAAAAACAAAAGCTGTTAGAGAAAAATTGTTGCCATATTTAAAAAATACGCGTCAATTTCAGATAGAAACAAAAAAAAAATCACAGGAAACAAGCAATTTTCTTTTTTTTGTTGACCAGTGTTATTTGAATTTTATATCCTTATTTTTTACTTAAAAGAAATACTGCACTGACTTAGCCGTTACTTGATGGAGATCCATAATAAGTAGGAATAAAAATTTAAACAACTGTTTAAGATCACCACTTATGTTTGTTACATTATTGCTGACAATTGTTTCGACACACTGTATCTTTTTCTGGAGCACGATGTAAATTTACATCGTGCTCCAGAAGAAGACACAGTGTGTCAGCAATAATATAATAAATATAAGCGATGATTTTAAACAGTTATTTAAATTTTTATTCCTAGTTAAAAAGAAATATTTTAAATCCAGTTTTATCAAGGGTTTAGAAAAAGAATAACTATGTGTGAAAAGTACAAAATCAGTAGTCTGGGACATAGATCTATATTGGTGTCTAAACTATTTGATAATCCAAAATTCATTTCAGTTAAAATCGCTATCTTTCGTCCTTATTTCTTTTCCGGAATTACATAATATTACCTTTTGAAATAATTGGTTTCTCTTAATTTTTAAAACCAAAATTTGTTAATACTAATTTAAACCTAAGAGAGAGGTTAACGTGTCTCCCTTGCCTAATAAAATTAAAAAAAGTTACGTGACGTTCGCCGATCTCGGGAAGGTAATGGCCAACCACTCGTAGTATCATGCCTAGTAAAGCCCTCTTACGTTGGCTGTTCAGAACCGGTTTTAAACTGTGGGTCCCCTTTGATTGTGGAACACAAGGCACGAACTACAGGCAAAGGCGAGGGGGTCGCCTACGTCCATTTCAGATATGGCCCTTCGAGAGATACGTAGAGTATCCCACTAAGAAAATAGTTTCCTTAGTTTCCGTTTGTCTTTTGTCCATTTTATTACAATTTCTTGATGGGTTAGGGTATTAAACAATAGCCATATGGCTCAAAATATTTTGATAAATCTATAAAGATTGTAGCGAAAACTCCCGGAAGAAAATTTCTATAAAATAATAAAATCTAACTACAATAACTGATCTTTGCTATTGTAAGTAACGTTTAGTAGGCTATTATTTTTTTAATAATAATCTACGGTTAAATAATAATATGAATTTAAGTTGATCTGATCTAACTGGGAGAAATGAGAGGTCTATTTATTTATTTATTTATATTACAATAATTTTAACAGACGTAACTAAAATACTGTTGAAAACTCTAAATGTCGATCACTCACAATATAAAATACATGTCTTCATGGTTGTATCTTAAACTAACAAGTTCTTCAAAATAAGCTGAAACTCGAAAAATAATGAAAATTCTTTTTTAATGGACCGCCAACAATTTTTTATTTTAGTAATTTTAGGAGGGCATGTTCATAATCTATTTTTACTATGTCTTTACGCTGACAAAATAACAACTATTATAATGACTTGTTAACATTACCATAATATTATCTGCGTAGAACCGCTTGTTATAACAATTGTCCGATCCCCGGAATTCTGATCCCATTAGACCTACAAGCTGGCATAAATGGGGCAGTTTATGGCTGATATTTATTTTGTGCCCTATCTAATTTTGGCCGACCACTAAATTTCAATAACTTTTCCTATACATATTAAAGACCGCTTAGTTTTCTAAATACTAGTCATAGTAATGAAGGTAAAAATTTATTAATTGTCAGATGGAAGAAAACGACTTTAGCAGAATATAATTAAGGCTTTAAAAGAATATATTTTGAAACTCTTTTTTAGAAAATTGGTTCACAAACGTACTAAACATGTGTATTTTCAGTGTTCCGTTGTCTGTCTGTCTGTCACACTCGATTTACGCGAAAGCAATTTTACATAAAAAGTTGAAATTTGTCACAAATCTAGGAATTGATGGCCCCTTCAGAGCCGTGTAGTTTTGAAAGTTAAATTTTAACTTAATCGGTTAGTATAAAAAAAGTTTTAAGGTCATCGAGTGGGGTGTCAAATGAGAGCTTGTGAAAATATGAGTTCGAAAATATATATGATGTAATACTCCGGCAAAACTTTTCTTTATATCATTTTTGAAAAATCGCCAAAATTCGCCGTCTCCCCATCCTATCTCTAAGAGTACCAATCAGAAAATTTTGAAAAAATTCCAGAATACTTTCTAGAAGGTGTAGATTGAATAAAAATTATCACCTTTAATAATTTTTCTATTTTAATAATTTATCTATTGTATTAAAAATACAATACTTTCAAGGTCATCGAGTGGGGTGTCAAATAAAAACTAAAAATTGCCTAATATTGTGGTCCCCCAGACCTATTTCTAAGAGGACTATTCAAAGAATTTTAAAAAAGTTTTGGAATAATCTCCATAAGGTATAAATTGAATGAAAATTAGTAGCAGTGCATTGCCTTTGATAATTTATCTGGTATATAGTAACAAAGATCGGAATCGAACGTAGTCGAAAACATTTAAGGTGTGTTTTGCGAAATCACTGATCATTTTATCTCTCCCTAAAAAAAATTTTAATTGAAAAGCAATCACCGTACGGAACGCTAATTGATTTGTGTATATTTTTAAATCAAACATAGTTGCCAATCGGAAATTCACATTTTGACTTCGGCAGTCTGTCATGCATTTGAAAGCAAAACTGGTATGCATTCCTGTCTTAATTTTTAGTTTTCTATTTCAAATTGCTTAACCATTAGGTTAACAGGACGTACTGAAACTCTAACTGAAAGAGACATAAACAAAAAACAATGAATTATTTCAGCCTAAACGCCCCCACTATTTAGTTATCTAAAATTTACATTGAGTGTCATAATCTTTTAACATAGTTATTTGGTCTATCCTAATAGTATTAATCAGTATTGCTTCATATAATATAATTATAATATATTTTTAATAAATTTATATAGCACGAAAACATATCAGGGATGAAATAATCATTTTATTAAGACCAAAGTCAAACATTACAGAAAAAGTTCTTTCTTTGCTGAACGAAAATTACTTCAGTTGAAAAGCAAGAATGTATACACTAAACCTAGTATTTTAGAAACAGGCATTTTTAGTCATTGATTTGGTTTTCGGATCTTGACTATTAATTTCTTTTAGTTTATAAAGCTTAAAAGTATTGTGTCAAATTTTGAATGTTCAGGACTAACTTTTATTATTTAAATTGTTGTTGAGGGGGAAGAAAGATAAAAGATAAGTAAGATGCTGTTTAAAACTTGTTCATAAATATTAAAAGTTTAAAAAAATGTTTTTTGATATTTTCAGATGAATGGATATGAAATTGGGTTATTAAAATGCCTGTTGAAATATCGGCTCTTTCGAAATAATCACTAATGATTATTTTGTTTAAATATTCAAAAAATGTCTCTGTAAATTCATATGGATGATTCTATTTAAAGTATATCTTGGTACATTAATGTTTTAAGATCGGTGTTGCGGTGAGTGAATACCAAATATCAAAATCGACCTTAAGAAGGTCTTATATAGGTTTATGTTAGTTCTTAAGTGTACTTTACTTTTTTATTTATCAATGGATAAATTCCATGTAAATGACTCAGAGCTTTATTTTTAGTATTTAATCTCTGATGAGCAGTTGATTTCTTGGTTGTAAACTTCAATTTTTTTTTTAGCGGTATTCTGCGTATCACTTTCCTGAAATAAACTACTTTGGTTTTATAGGAGTTTAGCTTAACTTTTCAATCTCTCATCCAAATCTCTAATTTATTTATGCTTTGCTGCAGCTTCCTAACAACCAATCTTGCAGTTATTGCAGTATCGTCCACAAAAGGTATAAATTATTTTGTTGCAAATTATTTTCAAAGAATTTTGGGATATCTGCAGTGAATAAATTGAATAAAGTTGGCGATAACGGCAAGCCTTACGGTACACCCGCTTTTATTTCTTTATCACTTTTGCGTTTATCTTCTATTGAATCTTTGAATTTTCTGTTTGTCTAAACTAATGAACTGGATGAGAAAATTACGTATATCCATGCTGATTAATTTGACAAATAAACCATTATGCCAGACTTCATTAAATGCTTTACCAATACCAAAGAAAACTGGTTTTCTATTCAAATTCATTAATATATTTGATGAAAATCTTGTTATTTGCCGAACTGTGCAATAATTTTGTCGAAATACGAACTGTTTGTCAAGAAAGGTATTTTTTTCCTGAATTAAGTTATTAATATTGTATAAAATCATTTCTTGAATCATTTTGCCTAGATTGTACAAAAGACTGATCGGAGGGTAACTATTTGCCAGCAATCCGTCCCATCCAGATATCTGAATTAAAACAATTTTATATATTTTCCATGTTTTTGGAAAATAGCTCTGGCTTAATATAGTTTTAATTAGATTTGATATATTTAAAATTATTTTTCAGGCATATTTGTAAGTATTTTATTTTTTATGCCATCAAAACCAGGACCTTTTTTAATGAGTAGATTTTCATTAATATTTTTGATTTCTTCCTAATTTATATTAATGTTATTGGGTGCCCTATATTTTGTCGAAATACGAACTGTTCGTCAAGAAAGATATTTTTTTCCTGAATTAAGTTATTAATTTTGTATAAAATCATTTCTTGAATCATTTTGCCTAGATTGTACAAAAGACTGATCGGACGGTAACTGTTCGCCAGCAATCCGTCCCATCCAGATATCTGAATTAAAACAATTTTATATATTTTCCATGTTTTTGGAAAATAGCTATGGCTTAATATAGCTTTAATTAGATTTGATATATTTAAAATTATTTTTCAGGCATATTTGTAAGTATTTTATTTTTTATGCCATCAAAACCAGGCCCTTTTTTAATGAGTGGATTTTCATTAATATTTTTGACTTCTTCCTTATTTATATTAATGGTATTGGGTACCCTATATTCCATATTTTTATAAATCCTTATTATTCTTTGTATTCTAATTTTTTTACTAAGAAGAATAGTAGTGTTTTCGGAAAACTCTCTATAAAAGTTCGCGAAAAATTATATCTTTTTTTGTGCTAGTTATGAAAATAGTATTTGTTATTTTTTTTAAATTAAATTCTGAGGAAATTCTTTAGCTTATGACTTACTATTTTAAAAAGTCTCCCGTCTCTTACTCTTAAGCTCTAAATTTTGTTGTTTCATGATTCTGATACAAGGCTTATAAGCAAATTTTTAATATTTTGATTCAACCGGTTTGCTAATCTCTTAATAATCGGCGGTTCTATAAGTTAGATATTTAATAGAGTTTTTATAACTTATTTGTTCTTTTAAGTCCCTGTTTACAATAATAAATTTTGAGAACGGTCCAGTTTTAGTAATTAATTAATTTTATCAGCGCTATCTCCGACACGCTAAAACTTAAGCGAATAGCGATAAAGTTGTATTGCTTGCCTATATTTGATAAACCTGGAATAGTAAGGTGACCTACGGTTTCGGCAAAAGGACGTAATTAATTTCTAACTGGTTAGTAAAAGTTTAAAAATTATCTTTAAGAGCTCTCAACAAAGATAACTTTTTGTATCCTAGAGTACAAATACCACAAACTTTGTTATATCTGTTCAAGAACGAATAGTCTAGAGAAAGAACTTATACATGAATACTAATTTTCGCCAAAGTGTCTTATATTTTTTCAAGGAATTTTTAAATTGTTCTATTATTTTAGGCAATAGGTTTTTCATCCGCTTTTCCCAGCGATTGGTTCAATTATATTATCTGCACGTTTTAAATATTTTTTTTGATCCAATATAAAGATATTGTTTATTAATAAGGTAAGGTATTTCATTCACCTGTTTATTTATATGTAATAGAGTAAAACCTTGAGAATTTATAACAAATGTTTGATAGAAACAACAAAATGGTTTTAATATATTTAAAGAAATACCCATTTAACACTTAGAGACTTACAACACTGCTTTTATAGACACTCTAGGCACTACGCTGGATGTAATTGTGGATTCGAGATAAGTATCAGCGTTCCACTATTATGTACTAGTGGCTTGGCTTACTTAATATATCTAATAATTTTGAATAATTTAAAATTAGTTCTTATGCAATGTATAAAACAGACCAACGGATAGAAATCCTAAAACGTGAAGAAAAGTAAAAATCTCGGAGGTGATTCTTTCAAAAATACAATTCTTTCCTTTAGGAAGGCAAGTAAAAAAAGTGATAAAAAATACTTCCTACAGTAGAAGTAAATATAAACTCGACATACAAAAATATTTCAGTTTTCATGATTCGCATAAATTTTCAAAAATTACTGTTAGTTTAATCAAGTTCAAAATATATGGTGCCATATCATAAGTTATGATTGCTTTGTACTTCTAAATGCAATTTTGTATATTTATTTCGTACGATGTATAAGATTAAAAATGACAGAAATTTTGAAAGTACCCTAAAACCAGGGCAAAACTGCAATCTTCAACATTAACATAAAGACCTTAACCCATAAAAATCCTAGGAAAGTTTAAAATAAGTAAATAATTATTAGTTTTTATAATTTTTTAAAATTTAAAAAAATATATATAAATATGGTAACTGATAATATTTTCTTGACACTGTAACATTCATTTTTTCTTAGATTTTAAGATCATATTACGAAACTGTTTTTCTTTCTATAATTTATTTTTTATTACATTTTTATATTTGATTGTGCAGTGATTTCAATTTTTGAACAGTGTAACTCAACTGTGCGTCCCGAAAGTGATCCATTTTAAAGACTTCACTTTGAAGAAGGGGCAAAAGATATATAAACGGCCATATGGAATTTTTAAAGGCTTTTTTCCGCCAGTATGCCGTAGTGGTTTTTTTTCTCCAGCACGCCGTAGTGGCTTTTTATCACCAAGTGGGTGTCGTTTCTAGCTCTCAAGTTTAAGGCTTTCTTCCGTTCTTAAAATATCCTGCTCATCCTCAGGCATTTCGGGTCAAAAAGTGATTAGCTGCCCAAAAAAGAATAGGAAAGCAGTGGCTGAGACATTATTTTTGATGAGAATCTCACCAGGAGAGGCCAAGCAGCTTATGGAAAACCCACGAGGAGAAACCAATCAATAAGTCAGTAGTACACCAGTCTAAATATCTCACTTTCTGTCTACAAGTGTTTCCAACGGCTACTCAACACGTGTAATCCGCGGAGTTAATTTTACAAACTTTTAGATCGTGTTTTTTTAAACTCTTTTGTTTTTTTTTTACACTTAGGAACAGTAATTCACAGAACTCTAGTTTAAATGTGTACACTCTCATAGCCTAGGGGTTTTTTTTATTTAGTTAATGTAATTTTAAGAGTGTAATATCTGCAAGGATTTTTATTTTGTCAATATACTTTTCCCTGTGTTAATGCAGCCTTTTACTGAACTACCCGCTCTTTTTTTCAAGACCCATAGGTTGTAATATATTTAATCTTATTTTAACAACTAAATAACTCTTCAGTATTTTTTTATTTTTTGAGCTGAAATTAGATTCCTTTTATTCTAAAATGAATGGTGCCCAAAAAAAAAACATTACAACCAAGCTTTAAACAACTATAGAGACTATTTTCAAAAGACGTACAAAAATTATCTCTTATCAAAACGAGCTAGCTTATGTATCTCATTTTTGATTTCTCAGTATTAATATCCACTCAATACATTCTCAAAAATTACGATATACATAAGGGGCAAAATAGGGCCGCAAAAAAGGGACAATATAAAATGGCGCCTCAATGTGCCAAGCTAAAACACCTTAAATGGTTTGATAGTAAAAGTGAATTTAGAGCACATTATAACCTTTAAATATAGGTTAATTTGAACCAAAAATTACCTCAATTTTAATCGAGGTTCAATTTTCAAGCTTCCTGTTGATGTCCAGATAGTACATCTCTTCTTGAAAATACCAATGTATTAAAAGAAGAAATAAGTACTATAGTGATTACCTGAAATTAAGGCAAGTAAAAAAAATAAGGTTTATATTATTTTTTTCGTAGCCTAGATATTCGTTACAAGTGATATAAATAACGCAGTAAATTACAAAAATGTTTATATTTTTTTCTAAATATGTACACAACTTAGCACGAATAAATTTCCAAGCTTAACTAAAATGAAAATAAATGTAATATTTGGACTTGTGTTTTTCCAGTTCCTTAAAAATTGAGAAAAAAACATATTTAGTAAATCTAAACTTCATTAATGAGAGATATTAACTTTATAGAATTTAACATAGTTAAATCGATATGTGCATGATGCAATATATACGTTATTAGAAGAAAAGGAAATAACAAAAATATTGTGTATCGGTAAAAGATGTGACATAATTAATAGCTCTTCGCTATTATTCAACGATCTATCTATAGAATTTATTTATAGGTCTTCGATAAATGCAGTTTTATGTTTGAGTATACTGTTACCCGTAACGGTATTGGCTTAGTCGATGAAGTATGTTAAAATAATTTGTAGTAATACCATAAAAGTTGTTATAAAGATATTTTTAAACATTAAAAAATTATAGAAATTTAAGGTTTTCGCAACAATCGGACCAATTTTTAAATTCGAAATAACAACTATTAATGCAAGAGAATTTAAAAGAGTCTCTCCATGTTGAAGAGGATCGAACCGACAAATTTAGGATATACACCGATGCGCTCTTACCAATTGAGCCAAAACATCGTCCTACTGTCACGTCTCCCCCCACATTCAACAATCAATTTTGTATTCCTTAGACGTCGTGCATCGTCAGTAAACAGACCATTTTAATGTTTCATCCATTCGTGGATTTTTAAAACGTACGGTTTAGGGTCAGAAGACAAACAACAGAAAAATATATGGAGGTAAAAACATAATTCTAATAGTTTATTTCACTTGTGCTTGTGTCTTTACCTTCACATATAACCCAGTTTGTTGTTGTCTGCAGTGACCTTAAACTGATATATCTTATAAATTATAATTAAAATCGAGTCGGTTTGTCAAGACACAAAGAGTACTTTATATCTTACTTTAAAACTTTATGACTGGTTTCTATAATAGCTCTTTACCTTCATAAAATTCCATCTTATAGCCGATTTCCAATTTTGTGGTGTTATAATAATAGTGTGTTCGAAAGTTTTTGAGTTGGTTATATCACCTTGATCGCGTTAAAAAAGTACGTAATGACTTGTTTAACAAAATAAACACGTTTTTCGTTTATAAGAGGTAAAAAGGAAAAACAAAATCTAATTCATCTGCTACAAATATGATATGATTTACACAGGCCAACGATGAAAAACCTTTTTTAATAATTTTTCCTGATTCCTATGTTTTTTGATGTGCTGAGTCCGAAAATAATAATAAAAAGGTTGTATCATCCACCAATTTTTCACATTTTAATATTCAAAATGTGAAAAGTTTATTTTTTATCATTCGAATGTTAGTAGGTTGGCAATAAAATCAGAATTTTATAAGGCTGGCGGTAAAATCAAATATTATTAGGTTGGCAGTTCCAATAAATGTCACAGCTGTTTGTTTTCTTCCAGTTAATATAACCTCGCATTGCAGTGTTTAACCTATGTGCTCAAAGTATGGCTAATCGTGGTTGTAAAAACACACTCCTAACACTTTTTGTTATATATGTGGTAAGTTTGTAGTTAAAAAACATCAAAGAAACATTACTGATTTTGTAAAAAAAGTATACTTTGTATATTTTGGTGTAGAAATCGGTAATCAAGAAAAATGTTGGGCTCCTCACAAAGTATGCTATGTTTGTGTCGAGGATCTTAGGAAATAGTAAAAGAAAGAAAAGAAAGCTTTTAGATTTGCAGTACCCATAGTATGGAGGGAGCAAGAATATCATTCAGATGATTGTTATTTTTGCAGGGTCGATGTTTCTGGATATAACTCCAAAAATAAAAAAGTAATTGTCTATCGTAACTTTACTTCAGCTAATCGGCCGGGAGGACATGGACCGGGACTTCCTGTCCCCTTCCCCCCCCACCTCAGTCTATTGATGACGTTTTACAGTCCAGTCCCGAATTTAATGAAAGTCGACCGGATGATGATGAGTTTCAATGTTCTCTAGAAAATTTAAAACCACAGTTGTTTACACATGCTGAGTTAAATAATTTAGTGGGAGATTTGGGTTTGATGAAAAAGCAGAATTGCTTGGCTCTAGGCTGAAAAAAAACATTTATGGGATTCTGGAACATCTATTTACCATTATAGAACAAGAGATCAACAGTTTGCTCAGTTTTTCAATCAGGAAGAGGATTTGGTTTACTGCCATGATATTGGTAGTAGAAATTTAATCGATGTCATATTGTGAGAGAACTATGGGTGATACAAAAAAACTGATACCAGATACGGTTTCAGCACCCAAAAATACATAACACTTAGATGTATTAGTTAAAAAAGTTTTTACAAATCTTTTTTCTGTTGGCCTATGTTATTTCCCCAAGCCACCTATAATGTTTATGTGGAAATTCAGTAGCTCCCTAAATTTTAAATTTTGAAACATCCAGTATTTATATTTAAAAAATATATATGATAATATATTATTAAGTAAATAATACAAAAGAATGTCGATTATATATTTTTATTCTACTTTATAGTATAAGAATTTTTTTTTAAAATATGTTTTAAGGGGTTACATACACCTAGGCGCAGCGAAGAGTATGTATATTTAAAAAGAAATATTTTAAAGGTTATTAAGTGAATAATATAAAGGAATGATGAAACCGGATAGCTTGAACTCTATCTACTGATCTTGCGTTCATAAATCTAGAAAAAGCCTACGATTCAATACCCTTGAAAAAACTATTTAATGTATGTTGAAAGTTGACCTTAGTAGAACATATGTTCAAGCAATATACAATATTTACAAGAATCTACAAAGCGCAATAAAAACTGGAAACGAAATATCTGCACTGTTTAAAGTAACTTAAGGCTTGAAACAGGGATGCTGTCTATCATCCACCCTTCTAAAATGTATTTACAGAAAACACTGGAAGTGTGGAGAAGGAAGTCTACAAGAATGGGGATAGAGATTGGTAACCAGTTCCTATTAACTCTATTCCTTGCAGATGATCAGGTGCTCGTAGGAAACTGCGAAGGAAACCTACGCTCTATGATGAGAATACTGAAGAAAGAATATGAAACGTGAGGTTTGAATATAAACATGAAGAAGACAAAGAGCCTTAGGGTGAATGAAGATGGGGAAAACCAGATTTAAAGTTAGAAATAACACTAGGAGCTTAAGCACTTGAGAAGTGTAATTTCCAAGAAAGCATAATCAGAGAGAATAATAACGTACATGACTTAATAGGGTAAAAAATGCATAGAGATTCTAAACTCTTTACTTTGTTCAAACTGAATAAAAGTAAAAACAAAACTGACAATCTACAGGGAAATTGTAGAGCCGATATTCACATATGGATCAGTATGCTGGCAAATGACAAAAAAAGATAAGCAAAGGATAGACGCAGTAGTATGGATTGTTTAAGGAGATAATATAGAATATCTAGATAAGAGCACGTCAAAAATGAAGAGATCAGAAGACAGACAGGAAGAATACATACAACAGCAGAAAGAACACAAACCCTACAGTTAATTTGGTACGGCTAAGTGAAAAAAATACCCGATACTAGATGGCCAAAAAGAGCATTCGAATATATTCCATCAAACAGAAGAAAGAAAGGAAGAGCAGTACTAACATGGATCAACGGAATAATGGACATAATGAGAGGCAGAGCTATTCACGGGGCTGACTGGAGAGACAGAAAAACATGGCAGTCGAAACACGAGATGAGGCAGAAGCTGTAGGATCCTGGTTATATGTTTATATACATATATATATATATATATATATATATATATATATATATATATATATATATATATATATATATATATTTATATAAACATATATATATATATATATATATATATATATATATATATATATATATATATATATATATATATATATATACCGGATGACACAGCCAACATGTAACACCAAGTAATTTTTTTATTTTGAAAGTTACATATTTGAATTTTTAGATACCATTTTGAGACATTATTAGGCTTTTTTATCACTTAAGAAATATTTTTAACTATCCATTTATAGTGCCATTTTCGCGAGTCTAAGTGGCTCCAACAAAATTTTATGCTTTACATTCAGTTACAGAATTTTCTCTTTAAATAATGATCAATATCAAGGAAATTAATATAGGAACACATATTTTTTATTTAACCTAGTTATACATTACAGGTTTTATGCAATAATGTGATATTAATTCATCCATTACGGACTTAGTAGGCTGTGATAAAACAGACAAACCGAAAGTCATGGTTGCTGCGTGTTACCAAAATTGCCATTACTATATATATATATATATATATATATATATATATATATATATATATATATATATATATATATATATATATATATATTTATATATATATATATATATATATATATATATATATATATGTACTTCTTAGGACCTCAAAATTTTATTTCCTCGGATCAGGTTATCCTTTTTCTCTAGATGTACTGTCGTTAAACTCAAAGAATCTTATGTTAACTTTGCATATCTGCATTTACACATCATTTCTTTAAATGAAAAATTAATTCTAAAATATGTTAACGTATCGCTCAAATTTTACAATCTAGTTACAATACAAATTACACATAACTTGAAGAACCTATAAATTATTAGAGACATATTTGAAATTTGAGTGAATTTATGCATATTTTGGACAGCAAGAAATTTATTTAGGATATTTAGTTACTAACTCCATAGGACATTTAAACTATGTCCAATAAACTTTTAATGATATATGACAATTATATAAAACCCATTATTCCAATTTGTTGACTATTAAAATAGTAGTAGATAACATTTATGTTACTAAATATGAGTTTAAATTTAGATATATATACTTTTGAAGTGCAGAGGCGTAGAAATTAATTTTCATATGAAAATACGATCAAGCATTATTTATCCAATCTTGTCTCTTTACACTTTTTCAAAATTTTTCAATTTCCATATAGTTGCGTCATTACTTTTATAGATTGTCCTGTTGATTCTAGACTTGACAGCATAGAACTTCTATTAGTAATTAATGGTACACCGGTAATGTGGCTTAGGTGACCCAGTTATAGCTCCAAGAAATGTTTTTTCATTCTCCTGCCGTCGTGCCTTCACTCTTACTTATTTTCTTACATTTTATTAAAACATCAAGTCAAATTTTCGCGGTCGACATTCGTAACACGTATTTCATAATTTCTTTTTGTAATATTTTATCTATTCTAATATAATCAAGGAGGAAAGTTTGTATGTTTGTTTCTTTGCTTGTTTGTTTGCTTGTTTGTATGCTTGTTAGTTTGTTTATCGGTGGTAATCTCTGAAACTACTAATCCGACTTTTAAAAATTTTTACTGGTGTGTAGCCTGGACTTCTGGTATGTAGCCTGGACTTTTACTGGTATGTAGCCTGGAATATTTGGGGGGAAGAGTAGTATAAAAAATGTAATAGACAAATATATAATGGATTGTATATTTGGTTGTCAACGTTAACCCTCTACCGATTATTATGTCATCTGTATATGCATGGTCTAAGATTCGAAATAAGCACTTTTTCATATTTGTATCTTAAATAACACGAATTTTGTCACAAAGCAAATTGACGTATAAGAATTTTCTTACAAAACATACTATACAGCACTTCTATGTACTTAGGATTGCTACGTACTTATATCTAAATATTTTGTGACAAAATTCTTGCTTGGATATATAGAGATAGAAGAATTAAAACTAACTGAACTGCCGCAAAATCCCATGTAGTTTCTTATGGACCTCAAATCTGTATTTTTTGTGTTATTTTTGGACCCCTCCGGTTTATATGAGCATGCACAGGGGTGGGACACAGTTGCCAACTCTATGTAAAGTAGTATTTTTTCGGCTGAAGGTGTGTGTGTGATGTTGGTTGTAGGTCAAACTGTTATAGTGATGAGGGGTGTTCTAGTTAAAAAGTCTTTATTATGACGATGAGGTTTATTATTATATTTGCCTGGGTTATTTTTAGTGTGTAATGGAGGTAGGCTAGATGTGAAAAAGGCGTTAATGAAGGTAGTATTCTTTTGTTTTTTTTTATAAAAAGCTTGTCAAAAATACATTAGGAGAGGGTTGATGGTTGTTTTTTGAAAAAAAGGGGTGTTAAAAAGGCATTAGAGGAGGGTTGATGTATGCGTGTGTAAATTGAAAAAGGTGTCAATGTAGTTAGTGGGGATATTCTTATCATAAAGTTGATGAAAAAGGACTAATATAGATTCTTTTTCGTTAAAAAGTAGAGAAGAAAAGCCTTATATGTGGTTAGAAGGGGGTAACGGTCGTCTGACTAAAAAGTCCTTATGTGTTTTTTTTTTGTTAAAATGATGTTTAAAAAAGATTTATAAGGGGTTAGAAGAGTACTGGATTAGAGTAGAAGAGGGTAAACCAAGAAGTCCTTATTATTGTGCAGAAAATGGTGATGGTTATGATGACTAGAGATAGGCTAGACTAGACAAAAGAGTCCAAACATTTATTTGTTGTGGCACCTGGAAAAAGACTCTTAATGTGACGTATAAAAAGTTAAGTCCTAGGGCAAAAAAGAAGAAATATAACAGATAAAACATTAGCAAGCTTTAAATAATTAAATAAACTAGTGAAAAAGTATATTTAAAAGTTTAAAAGAAACTACAATACAAACATCATAGAAGAAACCATAAAAGATAACTGTAAAATAAAAGTAAAACTACGAGATGAAAACAATACAATAGTATATAATAAGAAGGATATGATTGGAGCTGTTGAAGTTTTCTACACTATATTATAGTCATCTCAGTCACATAAACGATAAGAAAACACAAACATTATGAACATAGGATCTAAAGAACTCCCTGCTATCACACAAGAGGTAATACAAGCTACATTAAAGTATATGAACAACAATAGATGCATTGGAGAAGATCAAATTACTGTAAAAATGCTGAAACTGAGAGGCAAATTTCTGAAAGTAAGTCTATGAGAGAAAAATCCAACAAAATAGTGTAAACCGGAGTTATACTCCTCTTTAAGATAATACTGATATCTCTACTCAACAGCAAAACTACATTTTTATAAACATGTGGAGCAGACGGGCTTCAGAAAGGAATTTAGCACGATTGACCATCTCTACACAATACGTATTGTAATAGAAAAATGTACGGAATATACGGTACCAATATATTTGGCCTTCATTGATTTTTATAAGGCATTTTAGACCAAGAGCTACAGGAAAAAAAGTGGCGTGGGCAGTAGCAACTTGCCACTTGGACAGGTTGATCTGACACAGAAACTGTTCACCTTCCAAATATTTTGGGCCATCGCTACTGGTCCATTATCCAATAAGGCCGAATTCGAATATGCCATTTTTAACGTGAACGATAGCACCATAGGAGTGGTACAGTATCATTGGCCCAGGGGTCCGAGGGGCCCTTTTTTCTTGACTCCTCGGGCCCCCGGACCAACATTGACTTCTGCAAATCATTGGGTCCTACTGAACTGGATAATGATACTGTACCACGCCTACGGCGCCACGATTCACGCCAAAAATGGTATTTTCGAATTGGGCCTTATTGGATAATGGGTCAGTAGCTACGGCCCAAAATCTCTGAAAGGTGAACAGTTTTTGTGCCAGATGAACTTGACAAAGGAGCAAGTCGTTACTGCCCACGCCACTTTTTTTCCCGTAGCTCTTGTTCCCTTTGATACTGTTGAAATCTATCAGTCCTAAGATACCGGGCGAATGCAAAAATAGATTCCACATGTATATAAAAATAATAGTGAGCATCTATAAAGAAGCATCTGTACATATTAAAATTGACGAAACAACTGTCGCTAACAACATACAATTAAAAAAAGAGGAGATACTATTTCACCTAAATCGTTTACGATGGCCGTTGAAGACGTCTTTAAGGAGTTAAATTGGGATGAGAAGGACATCAATATCGATTGAACCAGACTGAATTACCTTAGTTTAGAGAAGACATAGTCGTGATAACTAAGAACAGCAATGAGCTGCAGGAAATGTTGAAGCAGTCGAATGTGGTCCTGCAAGAGTAGGTCTTAAAATCAATTAAAAAAAAAACTAAAGGAATGAACCCTGAAGGGACCCACATCCAGATAGAAAATGATTCCATAGAACGCGTGGACGAGTATATCTACTTAGGTTGTACTATTAAGATCGGAAAGGAGAACCAGCATGTAGAAATTATGTGGTGAATCGGGCTAGCATGGGCAGATTTTGAGAAACTAGGGTATATCTTAAAAAGTACTACAATACTCATAAAGCTAAAAACTAAAGTGGATAGGGCTGACCTGGGAAGATTTTGAGAAACTAGGAGATATATCTTAAAAATACTACAATACTCATAAAGCTAAAAACTAAAGTGAATAGAGCTGGTATGGACAGATTTTGAGAAACTAGGATATATCTTAAAAAGTACTACAATACTCATAAAGCTCAAAACTAAAGTCTACAATACATGCGTTCTTCCTGTCAGCATATATAGTCTGGAAACGATACTAAATCATTTGCTAAAAATGTCGCAACCTCACAGAGAGCTAGAGAAACGCTTGGTTTCTCTCGTAGGGATAGAATTCATAACGAGCAGATTAGGAGACAAATCAAAGACAACGACATAACTGTGGACACGGCGAGAATAAAGTGGCGATGGGCGGGTTATGTGGCTAGATCATCTGGAGACAAATGAGTATACTAGATCACACAATGGAGAGCCAGAGACACAGAAATAAGCGTGGAGTGTCCCCAGAAACGAATGGGTTGATGATATAAGAATAGTAGCGGGAAAGAAGTAATTAAGGGTGGCATGGGTCAGGGAAGAATGGAAGAGATTAGAAAAGACCTACCTTCACGAGTGAATAAACATGGGTTTTAGAAGAAGAAGAAGAAGATTTTCTACTCTCACTTCTTGCCGTTCTCTGCATTTGTGTCAAACAGGATATAAGAACTCTGGTCTATTTGATGCGAATTATTCTTCCAACATAATTCATTATTATTTATTATTATCATCGGCACGAAAGAGCAAGAACTTTTCGTATGGATAAAGAGAATATAATGACATCTTGACAAAAAAAGATTTTTTTTTTTCAATTCATATTTAACACAAAAGAAGTTTTAAAAGTTTCACGAACATACTTATATTTGTGAATAAGATATGCCAGTTATATTATGATAGCTAGTTTTCTATAAGTCTGTTGCTACTGATTAAATTAAAACTTAATCATGTTAATATTATTTTATTTCTACTAAAATTTCTGCTATTTAATCCTTTATAACTTTACTTAGAATGTATGGTACAATATTAGTTAAGAAATATCATTTAAGGAAGATTATTGAAATTGGTTCTATACTGATATTACTAATTGAATTTGACCAGCATTTTTGGTGTTCCGTACGGAACACTTATAAGATGACTTCAGTATCTGTCCGTCTGTCTGTCTGTCTGTCACACCCGATTTTCTCCGAAACTATTTGTCATAGAAAGTTGAAATTTGGTAATAATATAGGAATTGATGGCTTCATCAGAGCCGTGTAGTTTTAAAAGTTAAATTTTGACTTAAGGGATTAGTTTTGGGGAGTGAAATCGGAAGTGAAAAACAAATTTTTTTACTAGGTCATCGAGTGTGGTGTCAAATGAAAGCTTGTGAAAACACGAGTAAAAAATATATATATAATGTAATACTTGCGCACACTTTTCTTGTATTATTTTTAAAAAATGGCGAAAAATCGCTGCCCCCCCCTTATCTCGAAAAGTATTGATCAAAAAATTTTGAAAAAATTCTGGAATATTCTCCACCACGTGTAAATTGAACGAAAATTATCACGAGTGCATTACCTTTAATAATTTATCTGGTATATAAAAAAAACAAAAATTTCAAGGTCATCAGTTTTCAGTAAAGATTGGAAACAACCTTGGTTGAAAACTCATTTGGGGTGTGTTTTGTGAAGTCACTGATCATTTTATACCTCCCTAACAAAATTTTTTATTTTAAAAACAATCAACGTACGGAACACTAATTGCGCAAGTTCAACTTACACTTGACCAGTTATTAAATATTCCATGACTTTGCAACAATACTTCTATTGTAAACAAATGTAAAATTTTTCAGATACGTTATATATTTATTTGAACAGAAATACATGCAGGGCATAATTACATATTATGAGGCTTGCAATTTATCTGTATTATACTATCCAATATTGTGCATTTAACAATGGTTTACACTAATTTTAAAACATAATATTTTTATTTTATTTCTAGTTAATAGAATACATTTCATTTAGTTCTAAATTCAATGTGACGTATGTGTTACGATTATTGTAATTAATTACCTAGTACTATATGAAACTAATCACTTTAGTATATGCACATAGTAAATAGCTTCAAGTTTAATAGGACAAAGTTGCTAAATCCATATAACATTCAAGTTAAACTTAGTGTACTAAACTAATAATTGAATATCGTTTTGTCAACAACAGGATTACTAACATTACTGTGACTTATTTTAACTTGTGCAACTTATAACGTAGTAGTAATCAGTTTTCATCTGTGACGTGTGTGTTTGTAAATCTTTATTGTTTTCAATTTTGTTCTTTATTTTGTTTTCTTTATGGAAATTGAGCAACGAAAAACGAGTTTTAGCTTCTCTTGCATTGTTCGTTATGTTAATGTTCAACTATTTAGTTGTTATATATTTATTGTATCTGTTATACATGTTTTATATTTTAACCTTCATGTTCCTTTTTCATATTCAATATAACTCTAAATTTTATAAACATATTTAGATAGTAAAGAAATATTTGTTTGATTATAAAATTTGTGTTGAAAATTGTTTAAATATGGACTTCTTTCAGTGATTTGCCGATTCTGTCACTAATCTCGCATATATAGAATAGTAACACTATTTATTTGTCGTTTATTCTTAAATTTTTCTAGAATTTAGGTGCCTAAAATAGTAAAAATAACGTCTGCTATCAGTTCTATCACGTTTTATTGATAACCTTTAAATGCTACAGGACAGGTAGTTTAGTGACGGATTGTGGAATTCTTATTCAGATATCAATTTATCTGAGTCGAATTTCTGTGAACAATATAGCTTAAAGTGCCTTCATTTTTGTTGTACAGCTGTACAGGGTGATAATTTTTAGATGCCCGATTCCGCTTTATGGAAAATTGTTGGATATTTATTTATTTTTTTTTAAATGTAGAATGTAAACAGGCATGTCAAAGAGTATACTAACTTATTTCACATTTGGGAGTGAATACAACGCTGGACGCCGCGACGCCAAACAACTTTCGACATATAAAACGGTATTGGAAATCCCCAATTTTTTTCAACATTTTTTCCTTAAACTGTTTTTTTTTAAATTTGTTTTGCAAAAAAGTTATGCAGCAAAAAACTTCTAAAATATTAATTCTTGTTCATCGCGGTTGTCATGGATCATATGCCACGTTTGGCGGTTTTCAAATAATTTATCTAGTAGGCGACTGTCATACTTTAATTAGACAGTAATTATAATAATATTGGCTTCTATGCTGTTGAGGTTTTTCTTTTTAATAAAATAACTTTGAACAATAAAAAAAAAGAATACATTATTTTTATTGAAACCAAAAAAAACTATGTAACTTTTGTCATTACATATCTTATTACCTATTTATAAAATTAATTGTTTGAAACTTAAAGAATAAAAAAATATATATAAAAAAAAATTCTATATGTCTGTTATGCGTTTTTCTGTTATTTTCTTTAACGTTTGATGAGTGGCTTTGTAAAGAGCCACTCATGCTTTGTACAAAATTTATCCAGATATTCTATTGCACGCATCTGATATTCTTGCCTTTAAGTGCAAAATTTTTAAAAGTCTTCCACAAGAAAAAATCTAACGGCGTAAGGTCCATCTATCTTCGTTGAAACAGTTCATTCAAACACCCCCCTAACAGCAGCAGTTGTATGAGGTGGTGCTCCGTCGGGTAGATACCACCTATACTTTTTTAAAAGCGGGGAAACATTTTCTAATATAACTACTAGAGTATTATCCAGGAAATTAAGGTATCTGTTTCCAGTTAGTGTTCCCTCAAAAAAATGTTGTTCAACCAAATGTCTCCCAATTATCCCACACCACACATTAACGCCATAATGGCCTTGATTCTGAATTTGATTAACGTTATATGGATTCTCGTCAGCCTAGTAATGATAATTTTTTCTGTTAGGTTTGCCGTTACTGACAAAATGACCTTCATCTATCAATAGTATATTACTCAAAAAATATCGTTCTTCGTCATATTTAATCATCATTTCTGCTATAAAACTCAATCGTCGTTTTGAATCAAATTGTGTTAATAACTGAAGATTATGCATTTTATAGTCATAGTACTTGTTAGCTGTAAGAGATTTCTGAATAACCCCATAGGATACATTCAATTGCCTGCTGATTGAATTATATGGATGGTTTTGAAAATGTTACTACTAAGAAAAAGGCCTGATTTTGACAATTTTTTTTTTTAAATATTGTGAACACAATCCAAAATTTACTCAAATGCTTTTATTATACGTACTTTAAAGTACAGGGTGAGTCAACGAGAGAGTAAAGTTCATTATCTCATTTGTTTCGGGAATAACGAAAAAATGGTAAATACAATAGTTTTAGGGAATGTTAAAGTGCACAGTTTAAAATTATTTTTGAGTATACAGGGTATTTCAAAAAAGTGTGGCCGATATAACATGTTTTTTTAAATGGAACATTCTATTTTCCAATTTATTTTTAAATTCTGCGTAAAATTCTATAACTTCTTTATTAATAATTTTATATACCTAAACCTAGTAGTTTTTCTAATATTTCAATTTTTTTTTTCAGTTTTGTAAAAAATTGCCAGTAGCGCCATTGTTTCTGAAGATGGAATACTCATAATTGGTACGAGCGTTCCATAGAGATGAAAAAAAGATATACGTAAAGAAATTTGAGTTAGATGCTACAGGGTGTTCAAAATAAATCTATACATTTCGACTATTTTAAATTGAAAAATCTCAAATTTTTTAAATGGCATACCCTGTATATTATTTTTTTGATAGATTTTTCAAAACCCTCCAACTTTTATTAAGTATCTCTTCTAGCTATTTCTAATAGTTTTCGATTTATTTTGAATTTTTCAATTTTTACCCTTGTTTTTAATACACTTACGCTATTGTGAAAACATGAACAAATAGTTAATAATAATTTTAATGTAGTTTAACTTATCTAATGATTAATTATTATGACGTAATATTCAAAAATATGCCCGTCTAAAGTGCATTACTGTCCTGCACGTATCCCATATCCTATTTTCCATATCTACTGGTGTTGTAGGGGGATTCACATAAACACGATCTTTAATATAGCCCCACAAAAAAAAGTCTAAAGGTGTTAAGTCACATGATCGAGGGGGCCACTCAATGAATCCATCCCTACCGATCCATTTTTATGGGTAACGATCGTTTAAAAATTCCCGAACTCCCAGTGGGCTAAGCTGGAGTAATTCGTTTTGCCAAAATTTAGCCCGCTAAGCGGTTTGCGGAAAAAATATGGAACAATAATTCGAAAATTTCATATTCCACACCATACATTAAGCGACCAATGGTTTTGGATTTGAACTTCCCGGACCCAAAATGGATTAACTGTTGAATAATAATGCATGTTATGGCTGTTAACTGCTCCATTACTGCGAAAAGTAGCTTCATCAGAAAACATTATTTTGGATAAAAAATTTGGATCGGCCTCTATTGCTCTATTCATGGTGGTACAAAAGTTTACTCGTCGTTCAAAATCACAGTCTTGAAGTTCTTTGGTGTAGTTCCATATGAAAGGGATGATACTTGTATTTTCTCGTGGTGCTATTAGCCGTAGATTGGGATGTGTCAGATAAGTCAGTAGTTGACGACTGCTGACCTGGGGATTATCATCAACATGATGTAAAATCTCCATTTCTTTTTCCTCATTGGTAGCATTCTAGTTTACAACTGTCCGTTTCGTATATTCAACGCTACCACTACCATCAAACCGTTCCATCGCTCCGTAAAGCGTTACTGCCAAATTTTGGCTACTTTCTTATCTGTTAAAACAGTTTTTCGTTTAGAAATATCTTTCTGCCAGAAAATGCATTTATACTGCTCCTTAAAATTCATTCTAATCGACAAACTACATTTGTTTTGAGGAATTGCGGGCAGTTCTCTATGACTGTTTTGAGAGTGTTGTATTGTGCTCTTGGAATATGCGACGGTAATTTGATATCCATTTTTTGAGTTGCATAAGGGAACAATCGAAAGAGTGCAAAATAAATTTTTGAGATTTTCCGCACTCAAGTGCAACGGTACACTTGTGAATTATCATAAGACTGTCATGCGGAGGACCTTAGAGTTATATACTTTGGAAATGAGAAGATCCCTTTATGATGCATGTTTTATCTTCAAACTTATTAATGGAATCACTGACTGTCCTCAGCTACTCGCTAAAATAAATTTTAATATACCCAGAGGCAATCTTCGCCATCATGATCTCTTTTGCATCCCCTTCCATCGCATGAATTATGGGAAGCACTCTCCCATTCATAGAGTTTTGAGGACTTGGAATTCATTGGATGGGCGGCTCGATATGTTTAACAGCTCTGTCTCGGGATTTAGGTCCCAGCTGCTGAGGGCTCTGTAGAGGTTCTACTTGATCAGTGTTACTAATTGTTTTTATATTTCTGAGGTTAGTTCTTTCATTACCTGTATCTATTTTATATATTTTGTTATTGAGGATGTTTATGTGTGTGTTGAATATTTTTATTTAGACATAGTCTTTGTCACGTGTTTGTCTTTTTAATTTTTAATATTTTTGTATCTGCATTTGTACCTGTTTTAAAATTGTACTACAATGGGGTTTTCCGTAAAATTTGTATAAATAAATAAATAAAAACAGCTCTCAGATTAAAGTATGACAGATGCCTACTAGATAAATTATTTGAAAACCGCCAAATGTGGCAACCACGATGACCAAAAAATAATATTTTGGACGGTTTTTGCTGCATAGCTTTTTTGTAAAACAAATGAGAAAAAAACAGTTTAAGGAAAAAATGTGGAAAAAAATTAGAGCCCTCTAATGCCGCTTCACGAAAGTTCTGTTGATGGAAAAAAGTTATTTGGCGGTGCGGCATCGTGATCACTACCAAATGTCAAATACATCAGTATACTCCTTGACTGCACTATACTGTTCTACCTTTAAAAAAATAAAAATCCAATTTTCGATAAATAGGGGCCGGGCGTCTAAAAATGATCACCCTGTACACTTAACAAGAGAATATCACCAGTATATTTAGTTTGTATTGTTTTAAACATTTAAATCGACATGGTTTGAATGTTTCAGTATTACCTCGGGACTCTCTAAGTCTACACGTCGTTTCTTTACATTTTTCGAAATATTAAGTTGTGTTATTCATTTATCCTAAATAATTTTTTCGTATCGATATACAAGAGACGTCTAGTGCATGTAGAATAGGCAAGGTTTATTGAAAATAAATTTTGTAAACAACCATAAAATCATTTGCAAAAATTAATATTAACTTCATTGTACCTTTAAAATTGAAGTCTGTAAAATATGCTTAATCTTCTACTCTCAGCAGTAAAATAAATATGGTAAATATTTAATAACTTTTAATTATAAATTAAACATTAATCTATTAAATAAGAATTAGGACTCAGTTCCTGTTAATTACTAGTTATGTTTATGTCGTTCTACTAAGCCATTTTAAGTAAGCATTACTTGATACTAAACTCCCCTATTAATTTAAAGTAATATTAACAACATTCCACGTTTTAGTTAAGGAAGCCTAAATTAATTATTTCTCTTTTTTATAATAACCAGGGTAATTCAATTTTGTTTACTTAGTGTCTAATTCCTATGAAAGTATGAGAGAAACCCTTATATACAAACAAATCTTTATTTTCGAAAGTGATGAATCTGATACAATTTCTGGATCTTTTTGGCTTGTTAAATAAATAATATAAAAATAATCGGCCAATTGCAAGTCGGATTTGCGCAATTAGTGTACCGTGAGTCAATTGCTTTAAAAATAAAATTGTTTGTTATAGAGGTATAAAATAATCAATGACTGCAGAAAACACACATCCCAAATGAGTTTTCAACAATGTTTTCTTCAGATCTTTACTGAAAACTGATGCTCTTGAAATTTTGTTTTTTTTATAAAACCATATAAATTATTAACTCGTGATAATTTTCGTTCAATCTACGCCGTGTGAAGAATATTCTAGAATATTTTTAACAAAATCTCTTGAACATTACTTTTCGGAATAAGGGGAGGGATAGCGATTTTTTGCAATTTCTTAAAAATAATTCTAAGAAAAGTGTGCGCAAGTGTTATATTATATATACATTTGAACTCGTGTGTTACATGCTTTCAGTTGACACCGACCTGGTAAATTTTTTCTTTTTTCACTTTCGATTTTATCCCTCAAAATTAACCCCTTAAATCAAAATTTAACTTTCAAAATTACACGGCTCTAATGAGGCCATCAATTCCTATGTTAATGCCAAATTTCAACTTTCTATGTCAAATGGTTTGGAAGAAAATCGTGTGTGACAGACGGACAGATAGACACCGTACAAACAGTACGGAACACCATATATCAATGGCTAAAAACCAAAAAAATACAATTCACCTTGGTTATTGGAGATTTTAACACAAAAATTGGACAAAGGACCGAAGCGGATAGAGAGAAAGTTGGAACATTCGGACTTGGTGCACAGACGCCAGCTTCTTGTCGATTTCCTCCTTAAAGAGGACTTGTACTGCTTTTCTACCTTTTTCAACAAGCCACCACAGAGAAATTGGACATGGAGAAGTCTAAATGGGAGGACAAAGAATGAAATATTTTAGGTTCCTCACAAAGAATTTGTTCCGATATATCTGTGCTTAACAAACTCGACACAGGAAGTGACCACAGACTGCTCAGGGCGAAGATAAGCCTTGATATCCGGACAGAGAGAAAGAAACTAGCACTGAAAATTCCCCATGTCACCGCGGCAGCACTGGCGGACAAGAAAGAGGAATTCCAAATCCACTTGAGGATTAAGTTTGGATTATGTCAACGCCTGAAAGAGAAAAGCATAGACCATTTATGCAACACAATAACTGACGGTGTCCTAGCTGCCACTAAGCACTAGCAAACTGTAAATCTAAATTAAAAATACCAGCACATATCCAAACCTTGTTAGATAGAATGAGAACTGTGTCCAGAGACTCTCGTGAAAACGGGGAATTAAGCCCATAAAAAGGGGTTTCCGAAGATGAACAAGAGATAGGAACACAAAGATGATAGAAGAAGCTAGGAAAGCAAATATAGACCTAAAAAAACAGAAAAAGATCCAAATTGAACAAAGGTGAAACACGAATATACCATATAAAGGATGAGAATGAACAGGTGCTCCATGGAAGGGAGGAAATAATAAAGATCCTGCAGGATTTCTATTCATACCTGTATGCTATAATAGTCCTCAGACCTCCCCAACTCCGTACAAGGCCAGTAATTACCAATTGGGTCAGAAAAGGTAAACGAATATGTATATCTGGGACATAGGATTCACTTGGGCGGCGGAACCTGGCTTCGGAGATCGGCCGAGGAGTAGGCTTAGCCTGGGCTGCAATCGGAAAGTTGAATCATATTCTGAAGAACACCATCAACTTGAGGAGGAGAATATTTAATACGTGCGTACTGCCAGTGATGACTTATGGTGCTGAAACAGTGAACGATAATCACCATTAGCCTAAGGGACCGAGTAAGAAATGGGGACATTACAGTCAGGACTGAGTTTACCGATGTAATCTAGAGAGCAGCAAGACTACAATGGCAGTGGGCGGGGCACATAGCTCGAGGTCCTAACGACAAATGGACAAAGGGGCTTCTGTGTTGGCGTCCAAGAATATCTGCATGGAGCGCAGGACGTCTCCAGTTCCGATTGCGAGATGATATAAGGCGGTATGTGGGTGCATCATGAATGCAACTCGCCCAGATCCACAGAGCATGGAAAGGGATGGAGAAGACGTGGACGGCGACGTGCTGAAGAAGAAGAAGGTTACTCTATGTAGAGGATAATTAATCTTATATATATATATATATATATATATATATATATATATATATATATAATATATATATATATATATATATATATATATATATATATATATATATATATATATATATATATATATATATATATATATATATATATATATATATATATGTTCACAACCTTCAATTCACCATTATTTCTGATAATGTCCGCAGTAGATCGAAATGGATAGGCTGTAATCTATAAAATAAATGATTTTTAGAGAAAGAAAGAAGATAGGATTTATACTTTCTAGTTAATTAAAACTAGCCTTTAAATGGTGATTAAATTCTGTTGTTCCCCATTTTAGTTTTAAATATTAAATATTTAAATTTAATTTTGAAATCTATTATCTAATTTTTGCCTCTACATTAAACTGACAAAAAGGAGTTGTATTCTTCCAACAATATTAAAAAAGAAAACCTCCATTACCCTAAATACCATAAAACTGAAAAATTTTACGAATTTTCTTTTATTCGCCTAAATACGTATATTACAACTGTTATGAAGTCTAAATATTCCATTTGAGAATAAGATGGGTAGCATATTTATGATATTTTCGTCACTAGATACACTACAAAATTTAAATTTTGCACATACATAAAATATTCTTAAGGAGTTAAAAGAGGAAATAAAATTTTGAAGCCATACTCCCTGTCCAAAAAGAAACTTACCTTTTCTTATAACTGTAGTTGGGCTAGTATCGACAGAAACAGACAACAAAACTGAAAATAGTTATCACAGTACTAGCGCGAGGAATAAGTGAGAAACAATCATTTGCAACTGTAGATGTTGTAAGTTTAGTCTTACAGACATCTTGGCCTCTGTAGGGAGCTATTTAATGCTGCGGACTGATATAGGAATTGTTCAGCCAGTTCCTAACACGTATATAAAAATCAGTATCCTAATAAACATCTCCCGACAGAGGGCAGGTATACTTTCCACTCTATACTTACAGATAACTGTATCTTACTTAATATTTTCAATGACATGATACCACTTTTCTTCCCTTCAGACAAAGGAAGTTGAGAATAGAGAAAGTCACCGGATGATAAATAAGGGCAATAAGTAACTGATCCAACATAAAAAAAAAATCTTACAATAATCTATCGGTGAGAAGGCTCATTATTACACAAAAAGAGACCAGTTGCCAGCATCATGATACTCAGTCCTATTCACACTAGGATGGATGCATTCATCACAGCATGATTTCTGAAATATTTGATGCTTCTTAGTTAAGAATGGTGGTAATGATTTTTACCCATCGACAGTCGATGGCAATCTATCTCTCTCAATAAATTGAATTTATATATCGAAAACTGCCGATAGTTACACATATATTTATAGTTATCAATATATCTATAGTTATCAATACACCGGTAGTTATCCATATAGCAATAACTATGAATACGCCAGTTTTCATCGATATAACGATGGGAATCTGTACTTATTCATATCGTAATAGTTACCGACGTACCTAGAATTATCGATGTATGGATAAGTATTCATATACTAGTAATGAAATATCGACACCTCCTGATTTACATATATTTATGGATATATGGTTAAATATATTAGTAACTGTTAATAGTGTGAGAGAATAATACACAAATTTTTCAAACTATAAATAAAAGACAGACCCGTAATAAAGTAGTTATTTATTTATTTGCTATAATTTAAAACATTAAAATTTTCCACGATACTGTTTTGCCAATGTGGCCCAAACATATATTATTTTATGCATTTTTTAAACATATTTTATATATATTTATTAATAGTGATGGTATACCAATAGTTATCGCCAAATTTTATATCGAAAATTTGTTGAATTTACCCACTGCTACATCGATAATTATTGACAACTATCGATATATCGAACAAATCCCATCACTAGTGTCGGTTACCATTCGGTTTGAAACTTATTTTCCGGTTTTTTGTCAAAGCACACTGTCATTCATACTACTGTAACTAATCATCTAGTAGATAAAACGTCAGAAACTAGCTTTTGATATGCATAGCATACATGCTGCAGCTAAAATTCTCTCTACATGAAAGACGCGCGTGCGGAGAGAGCGGTTCAGGTTTGTCTTGAATCTCTGCAAATTGTACTCGGCAGAAAACACAGTCCTGGGCAAATCATTCCTAAGGGATGAGGTTCTCCCTATAACAATTCTTGAAGAGGATGTTACAAAAAGTTAAAAGATAAACCTCATCTTCCTAGCATGCACCACATCAAAAACTTTCATAACACTTGTGGAATAGACTGAAGTTGTCAACCGTTCTTTCATGTTCTAAGGAATCAGGGTTATTGGTTAGTTCTGAGTCTTCAATCAAGCGAATAGCTTCTGAAGAAGTTTCAACAAAAGCAACGTATATTTAGGAGCAGAGGCCCAAATACGGGCGCTGCATTCCCTCGTTGGTCGAATATTATCTTTTTACAGGATTAATAGTTATTGTGGCGTGTTAAACTTTCTAATAAGAAATGACGATCCCATCTTTTAAGCAGCTCTCTTTGCTATTCATGCAACATGTTTTTACTAAGACATATTTGCTTACAGTTAACGCCCAACAAGGTAAGTGACGATGCTAAAGGAATGGAGTATGAGAATGGGCTGACACAATAATACTAAAGTTATATAGTAAACGCTACTATTTTATTCTATTTTCGATAAAAACAAGTTTATTTTTCAAATTCTATTTATCGTTTGTTATACATTCCAACCAATTTACTGCATATTGACATATATTCATGATTACCTGATATTAACTAAAAATTTGTTTTCGAACGGCATAACCATATTCAAGGGCCCAAGGGAGGGTATATTGATTTAGAGAAAGGAAAAAAGAGAATACTGAAGGCGAAGCTACTTATATAGGAAAAGCGTCAATTAAGAAAGATACAGGGTATGCTAAATGAAAATGGGACGAGGTCCCTTAGTAAAAAACAAAAATTCTGAAAGCTGGACAGAGATTTTTCACAAAAAAGGTAACTAATACAGTGGAACTTTAAAACTCACACCCAGATTTTTCACCAAAAAACAACATCCCATAAAAAAAGTCACGTTTCTCATAGGCCTTATTTTCTACATCCATAGGACATATGCCCACTTGTCCCTTCCTGACATCTTTGCCCCTCGGTCTTTCTAGTTACGACACCGGTGTTTCCTTAAATTTGCAATTTTTATAGATGAATACACGGCATACAGTTAACGTTCCCCAAAATATTTCGCTTTAATAAAATAACACTTTAAATCTACCTTCATTCAAAAATGAGACAGAATTTTACTCTGGTCTCCAATTAACTTTCCATCAATTAACTGACTCTGAAATTTAAATTAATATCACAGGTACTCTCTTTTCAGGTTTTTTATATTTTAATGGAAAAAAAATAATTATATTTATACTTACTAACTAGTTTTGGCTTTTCCTCTTTGATAAGACTAGAGCGGATGGGAGAGAAAACTAACTTTCGTATTTGGTAAATGATGAAAGTACAAATTTTGGCTGTGCCGTGCACATAAAAAACTTATTTCCATATTTATAAAAGATATTTAAAGCGTTTAAGTCTAGAGCTATGCAGCACAACATGAGATGTTACTAAAATTATTTATTATTCCTTATATACACTTTTACGTAAATTTTGTGGCAATAGCACACATAGTTCTGGCATAAATGCTGTACTGTACAGGATTATTTATTATATTGATAAACAAACCACACCTCTAACTCGCTTATTTGATGAGCTGAGTAAAAAAAGTTTAATTTAAAATTTTCTAGCTTCCTTAGAAGATAAAACGCTTTTTGCAACTATACGGAAATAGGCTATGTATGTTTGACAATAACGCAAATTGACAAGATTATTTGTTAAATTCATTAATGATAAGTATTTTAATAGTAGCAATTTAAAACTAAGTGTATACAAATTCAAAAATACAAAACATAACTATTAAAAGACCGGTCAAGTATAAGTCGGACTTGCGCAATTAGCGTTCCGTACCGGGATTATAGCCAATAAATAAATCCCGGTCACTCTAGTAAAAATTGAAACAAATATTTACTACTTAAATATTTCTATAAATTATTAATAAATGAAATACACCTTCACCATTCTGTCATGCCACGTGGTTTTTTTTTATACCAGAAGAATTATCAAACGTAATGTACTCGTGATAATTTTCGCTCAATCTTCACTTTATTTATACCATTCTTCAATTTTTAAAAAAATTTTTTTATTGAGCATTTGTTTTAAATAATGCAAAGAAAAATGTGCGCAAATATTACATCATGTATATTTTTGAACTCGTGTTTTGACACCCCACTCGATGACCTGGTAATCTTTTTTTCACTATCAATTTCACCCCCTAAAGCTAAGCCCATAAGTTAAAATTTAACTTTCAAAACTATACTACACTGATTGGGTCATCAATTCCTATATTTGTGCCAAATTTCAACTTTCTATGCCAAATAATTTCGGAGAATATCGGGTGTGACACACGGACAGACAGACACCGAAGTGATCCTCTAGGTGTTCCTTATGGAACACTAAATATGATTGTGATATAAGGCAAGCACACGAGGAATATATAAGACTTTATGAAAGGCCAAAAACTCAAATAACTTTTAAACGAAAGAAAAGAACCCCTCAAAGACAAAAGAAACTGCAGAAAGGCAGAACTGGAAGTTCTTTTGCATTTTCAAGCTTCCTTACAATCATGAAAACTAAACAAAAAGCAATATTTACTATTTCTTGATTTTAGAAATGGTGCTTGCCTTAGTTTATAATCTTTCCTTCTATGTATTATAGAAATAGCAGTGATTTTTTTCTATGTTAGTGAATTGGCTTTAGTTTGTCCTCGTGAGGCCTTAGCGTGAGTAAGTTTTTTGTTTTAAGATTCGACTTTTGGATAAAACTGAGAAACTCATTGCTGAACGTTCTGTTTTTTAAGAAAAGGTCTGCTTCCAGTTCTGTTCTCTCTATTCGTTACTGCGATTAACAAGAACTTTAAAAAAGTCTAAAGTTTTAACATAAGAAGATTTTTGGTAAGTTCCGATTCTCCTTAATCGTTCAAAAAACTTTACTATGAATAAAATTTATCCAACGAAGGGTACCTTTGGAGAGAACGATATTTTCATTTTCTCGTGTATATATAAATTACTATTAATTAATCACTTGCGCTTTGCTAATTTCGCTAAATAGTTTCAAATATGTTCACACTGCAATAATGAAAGTTTTTTACTTCTAAACCAGTTTGTAAACAATGCGCTAAATTCCAGTTTAAAACTTATGTACTTTAGAAAATAGATGTTGAAGCATTCTAAAGTTAGAAATATTTTTTCTTTAATTATGATGTACCTGCGGCTTTAACCGCATATACATTTCTTGTTGCCTATACAGAATGTTGCTAAAGTCCGAAATGATGGAAATCCGAGGGGAATTTTACAATTATATATATATATATATATATATATATATATATATATATATATATATATATATATATATGTATATATATATATATATATATATAATATATATATATATATATATATATATATATATATATATATATATATATATATATATATATATATATAAAGGAGAAGAGTAGTCTTGACCGACTAGTTAAACAGCAGTATTTTTTTATGGGTCTAGCACACGTGCTGCAGGGAAGTCCCTAAAGCACTCCAGGAGCGGCATGTGTGTGGAAAAAGCAATTCACGTTGTTCTTGAATCGCTGTAAATTGTACTCGGTGGGAAACACAGTGTTGGGCAAATTATTCCGAAGGGATGACGTTCTCCGTATAAAAGACTGCTTGAAAAGCATTGTACACGAAGTAACAAGCTGAACCTCATACGGATGTGAAGCACCAGCGCGACGTGTATTTCTAACATGCACCGCTTTGGGAGGAATTAAGCGGGCTACATCCTTCGAACACTTTCCATGAAAATACTTGTAGAACACACTCAAGTCGCCTACCGTTCTTCGATGTTCCAGCGAATCAAGGCCGCCGGTCAATTCCGGGTCTCCAATCAGACGCTCTTGTCTGAACAGAATCCAACAAATGCAGTGTATGTTTGGGAGCGGAGCCCCAAATGTTCTTGGGGTAAGTGGTCTTTGGAAAAGAACTAAAAAGTTTTGGACACCTTTTGAGCTACGCCAAGCTTTCGAAAATATTTCATTTTCTTCATCAGGGCTACAATTACAGTAGATTATCAGTATTTTTGAGATTAAAAGTAAAGAACAACCCTATTTTATATGTAACATTAAAGTACTTACTGCTAAGTGGTGTGTTCAACAATTGTTGTTTGTGGGGGCACTTTATTACACTTATTCATCAGAAAAAACAGAAAAAAACATGAGAAAAACTCGAAATACTCATCTTTGGGAAATATAGTAAATTTTTACTTCATTTTGTTAGAATAGTGCGAAGAATTGTGTGGTTCTAAAATGATTTTAATTTATAAAGGATTTTTTTGTTATGTTTTCTTGTCATTTTGCTAAGGGCAGTGTGTTTCTATCTCTTAGTTAAGTTGTGGTTAATTTATATTTGAAAGTAGAATGACGTTGACATTTTGTTTGATCGTTTTAAAGTTGAAAAGTTAGTGAAAATCAGTGAGATTATTATCACAGAGATATGTCAGATATGTTGTAACAGTTTTCATTTTGACTGCCTATTTGTAATAGATTGGAGAAAATTAAACTCAGATCTTCAATGTCAGTTTTTTTATTGATCGAGTTCGGTTCAAGGTGGATTTCTACCATTTCCCTAAAGATTCTCCTGCCGAGATTTCTCTCTTTACATAGGATTTTGGTTTCAGCAAAATTAAATTCATGTGAAAATTGGCTACTATGCTGGGCAAGCCCATAAGAATTTTTCTTTAATCTGCAATCACTTTTGTGGGAAGTGATTCTGTCTTTTAGGACTCGAGATGTTTGTCCTATATAGATTTTTTCACATTGAGAGCAAGGGAGGCTGTAAACTACTTCTGAAACTTTCGTGATTTCATCTTTGTCTTTTAGACAAGTGAAAATATTGTTGATAGTTTTTTGTGTTTAAAAGCAATTTTTAAATTAGGTAATTTGTTGAAAAGTTTAGTTGTTTTTGTGGATTTCTTTTATGTATGAAAATAAAAAATAACTCGGTTTCGGGTTTCAGAGAGGAAAGCACTAATATCCGGAGTAAGTTTGTTGTTTTGTTGTACGGGGGGGGGGGGGGGGTGTGTTGAGTTAAATAATAATTTATTTATTAATTGGATTGGTAGGAGTTGGTGCGTAGGGTGTCTCGTAGTTTATTTAGATTTTTCAGTCTGAGGGAAGGATGAGAGATTCTCTCTATTCTTGACTTCAAGCCCAATATCATGTTTATTTTGATTTTAGTGGTATGAGAGGAATGGAAGTTAATGTATCTTCCTGAGTAGGTTGGTTTGGTAAACCAATCTACTATGACGGAGTTATCTTCTTTTCTGACTAGAAGAGTGTCTAAAAGGGGGAGACTGTTGTTTGTTTCCTCTTCAATGGTGAACTGTAGTTTGGGATGAAAGTCAATAAAGATTCTGAGAATGTTAATGTTACATATAAAATAAGGTCGTTCGTTACTTTTAATCTCAAAAATACTGATAATCTACTGTAATTGTAGCCCTGATTAAGAAAATGAAATATTTTCGAAAGCTTGGCGTAGCTAAAAAGTGTCCAAAACTTTTTAGTTCCTTTCCAAAGACCGCCTACCCCAAGAATATAATACTGCTATATATATATATATATATATATATATATATATATATATATATATATATAAATATATATATATATATAAATATATATATATATATATATATATATATATATATATATATATATATATATATATATATATATATATATATATATATATATTTTATTCTCTATCCCTTGGATGTAGGCGTCTATCATGTGCTTCCTTATGTACCTGTTCTGAGCATTTTGTTACCAATTTAGACCCGCTGATTTTTTTAATATCGTCATAGTTGTGGTCTGCCAGTACTTTTTTTTCCCCCCGCGATCTCCATCTGGTCACTTTTTTTCTACAATTATTAGTGTTTCTGGCCACAAGGCCAGCCCAGAAGGGAAGATATCCTTTCAATTATATCGTGGATCCCTGTTTCTTTCCTGATCCAATCGTTTGGTTTGCAGTCCGTAAGTAATACACCTCGTTTAAATTGCTCTCTGGTGAATTTGTTATTAGAAAATTAATAACTTTCCGTGTCAGAACTGAAATTTCGCTGTCATATGTTTTTACTGATAGTTATCATAAATTGAACTGGAAGACTTGCTACATTTTACCGTAAGCCACCCATCCCAGGCGTATCCTTCTATTGAGTTCCAGTTCTTGATTCACTTTTCCGATTCTAACTTCATGTCCTAAATATATATATGAATCCACCCTTTCCACTTGTTGCCCGTGTATGGATATTGTGTCATTAATGGTCGTTTGTTCGTTGGTCATGAATTTAGTGTTCGTGATGTTCATCTCTAAACCGACCTTTTTTGCTTCAGTTTGTAGTTCTTGGAGCATTTTTTCAATTTGATTTGGTTTTCGGCAAAAAGTGCGAAGTCATCAGCAAATCTTAAGTTGTTGATCTCTCTTCGGATATGTTAAGGCCCCTGTTTTTCCAGTAAAGGCTCTTGAAGATATCTTCAGGTACCAGGGTGACTATTTGGGGTGATATGATATCACTCTGTCTAACACTTCTCTTTATTTTTACTTTCTTGATATTCTCATGTAATCTCACATTCAATTTTGATTGTTCATTGATTCTTGTCAGTATGTTAATTTTCCTTGGATCGACTCTTGTGTTTTTCATCGCTTTCTCAATTGCCCACTATTCCACTGTGTCAATAGCTTTTCAGAAGTAGACAAGTGCCATCCAGGCTATCATATTGTATTCAGTCTTTTCTATAAGTTGTTTGACCGTATGTAGATATTCGATTATGCTAAATTTTTTTCGAAAGCCTGTTTGTAATTTGCAAACTTCTTGTCTAATTAATTTATGATTATTCTCATGAATAGTTTGCATATATTTTGTATATCAATATAAATATGGCAGTTTTCGAATCTTTTGGTATTACTCCTTAAACTAGATAATTATTGTAGAGTTTTTTAAGCTCTTTGATTAATGGCAGGATGTCATAGTCTCCTGCTGCTATTTTTATCGTTATGTTGGAAGTAATTCTTACGGTGGTGTATATTGCCCTGTCTGATCTGGCTTTCAGTGTGTGTATTTTAGGAGTTAAGCGCTTGCGAACCAGGATTCCTACGCGCCGGTATTGTTTTGTTCATTTCCACTGTAAAACAGGACATGTCTCCAATTCAGCTTTAGGCGGTCCTATTCTTTCCTTCCTACTTCCGATATTCCTAGGATGTCCCATTTTATCTTGTTGAGCTCGTACTTCAATTGAATCAGTCTTTTCTCATTTCCTAACGACCTAGCGTTGCAAGTAGCTATATATAGTTGGCAGCCAGAGTTAACCAAACCGTTGGAGACTGGACTGTGTTTCCTCGTATCGATCCATCTGACCCTCTGGTCCTAAAACACCACGTTGGCCAGACGTCTTAGAGGTGTAGGATTCAGCCGCCTATAACGTGAGGAACCGTCACTGTTTACAGTCGCCCACTTTGGGTCAGATGCTGCAGTGCCTGTTTGGTCAGCATTTCCTATCTACCACCTATATCTAGGATGCTTTCCTCGATTCGCCACCTGGAACCGCGCCCTCTAGGGTTTACACGCCTTCCCGAGGTATATATATATATATATATATATATATATATATATATATATATATATATATATATATTTATATATCTATATATATATATATATATATATATATATATATATATATATATATATATATATATATATATTTATTGATTTCTACATAACTACCGTTTCCATTAATATACTTAATCCAGTGTTTCTCAAGTTGTTGCCTTCCCTCAAAAAAAAGTGTAAGATACTAGAGCGGCTTTCCACTCATCAACAAAAAAAGGACTGTAGGGTAGATGTTGAAATACCAAGGTTTCGTCGCATATGATATTTTGCGTTTCTCGTTTTAGAAAGCATTCTTCAGAGCATTTTTTTCGTCAACAGTTTTTTTTAACATTCATCGTGCAGTGTATAGTCAAAGCTTCGTGCCCAATTTTAAAAACTATAGTTTCTATACTCCAGCTTCTTTAGCGTGCACTAAAATCCTCATTGATGGTCTGATGGTTTCCTCAGTTGATGCCTTAATTGGTCTTGTTGATTTGGGTTATTCTGACTTAAGTCGACATTGAAACTGTTTAGACCCAAACTTTGCTGTATATATGGGATATTCTTTCAGAATAACTTTTCGGCCATGTGCATTTTTAGTGAAAAACCTTATCTCTGCGCAATGTTTCAAATTACTTTCGCCCATATTTAAAAAAAAAAACGAAAATGGAAACATACCAAGAAATCCAAAAATATTTCTTCCTTTTTATGAAGTGCTATATCCGATACAGACGACCGTCTCGCCTTTAGCTGTAGTTGGTGCCCTTTTAGGTGTTCCACGGACAAAGTCGACGTACAGTTCAATACAGGTTCTAAACTGCCATAGTGAGAGGACTTCACTAGGCATGAAACTACGTGTGGGTGGCCATTGCCTTCCCGAGAGAGGCGACCATAACGTTGTAAAGTATTTAAATCACATATAGTAATTTGACAAACATACAATTTTTTTGCATGACATTTTCTGCATATCTAGTCATTTCACTTACGGGTAGATGACGTAAATAAATATCCTCACTCTTTGTGACGTTTTTTGTAGGATTTATTAGAAAATATGTGTACTCACTAATCCAGTAATGAGATAAAGTTAAATATTTTTACAGGTGATAGAGATAAAGGCTAATAAAAAAATCACATCGAAGATAAAGGTGTGTATTGCAAGGGTATGCTAGAATATACAGGGTGTACAAAAATATTTAAATATATTTTTTTTAAAGGTCATTGATATATATATATATATATATATATATATATATATATATATATATATATATGTATTTATATATATATATATATATATATATATATATATATATATATATATATATATATATATATATACATATATATATATATATATATATATATATATATATATATATATATATATATATGTATTTATATATATATATATATATATATATATATATATATATATACATATATATATATATATATATATATATATATATATATATATATATACATATATATATATATATATATATATATATATATATATATATATGTATATATATATATATATATATATATATATATATATATATATATATATATATATATATATATATATGTATTTATATATATATATATATATATATATATATATATATATATATATATATATATGTATATATATATATATATATATATATATATATATATATATATATGTATTTATATATATATATATATATATATATATATATATATATATATATATATATATATATATGTATATATATATACATATATATATATATATATATATATATATATATATATATATATATGTATATATATATATATATATATATATATATATATATATATATATATACATACATACATAGGTAGTAGTTGTTCGCAGTAATGCAATAACGTCCGTGGCAGCACTTTCGCGTTGTCTAAAAGGTGCTGTGAAATACAAAAAATGTATGTTTCGCCACTTGGACAACGTTGATGGGTATTACGACATCCTTAGGATGTGAAAAAAAGGGTAAAATCCCTACTCAGGCGGTGATGTGAACAATAAAAAAAATATATTAAAATATTTAGACTTTAAGATCAATATCATATTGCGTGTGATCAATCATTGCGTATCCTGTAATTAAATTAAATAGTTCCAAATTTCCAGTATTTGAAAGCTACATTTTTGTTACTTTGATAGCCTGTGACATCTAAATAATATCTTCTAAAGGGAAGGGGCATTTATGGCTCTAGTTTAGTTATTCGCTGTCTCTAATTGTCAACTTTTAATTCAACTGTAAGTCTTATTTTCGCACCGGAAGTGTAGGAACTAGTAAAAATTATTGTTTCGGTTAAACAAAAATAGTATTAGAATCAAGAACAGAAAACTAAACAACATGCATTCTGTCTTGCTATAAAATAGCCGCTACCAAGTGCCAAGGTGTAACTTTCTAAGTGCCAATATCTTGGATCCTATTTATTTTAGGTACAAGGCATGAAATATAACTAAAAATTTATTGTAAAGCGGAAAGTTTTAAAGATAAGGCTAGTATCTAGTGGTGAAATATATAAAGTGTCTTGTTTTAAATTTCTCGGGCATCCTAAATAGAATTTTTAAAACCTGCACTTAAGTATCACCACGATTTTAGTATTTAACTTTTTTTTTCTGTTGGCTACTAAAGAACACACTATTTTAATAGTGGACCACATTATAAAAAAGTAATTTACTACCTTCTTTTGTAAATCAAACTTATATGTGCCACACATTTCTTAACAGCACACAATTTCTAATCAATTTGGGTTTTCATAAAAATATATATATTTTTTATAAACAACATTTTTCTTTAAATTACTCTGCCGTGAAGTGATTGAATTGTCGCTTATTTCCTTTTTCCTTTCATTCATCGATATGCTGTTGTGTATAATTTTTTTTTTTTCTGTATTAAAGGTAAAATAAATTGATATAAATCTCTGGCGTTGGCAATTTCTGGTGGTTTCAGGTGATATTTATCGATTTTTATGCTGTAAAATTGGTAAAAAGATTAAAACTCTTACAAAACTAGTATCGAATTTTAACTTTTGATGATTGATTTTATGCAATAAATCCATTTCTAAGAAATCTTGCAAAAATTGGTTGAAATTTACGCAGTAATTGGAACACAAGGTGTTGACCTCTTCTTGAATACTCATGGTACGACTTAGTACTAAAAAGCTATCAATCACCGTAACACCATTTTAGTCTGTTTTGTCGTCTTAACGTGCCTCGGTTTTTACTTCCAACACTTATACTGGAAACCATAATCTGATACTCTTATTATACTAAGAGTATAAATATTTCAGCCATGATGTGCTCCATCTTTAAGGTTCTTCTGTCTTTTATCTTTCCTTGAATATGTCTCGTACGCAGACACTAAGACTATAATTACGATTTAAGTTGATACCATAGTTATTACTGGCCAGATGTACGACGTCTATGAGAAAGTGAAGACGTAAACAAAAATTGTGCTATTCACGTACCCTATGTTATTAATGATCTCGTATGAGGTTTGTATAGTCTTTGAGAAAATAACCACATAAATATTAAACAACATATATAGAAATATATATATATATATATATATATATATATATATATATATATATATATATATATATGTATTTATATAAATCTGTTTGTTATATATTGGGTTTTTAGGTTCATTCAATTAACACCATTAAACTCTTTTGAAAATTTTTTTTATCATTATTTTGATGTTTCATCCATGGCTTTTGGGGCATTTTCAAAAACTGTTTTATTTTACTTTGTCTCGAAAATAAGCGACTGGGATTGATATATTTCAGTCAAAGGTTAACGTTAAGACTTTGACGCCTTTGACTGAAATATATTAATCCCAGTCACTTATTTTCTAAACATAGTAAAATAAAACAGTTTTTGAAAATGCCGAAAACCATGGACAAAACATCACAATAATAGTAAAAAAAATTCAAAAGAATTCGGACCCAAGATATAACAAAAAGATTTATTTACATAAAGGTTTATGAAATCAAATCTATATATATATATATATATATATATATATATATATATATATATATATATATATATATATATATATATATATATATATATATATTGTGTATATATATATATATATATATATATATATATATATATATATATTATGTGAAAAAAATGTCTTGTGTACCCAGTTCTGATCTAAATCTAGACTATGTTCTTGAGAGCCTGGATCCCCTTTTTGCGTATATTTTCTTATGGATTATTCTTATTATTACCACCAAGTTCTACATAGAAGGTGTACAGTACTTTTTTGAGTCGTTAATTCCAGGGTTAATAGAAAATATCGACTTCAGGCAATATACCAACCAATCTGCCGGTATACTGCCTGTCTTGTGTAGTCTAAATTGCATTCGTCAATCACTTCCATAAGAACTTGGTCTAGTCTGACAACTTCTCCCTTTCTTTGCCAAGCCATATGGATAAAGTTTCTAGCGTCCAAGAGAGTTACAGAAAAAATGTTACCTTTATCGATCGTCTCTAACATTTTCATAGGTAAAATCTTTCTATAATGACATTTTCATACTCATTTTAAAACAAAAACTTCACTTTGCTACTTTGATCAAATATGCATTAGAACCGCATAACATAACAAATGAATTGAAAATAATACTGCTCGAACTCGCAATGCAGCGGAAACAAGTGGAATAGGGGTTCCCAGCGAGTTTCGGTGAATTCCCTAGATCAAGTCGCGCGAGATCGAGCACAGGGAGTGGCAAGTTCGTTATAAACGGACACAAAACATCCAAATTTGGTTTGCTTTATCCAGAAATTCGGGTTCGGTATAAGCAGATTTCACTGTAGTTTAATATTTCTTTTAATAATAATTATTTAACAATAATTTTTTTGATTTGTAATAACTAAAATATTCGTAATTGTAATTATTATAAATAAATAATAATAAACTTGAAATAGGTCGCTTGTCCAGTCGTCGATATGACTTTCAATTTTGTTTTTGGGAGCATCAAACCTTAGTCATAGAGTCCTCTTTAACTTGTCGATCGTCCTGGAGCAATTTTTGGAGGAATTTCCGGGTATATCGGCTACCCATTAACTCTACCTATATTAACGCGTTCGTCCAAAAATCAAGCTTTGCTTTAACCTGCTCTATGTCTTTACGTTGGTCTGATTAATACTTTTCCTTAGCCTCAATTAACTTCCTTCCAATGGCAGCCTGCGTTTTCCTATATTTTCTATCATCCTTACCCTTTAAGTTTCGTCTAAATGTTACTCGACTTAGCTTCATCCAATTTTGCTTCCTGAAAACTAGACGTTGTCATAACATTTTATTTTTGCATATTTTTCCATTTAAAGTTCTATTAAATAAGTGTTCTCATCACTATATTATTTAATATAACACAACAAACTCGAACAGATTGACGATCAGAATATTTTAGTTCTAAAATCGTTTAAGGAATTTCCTTTGCGGTTTCTTCTATTAAAACTTTGGTTGTTTTAAAAACTGACTCATCAATAATTTTGTTAATCAGTCATGCATGGAACATATAGAAATGCAAAAACCTCGGCGAAAATTTTTTATACTTCTTTTAACAAAAGAAGTAAGAAGTAGAGGAAATCAAAATTATATACATAATCACCGAGTACATAATGGCTTTATTTTAATTAAAATAAATTATCTCTTTGTTGTAATGACCATAAAACTATATATTATTTCTGACATTTTATGGGGACGTTGAAAATATGTTCCTTTACATTTACAAAGAATAAAATAGTAATAATAATATCTCCTACGTACTTACAAACAAAATGTTTGAAATCTCCCCCTAAACTTCTGATTGTTTTGTTACAGGGCTCAAAGCCCAGCTCACGTATCTCGTTGGGAGCAAGTTCAGAAGGAAGTGACGACAACAGGCAGTTATCAACTTACCGAAACTGAACTCATTTATGGCGCCAAATTGGCTTGGAGAAATTCGGTGAGGTGTATTGGACGTATACAGTGGTCAAAATTACAGGTAAGTGTTAAGAATAGTATTGGATTATTATTAACTAAGACGACGGTATTAACTGACAAAAAACAAAAATATGATATGTCAGTTTAAAGATCCAAAAAGCTTAAGGATTTTAGTAATTTTTCTTAGGGAAGCTTATATGATATTTAGTTTAATAAGATTTTTTTTTTCGATCGTATAGTTAGTTTTAGCTCCAGAAACTAATAAGTCACTGTTAATATTGTTATATGTCACAAATAATTAGTGCGTCAGTTAGAGTTAGCTTAAACATTGTCTCTTCTTCATTGAATGAGTGTTAAACAGAGTTAGTTAAGGCTTAAATAGTTTTATAAACAATTTTGAAACTAATTCACATTTAATTTATTTGTTATTTTAATAATCGTTATTAAAAAATATGATTTTTAGTGTTCCATACAGAATACTTTAAGATCACTTCGGTGTCTGTCCGTCTGTTAAACTAGATTTTCTCCGAAACTTTTTGACATGGAAAGTTGAAATTTAGCACAAATATAGGAACTGATGACCCCACCAGAGCCGTGAAGTTTTGAAAGTTAATTTTGACTTAAGGGATTAGTTTTGGAGGGTGAAATCGGAAGCGAAAAAAAAAATTACCAGGTCATCGAGTGAGGTGTCAAATGTGTGAGTTCAAAAATATATACGATGTAATGCCTACACACACTTTTCTTCATTTTATTTTTAAAAAATTGGTGTCCCCTCTCTTATCTCGAAAAGTACTGAGCAAAAAATTCTGAAAAAATTCTAGAATTTTCTCCGCAAGGTGTAGATTGAATCAAAATTATCACGAGTGCATTATCTTTGATAATTTATTTGGTATATAAAAAAAAAAAACAAAATTTCAAGGTCATACGTTTTGAACAAGATTCGAAAACTTATTTAGGGTAACAAAATTTTTTATTCTAAAAGCACTCATCGTACGGAACACTAATTGCGCAAGTCCAACTTGTACTTTGCCGATTTTTTTTTCTAAACCAAAGTATACCTGAAACATTGTAATAATTCAGTTAACACATACGGGGTATTATTATTAAGAAGTGGGTCTAATAAGGAAACTAAAAGCGATTACTACAATTCCAACTTAACTATAACCTCAAAAACCTGAAGTTTAATTTAGTAGTAACTGTAATAAATGCTTTATCACGGACAAGTTAAAGTGATTTTCTATCATTCCGCCTTATAATGAGAAATAATCTAATTTTTAATTAAGTCCCTAATGGTTCGTTAAAAATAACACTGAAAATTAAAGTAAAAACATTCATTTCTCTTACATTAATGTTGTATCTAAGGTTTTGATGTTTAGATAAATCTTTTTTATACGCCTTGCATGTTTTATTCTAGTAGATGTTCTTGATCTCAATATCAACACTCTACAGTCATACCATTAATGTAAGCGAAACCAAAGTTTTTGCTTCTGTTTCCAATTTCTATAACCGAAAGTTTAGGAATCAATAGAAATTAACAAACACCCTACCAGCTTAAATAAAGACTCATGTTATGGTCTGCATTATATGTGGAAAACGATCATTACACTCGGCCATCGATCAGTGAACCCCTGTCAAGTATAACTACTTGACTTTAACTTACTCGAGGTCATTAGGTATTCATCATAGGAGAAACGTCGGCAAGTCCATTTAATTTAACACTATCTATATTACACTGTATCAAACTGGAGTGACTTTCCCAAATTTTGCCTACACTTTTTGAAATCAGAATCAAATTATCTTCATTTAAAACCAACATGAAATCCTATAAAATTTATATTAATTCCGACCGAGATAAATTATATAAAAATATTCTCTCAGTGTTTAATTGAAAGAAGCCTAATTTCTATTTCGTAAATAAGAGTGAAAGGAAAAGTGTTTGCAGGACCATTAGTGTTTAATGATCTATGAAAGTAGTAGCTGTATGTAAGATTTTACTTGAAACTGAACTAATTTTTTTTTCTTCTTTTCCCTCTTTTGTCCTCGTCATTTTCTTAATTTCTGTTTTTACCACTTTTTTTAGTTTTTAATGTTTCGGGGCGGATTTTCACTGTATGCGTTAGTATAGACCTAATTGTGGTTTTATAGAATTCAGATTTCGTTTCAATTCTTAAGCGCTTGTTTCAACATATTGCATTGTTTAAGCATGCCGCTGTTTTGGTTACATACCTGCCTGCTGTGGGGGGGCTGGTAAAGCGCCAGACCGAGAGAGAATTATTCAGCGAAACTGGCAATAATTGCCGCCAGGCACTTCGATCGTCAAAGTTCCACCCTACGTATATAAAAATGAACTACTAAAAATGAACAAAGTCCATATTTCAGCAGCGACCCTGGAACCCTGACGATCGCGCTACCTGTCGGTAATTGTTGACCCCTTAGCTGGATAATCATTAGTCGGTCTGTAGCCTTAACCTTAAGAGTTTTGTTCTCTTGTTTATTAATCCTAGCTCGGCTGTTGCGCCGTCATGGATTGATAAATAAGAGAACTAACTGTAGGTTACTGCTGAAATATGGACTTATTTCATTTTTAGTAATTGATAATATTTCTCAAAATTCGATCCGAAATCAGGACAGTTAAAAGGCTGTGACTCGAAGAAGAATGTAGGGAAATAGACAACCACGGAGAACACAGAATGTTAAAGAATGCAGCGGGAATATACAAAACTAGAGTTCATACAGTATTTGTCAATAACGAGAATAGGGTAGTTTTGGATGAGTAGCAAAAAAGGAAAGTATAGAAATGCTACATAATGAAACTTTGTCAAGATGTATCTTTCTATGCTTCGTTTACTACGAAAAGGCTTTTAAGAGGGTGCAACACAATAGGTTAGTAGGTATTCTAAAGAGAACTGATGTAGATGTGTAGGACATTTTTTTGTATTCAAGACTTTTATTGACACCAATCCGCACACATGAAAACAAATTAGTTTACAACAGACTATGTTGAAATGAGTAGGGATCTTAGAGGAGGATGGAGTTTTGACTTACCAGCAGCTCTACGCCAGGAGTCCATTTCTAGCGCCAATAGTATTCTGTTCATTTGCCATATTTCACACCCATAAAGAACCATACTTACAAAAACCGTGTGGTACATCAGGTGTTTTCGCTCTTGGAGTATTTGATTCGACCAGAGGACGGCGTTCAAGAAGCTCATTATCTGTTTTTCTTTCATAATAAGAAGTTATATTTCTTTTTCTGTGCGACCTTTGTATTCTATTTTCATTTCTAAGTTGGTGTACTCCGTATGCGATTTTATTATATTCTGTTGGTCTACTTTAACATCCTCTGTTATCTCTCTTTCAACATATACATACTGTATTTTTGTTGTGTTGGCCAATAGACCCAATTCTTCATATTGTTGAAACAGTCTTCGGGCCATAAATTCCAGATCCTCCTTATCCTGAACAATCGCAACTTCATCATCTGCAAAATGGAGGGTACACAGCGTTGTATCATCGTTCAATTGTATGTCTGTTCCGTTACACGCACCCCTCCAGTTCTTTAACACCTTATTGAGACATATTTTAAATAATGTGGGAGAGAAACAGCATCTCTGTCTCAGACCTTTGGTGACTTCAAATCTATTTGGCAAGGTGTTTCCTATTTTAACTCTTGATGATGAGTGTTCGTATAGTTGCGTCACAGCTGGTGTTACGGTGTTATTTACAGGTGATCGTTTTAGGACCTGCCAAAGTTTATGTACCGGTACACTATCATATGCCCTAGTCAGATCCATAAACAATAGAGAAACTTCTCTTTCTTTTTTCGTTTACCTGTACCAGACTGAAAATGTGATCAACGCAGGATCTACCGAGTCGAAGCCAGTCTATTGTTCGATTTCTTGGGGTCCAAATTCTTCCTCTATTATATTGCGCAATATTTTTCCATACAAGCGGCTTATGATACTAGTGACAGAGATACATCTATAATTTACACAATGGTTCTTTGGGCTTTTCTTAAGGAGTTATCCAAGCCTCCTTCTGGCTTACTGGTATTTTATATCCGTTTACGCGTCGGAAAAACAGTTCTTTTCGGTGTTTTATTAACTTTTCAGTACCATTTTTTAACAGCTCAGCAGATAGTCCTTCGGGTCCAGCAGCTTTTCTGTTTTTTTATTCATTTTATGGCTTTGCAGATCATATCCTCAGTAACACCTATGTTGTAAGGTCTAGGAGAACTTGCTATATATTTTTCTTTGTCTTCAGTAAGTTCGTTTGTATAGTGTCATTGCCATTCGTCTAATCGCATTGTTTGGAAATGCGTTTTGTTTGTGGTGTACTCCCTTTGTAGATGTTTATATATAATTTTATCGTTGGTGTCTTTACTGTTTAGCCATTGTTTATTTGCCTTCTGTTTTTTTTTCTCTTTGTTCTTCTAGTGTTGTGTTCCACCGTTGCAATTATGCGTGTGATGGCGCTTATTTTCTTGTCCTAGAACCTCATAAGCTACAGGATGCAGGGATGCCATTATATGTTTGTACAGATGTTCAGTTTCTTGGGTTAGGTAATCATCGTTCAACTTCAAATCTAGTCTGGTTTGGTAGAGTGCTTTAATAGTCGTCGCACAGTTTATCCAAGTTGTATCTTATTTGCCCTATTTCGAGCTCATTTGCTAGGAAGTAGTGGACTAAATCACATTCTATACCCCTATATACTCTGACATCTTGGACAAACCATTTAATTTTTTTTAAACAATAACATAATCGATAATACTCGTAGATTTTAAACCTCATGTGTCTTGGTGCCATGTATATTTGTGTATGTTTTTATGTGGATAGAAACCATTTAATATTTTGAGTTCATGTTGTTCACATGCTTCTGTCAATCGTTGTCCATACCGATTTAGAGTTTCTACTCTATATTTATCGATTACGTTACAATTGCCTTTAGTACCTGTTCAGACATCTTAAAGTAATGTAATTTCACGATGGTCACCTAGCCTAGCAATTGCATCGTTAAGTTGATCGTAAAACTCATTCTTTTCTGTTGTGCATCCTCATTCGGGGCGGAGACTGCTATGATAGATACCCTATGTCTTCGAATGCTAAGATTTACTGTGGCTAGTCTTTCGATTATTGCATTCCAATGACTAAGACAATTTTGATATATCTTGTGTATTATTATTGAGATTCTCTTTCATGCTCCATTATTTTTGGGTACACCTCTGTGTATACGTATATAATTCCCAACTTATTCAATACCATCTCTTCTATTTTTAAACTTCGACAGTACTGCTATATCAGTTTTCATCTGCAGAAGCCCTCCGGTGACATCTCCCACTTTTCTGGTCAATCTCTGAACGTTCCAGGTTGCAAAAGTCATTACTATATGCCGATGGCGTGGTCGCTTCCGTAAATATCCAACTATACTCGGAGGTATTGTACCAGGATTTTTAGCTGCATATATTTTTCCAACCTCGAGGACCAGAAATTTCTAACAAGGTTATTTACAATACAATATTTTTTCCATGGAACAAAATATTTTCGTCGTTACAGGTAACGGTAAATTAACTATTTGTTAAATGCGTTTATTATTATTATTTTTATTATTATTTAAACTAAATGATTTTTCAATGTTATTAGAATTTTTCTATTGTTTCATTTAGTTAGGATATTTTCTTGAGTTACAATCGCCTTAGTAATCGTGCAATCTCGAAAACAAAAAACTAACCAGAAAAAGATTTATAATGTGGAAAACACAACAGAACAATGGTAAATTAAAATCGCCCATTTGATATTCGTGACTATTTTATACGGGACCAAATTAGTGAGCTTTATAGGACTTTCGCCTACCTATTACTAAAATTGAAAAGTATAAACTATTTATACATATATATATATATATATATATATATATATATATATATATATATATATATATATATATATATATATATATATATTGGAAAATGCCCCTCATGCTTATTTTAATAAATTTAATTGAAAAATTCTAAAATCACTGGACTACATAATATAAAAAAAGTATCGTGCCTCCACTGACTTTCCGTTCAACATGCAAGAGTCAGAGAGTCAGGCAGTTTTTCAACCGATTATAACAGAGATGCTGAGCCGTCATCAGTTACTAAAGGCATTGACCATCTAGTTTACTTATTAAATTTTGTTACAACAATAAACCTTTTTGTCTCTTGAAATATCATATACAGAAATTGTTTTAAGTAATTTTTTTTAGGTTCTCAAAGTTTAAGCATATTAGTGTTTTTTTTTGTATTGTCTGTAGCGTATTTAACAGGTATCGATGTGTTTAATGAATGTCTTGCTTACTAATCTTTAATTCCTGAGAAAGAGCTACTTTGTTTCGAACAGTAGAATAAGTATGTATACGATTCTATCCACGATGAGTTTGGCAAAAAGTTTGAGTCTCTCTTCAATTGGTTTTAGGTGTTATTATTAAGGGGCGCTATTTATTAATATTTTTCTACAATCGCTGTTTTTGCAGATATATATATATATATATATATATATATATATATATATATATATATATATATATATATATATGCAGTAATAAATTACAGTGTGACCGAGTTGTTTCGTTTAAAATGTTTACAGTGGATATGATTATAGTATCCAGAGATTATCCCCTTAATTCATTTTTATTGAAAAATGTCCAGACTAGTTTAATTAAGCTTCTGGAGATAACAAAATGCCTGCCATCGTTTTCAAGATTGAGCAAGGAGTCTTTGGTAACAAGAGCATTACAACTAGAGATCTGCCGCATTGGGTTTAATATTATTCAGGTTTAAAGAAAAGGCTATCCTCGATCGTTAATTTTTTTTTAAATATCCGAAAGAGAATAATACAAGTAACGATAATCAGTGTGATCTTCATATACGAAGATTTGCACAATTTCTAATAACTTAGGTCACATATACTAGTAGCAACGCAATTGAGCAGTCTCAAGTGTTTGCTCTTGATGTATCTAAGGCATCCTAGCATTTTGGGAATGAAAGATTACCGGATGAGCTGCACTCTTATGGTATACTAGAAATGTTTTGTTGATTGCTCCCCAGCTTTCTCAGAGATCGTTCTTGCAAGTGACAGTTGATTTACATATTTTCTACACCTTAGCTACTAACGCTAGTATATTACAATTCTCTATACAGTCTCCTTTATTTCATCCTTTTTTACATTAACTAGCTGCAGGAAAGAATGTTGATTTATAAATTTTTTGACCACAGCACGCTCGTTTTCTCATTCACTTTGAATACCAGCTGCTTATGAGAACATCTGCAGACAACAGAGAGTACCGCTTAATAAAGCTCTGGAAAAATTGTATCTTGTGGTGAAGTAGAATTTAACCCTGCCACAATCCATGCAGCTGTGTATTTTGAAAAAGTTAAAGTTACCGAAGTCAGCCTAATTATGTCAGGACTATTAGCATCATTACACATTTAGTCATGCGTCAACCCAGAAGATCTCTTGGCATAATCATATTTCATGCAAAGTTTTTGAATGTTATTTCATACTTTAAGCTTCATCCATCAAATAAACTTTCGATTCTGGCCTAAATTCGACTATTGAGGAACTGCAGTTATTAAATGCACTCTATGTGTGTTAAATATGATCCACCTGATAGTGGCTCACTTGACTTGGTACCAGATATTTTGATTTTCAAAGTTGGTGACTTGAGTGTATTCTATGAATGATTTGATGGAAAATGTTCGATGCATATAGGCCTTAGTTTCTCCCTGAGCGTTGCATGCTTGGAATACATATCAGTCTAATATATCACGTTCAGCCTGTAACTCCTCATATGCTCCTCTTTGAGAACTCTTTTTGTGGTGTCAGTGATACAATTTCTGCATTTCTTGAAAAATTCTATTCGCGTCGTAATAGTAGTGAAGTAGCTGCGGCAGTGTTTTATGATTTATCCAAGGCGTTTGATTATGTCAGTCATATTCTACTGCATAAATTGGAAAGTTAATGCCTAAAGGGATATGCAGTGGTTTAAGTGACAGCTTTCTTTGCATCTCCGACAAGTAAATTTCAATAAGAGAACTCTAGACTATTAAATCTGGTGTATGACAAGGCTCTGCACGTACTATTCTTATTAATAAAGATAAAACAACCAATAGTATCAAGAAAATGAACACACTATTTACAGACTTCTCCACAGTAATTGTTCAACAGAGGTTGAAAATAATATTAAGTAGTAATAAATACTATATATATATATATATATATATATATATATATATATATATATATATATATATATATATATATATATATATTAATAAGTAAGGTAAAATAATAGACCAATGCAAACTATTTTCGTCTTAATATAACAAAAAACAAATAACACGTAGGCTGAAAAGTCTGATACATAGATATCGCCCTTTTCAAGTACCAACGATACGTGTCAAAATTTCATGACATTTCGACGATTAGTTTATAAGTTACAGTGATTTTAGTGACGCTAACTTTTTATATTTTCAAAACAATGGAAAAAATCGAATTTCGTGTATTGACTAAACACTGTTCTTGATGGGAAAAAATACCGTTCAAGCAAAGCAATGGCTTGATATTGTTACAGGGATTCTGCCCTTAGAAAATCACACATCATTTACTGGTATGCTGAATTTAAACGCGGTCGTACAGATACAAATTATGCTGAACGCTCTGGACGCCCAAATGAAGTGGTTACACCAGAAAACATTAAGAAAATCCACAAAATTGTTTTGGATGACCATAAAGTGAAATTGCGTGAGATAGCTAACACCCTCAAGATATCAAAAGAACGTTGGTCATATTTTGTATGAACATTTGGGCCTGAGAAAGCTCTGCTCGAAATTTACTAACAGTGGACCAAAAACAACAACGTGTTGATGATTCTGAAAGCTGTTTGGATATGTTTAAGCCCAATAAAAAGGATTTCTTCATGCGATATGTGATAATGAATGCAACATGGATCCACTACTACACACTGGAATCAAATCGACAGTCAGCTGAGTGGACAGCAGCCGGTGAAAGCCGTCCAAAGCAACCAAAGACACCACAGTCAGCTGGGAAGGTTTTGGCCTCTGTATTTTGGGATCCGCATGGAATAATTTTTATCGACTATGCTGAGAAAAATCAACCATCAGGTAGAAATCGCAAGGAAATGGTCCCAAATGAACAAGAAAAAAGTGCTCTTTCATCAAGACAATGCAAAATTGCATGAATTAAAGGTCAAATTGTCTCCTCTTTCACCGTATTCTTCAGATTTGGCCCCCAGCGACTATTATCTATTCGCAGACCTCAAAAAAATGCTCGAGGGAAAGAGATTTGACTACAATGAAGAAGTTATCGCCAAACTAAGACTATGTTGATGAATAACGTCGAATTTTGCAAAAAAAAATTATTTTAAGTAACTAGACCAAAAACTTTTCAGCCTACGTGTTATATTGACTTTCGAATGTCTCTTTGATAAAGTAACCCTGTAACACGAGGATGTGTGATTAAATTTTGGGAAATGTATAGAGATAACAAGATAAAGTATAAATTATATAGAAATTTATATAACAAGTATAACACAGATTTCTATAAAAAATGATTCCACTATCTTTTCAACTGGTTTTTTGTTTTGCAGGTTACAGACTTATCCTGTCTAATTTTAAGAAAAGTACAAAATGACCTTAATTTAATACTATTCCCCACAATTCGCCAGACTTAACATTACTTTTAAGATGAATATAATTTACAAAAATTGTTATTCGTTGTTGGTCAAAAAGGGATTTTTACGATAGTACAAAAACTATTTTAAAATATTTTTACTAGAACAAAAACAGTTATTAATAAAATATAATATTTGTGTTTTTGACCAATTTAAGCCATTTGATGGAAGCATACCAGCCCGCTGTCAGAAGTTGTTCAAACTACAGATTTGCAAAGGAATTTTAAGCAAGGGCACGGTGACCGTTTTTATATACGTTAATAGATCCGTAGTCACTATTAATATTTTTTCGTTTTTTCTATTGAAAAGTTATTTTACATTTATTTAAATTTTTATATCTTTAATAAAATAAAATACCACAGTCTCTCAAAAATTTATTTACCCAACTTATTTAAATCCATAGCCGGAAAATGGCCATTTTATAACCTTTTATTTACGAGCTCGTCATATTTACGACCAAATTTTATTTAGTTTTTCATACAGGGTAACTAAGAAGCATGAATAAACTTCGGTCGTCGAGTTTTTCGGTCAAGAATGGTCAAAGCAACAAAAGTTTGGCTAGAAAACAGGATTTTTTTCGACTTTTCACCTCTAATCATAATTTTTCAAAGGTTTTGAGAATCGTTAGAGATGGGATAAAGCTTTAAATTCCAATTGCAAAAAAAATTTTTTTTTTTTTTTGAGAAATCCACTCTTACGTTTTTTTATAAGAGGTTTCGAAAATTTTTCCCTCTGTTATTGATTTTTATTTTAGTGCCCTTTCAATCCATCTGTAGCCGCCTTAATGAATTTAAAGAACGATGACTGCCCCTAAAACAGCTCTGCTTCATTCTCTTTTTGGATCAACCTAGCCCTTAAACCTGACAGCTCCGCTTACATAACTCTTAATAACAGACATGGAATCAGCCTATTTAACATACATAACACCAGTCTTATTGTTTATAAAGGTCTCAGATACTCTAAAATCCAAAGTTTAGTTCCAAATGTGATTTAATATTATTGAGGAAACAGCTCAAACTTTACTAGAAGAACTTAGGGGGAATTTAGAAAATAGCTTAGAAGAATCAGCACAAATAAAGAATAGCCGGTCAAGCGCAAGTTGAACTTGCGCAATTAATGTTCCGTACGTTGATTGCTTTTAAAATAAAAATGTTTGATACGGAAGTATAAAATGACCAGTGACTTCACAAAACACATCCTAAATGAGTTTTCAACAAAGTTTTTTTCAGATCGTCACTAAACTGATAACCTTGAAATTTTTATTTTTTTATGTACCAGATAAATTATTAAAGGTGATAATTTTCGTTCAATCTACACCGTGTAGAGAATATTCTAGAATTTTTTCAAAATTTTTTGATAAATATTTTTCGAGTTAACGGGGGGGACAGCGATTTTTAGTACTTTTTTAAAAATAATACAACCAGACATTTGACACCCCACTTGATGACCTGGTAATTTTTTTTTTTCACTTCCCATTTCATCTCCCAAAACTAGTAAAAATTTAACTTTCAAAACCACACGGCTCTAATGAGGCCATCAATTCCTATATTAGTGCTAAGTTTCAACTTTCTATATCATATAGTTTCGGATAGACAAACGGACACCGAAGTGATCTTAAAAGTGTTCCGTACGGAACACTAAAAATAGACACATGTCAAGAAACAATGTACACAATTTTTAGACATGAGATTAAACAAAAAGCTTAAAAAATAAATCAATTATTGTTACTAATAAATAAACATCAAAATACGTTATTGGTGTTGAATTTTAAATGAGAAACATGAGAGCTAAAATTAAGTTAAATAACCAATCTTTGTCAAGATACATAAACCGTAAAAATACGAAAGGCCATATTATAACCATTATAACTATAAAATCGAGTGCTCCATATAAAAAAATTTGGCCGTACAAAGGATAAACAATGACTTATTGTCAACCCAGTAGTGTAACTTCGCATAGTCATAATACTCTTAGTATTCTATTATATTAAAGAATCCTTTTGTCAGTTTATTCTCCACGTTTTATCATTTTTAAAACTATTGTTAGTAATAATATAATTGCTTTAATGCAAGAATTCCTAATGTTTGCTTTAATGTGACAAAATTGCTACCAAAAATGGACTAGAAGCTTTAGAGCGTATAGTATAAATTAATAATAGACTTCTTTTAATATTAGAGTATTTCCACTGCTCAACTTTTACAATAATTTTTAAAGCTGAAATTGATACGGTTTTTAATTTATCTTTCTATTTTTTTTATTTCAGTTATGATATCGAATTGTATTTTCTCGTTAACTAAAATTTTTACGTTTGGGAAGGAAGAGAGCTTATTGGTACTTTTTTCACTTTGAGCTAGATCAAAATACAAACCTGGAAAATAACAAATTAATTTCCAAATACGAGAGGTGATCAAAAAGTTAGTCACCTCATAACGAAAATATAATCTGATGCCTTATATTTTTTAATGTCGTCTCCCTCGTAAAAGTAGTGCTTCGTTATTTGGTAGAGTTAATTCATCGAGTTGAATGGACAATTTGAAAGTCTCTAAAGTAATCGCATAATAATATTTCCACATCTTCAGACATTTTATCTATTCTTCCTTGCACCGAGTTATTACTTAGAAGAACTTTTCTGATCATATCTGACGGTTTTTATGATGAAGAGCAGTTTTTATTACCTCTTTAACTGCCGGTAAGATTAATTCCTCGCCAATTTTGTGTGGTTTTCCCGCTTTTGCGATTAACAACGCAATATTATATGAGGCTCGTAGTCAATCATCTTCTTCTTTAGAAGACAACGCAAAAAGATTTGATATAGTTGGCTGTTTTAAATATTTCTTCTCCAGTCCTTGAAAACAGGATAAATCTTTGTCCTTTTTATCAACTTGCATTTTATTCAAATGCTCTTGTAGTTTAGAAGGCTTCATGGCTTTATTTAAAAAAAACTTGTTGGTAAATTAAACACCTAGGTAATGATTGGTTTGTAGGAGAGTGCGTATATCCATATTTCAAATGCTCAATACTGTACAGGGTGAGTCAACGATAGAGTAAAGTTCATTATCTCATTTATTTCGGGAATGACGAAAAGATGTTAAATAAAATAGTTTTAGTTAATGTTAAGGTGCACAGTTTAAAATTTTTTTTGAGTATACCGGGTATTTCAAAAAAGTGTGGCCAATATAACATATGTTTTTTAAATGGAACATCCTCTTTTCTAATTTGTTTTTAAATTCTGCGTAAAATTTTATAACTTTTTTACTAATAATGTTATATACCTAAACCTAGTAGTTTTTCTACTATTTCAATTTTTTTTTAAAAAAAATACTAGTTTTCATTTTTGTAAAAAATTGCCAGTAGAGCCATTGTTTCTGAAGGTGGAATACTCATAATTGGTACGAGCGTTCTATAGAGATGAAAAAAGGCATATGTAATGAAATTGAGTTAGATGTTTCAGAGTGTGCAAAATAAATTTATACATTTCGATTATTTTAATCTGAAAAATCTCAAATTTTTTAAATGGCACACCCTGTATATTATTATTTTTTTTCTGATAGATTTTACAAAACCCTCCTACTTATATTGAATATATCATATACCTATTTCTAATAATTTTCGATTTATTTTGAATTTTTCAATTTTTACCCTTGTTTTTAATACACTTACCCTATAAAATCATAGTTGCCAAGACAAAACAAAAATGTATGCATTGTCAAATTTTGACATATCTATTAAGCAAGTAAAAATAGTTTAATTTGTTCTAGTAAGTGACGTATAAAGATAATAGTTATGGATTTTCCCAAAAATGAATTAATTGATATGGTTTATATACTGGGCGAGGTGCGAAAAAATTGTCTTTTGGCAGCAGTGCTTTACGGAGCGAAGTACCCTAATAGACGTATATCATCTAGAAAATCTTTTCAGTGCTCAATGGAACGGTTTGATGGTAGTGGTAGCGTTAAGTATACGAAACGAAAAGTAGTAAACCAGAATGCTTCCAATGAAGAAAAAGAAATGGAGATTTTACATCATGTTGAAAATAATCCCCAGGTCAGCAGCCGTGAACTAGCTGACGTAACTGTCACATCCCAATCTACGGCTAATCACACCACGATAAAATATAAGTATCATTCCTTTCACATGGAACTACACCAAGAACTTCAAGACCGTGATTTTGAACGACGAGTAAACTTCTGTACCATTATGAATGGAGCAATAGAGGTCGATCCAAATTTTTTATCCAAAATAATGTTTCTGATGAAGCGACCTTTCGCAGTAATGGAGTAGTTAACAGCCATAATATGTACTATTATTCAACATCCATTTTGGGTCCGGGAAGTTCAAAACCAAAACTATTGGTCACTTAATGTATGGTGTGGAATATTAAATTTTCGAATTCGTGGTCCATATTTTTTCCGCGAACCGCTTAACGGGCCTAGATATCTAAATTATTTGCAAAACGAATTACCCCAGCTTCTTGAAGAAGTTGATAACTTTGAAAGAGAACAAATGTGGATTTAACAACACTGGGAATTTCGGGAATTTTTAAACGATCGTTATGCACAAAAATGGATCGGTAGAGATGGATTCATTCAGTGGCCCCCTCGATCATGGGACTTAACACCTTTAGACTTCTTTTTGTGGAGCTACATTAAAGAACGTCCTTTATGCTAAGAAAAGTGACAGAAAATATAGTAAAACGACTAAACATGTGTATTCCAATAGACCGGTATATTTTGGAACATGTGTTACGTCATAATAATTAATCATTAGATAAGTTAAACTATATTGAAATTATTATTAACTATTTGTTTATGTTTTCACAATAGCGTAAGTATATTAAAAAAAACCGGTCAAGTGCAAGTTGAACTTGCACAATTAGTGTTCCGTACGTTGATTGTTTTTGAAATAAAAAGTTTTGTTAGGGTGGTATAAAATGATCAGTGACTTCACAAAACACACCCCAAATGAGTTTTCAACAAAGTTTATTTCCAATCTTTACTGAAAACTGGTGACCTTGAAATATTGTTTTTTTTTCTATACCAGATAATTAAAGGTAATGATTAATTTTCGTTCAATCTATACCCCGTGGAGAATATTCCAGAATTTTTAAAAATTTTTTTGATCAGTACTTTTCGAGATAAGGTAGGGGACAGCGATTTTTCCCGATTTTTTAAAAGTAATAAGAAGAAAAGTGTACGCAAGTATTACATTATATATATATTTTTTACTCGTGTTTTCACAAGCTTTCATTTGACACCACACTCGATGACCTAGTAAAAAAAAAATTTTTTTCACTTCCGATTTTCACCCCTCAAGACGAATTCCTTAAGTCAAAATTTATGTTACGGTGATATAAAAATGATCAGTGACTTCACAAAACACACCCCAAATAAGTTTTCAACAAAGTTTATTCCAATCTTTACTGAAAATTGATGACCTTGAAATTTCTGTTTTTTTTTATATAACAGATAAATTATTACAGGTAATGCACTCGTGATAATTTTCGTTCAATCTACACCCCGTGGAGAATATTCCAGAATTTTTTCAAATTTTTTTGATAAGTACTTTTC
>CM032456.1:161506349-161528816 GCA_019049505.1 Pachyrhynchus sulphureomaculatus | reverse complement strand
TTGATATCTTGGAACATCGGAGAACGAGTAGCGACTTGAGACTATTCTACAAGTATTTTCACGGAAAGTGTCCGATGAATGTAGCCCGCTTAGTTCATTTCCAAGCTGTGCATCCTAGGAATACACGGAGCCCTAATAAATTTCACATCCGTGTGAAGTTCAGCTTGTCACTCACTTTATGGACAACGTCATTCCTTTGGACTGATTTGCTCAGGACTGTGTTTCCCACCTAGTACAACTTACAGCGATTAAAGGTCAGCGTGAATCACTTTTTTCGCACACGCTTTAGAGATTTTCCTGCAGCTGCAGTGGCGGAAGCCAAGGAATGCAGCTCGGGGGCAAACGAAGAGACGTGGGATTCTTTATCGTGAATAATTATTTTTGTAATTTTTGTTGTTTAAGTCAATATGTTTTTTTCTCAATATACTGGTTTTTTATATATTAAAATGTATTTTTCTTCAAAATATGCATTCCAAAAAACTTTCAGTGCTAGATTTAAAAATAAAACACGAATTAAAGTATCTAAAAACAAAAGAATAATTTTGGACCCATAAAACGCTGAAATACCCCTATGTGCATTGGTACGATTGCCGTCTTAAAATTTTTATGTGTTCATCTACAATGAAAAACGTTAATTTAACTTCTTTAGTTTCCTAATATTTTAATGAATTTGATCTCGCGCTTAATCCGCTATTCTTTCATGTCGACAACTTACAAACTGATCTAATTTCTGGAAATGAATTCATCATTCTTACACTTATTTTTAGTGCATATTGAATTTTATAAACTAGTATATAAATACCTTTTTTCATTTTTATTGTATTTCAGATACTTAAAATATTGTACACCCTGGGAAATACTATGAAATCTGTATCTGCGAAGTAGACTGCAGAACATGTTTAGGGTGCAAACCAATAAAGAAAACTTATTGTACCATATCATGCACAATTTATTAGAATGCAGAACATGTTTAAGGTAGAAACCAATAAATAAAAATTATTGTAGCGTAACATGCACAACTTAATAGACTGCAGAACATGTTTAAGGTACAAACCAATAAATAAAAATTATTGTAGCATAATATGCACAATTTAAGTAATATATAGAGTACGTGTTAATATAACCTGTACCTTCTTTCATTGATCCTAAATAATTTTATTTTATTTTACTTTTTTATGGGCGCAGCATATATGTGGCAAGGATATCCTTAAAGCGTTACAGGAGCGACGCGTATGCGAAAAAGCTATTCACGTTGGTCTGGAATCACTGTAAGTCGAACTCGGTGGAAAACACAGTCCTGGGGAAATCATTCCAAAGGGATGATGTCCTCCATATAAAAGACTGCTTGAAAAGTGTTGTACTAGGAGTAACAAGCTGAACTTCACATAGATGTGATGTATTAGCGCGACGTGTATTAATAGCATACACCGCTCTGAGAGGTATTAAGCGGGCTACATCTATTAAATACTATTCATGAAAATACTTGTAGATTAGACTCAAGTAGCCAACCGTTCTTCGATATTCTAAGGTATCAAAGTTTCTGGTGAGTCCTGGGTCCCCAATCAGACGAATAGCTCTTTTTGAATATAATCCAACAAATGCAGTGTTTCTGAGGGAGCAGAGCCTCAAACATGATAGTAGTATTCGATCACTGATCGAATTTGAGCTTTGTACAGAACTGACAGTTGCTGTGGAACGTAACTCTTTCTAGTTCGACAAAGTCTTCCGAGCTTTTGAGAGCTCTCTTTGTTATACATGCGACATACTTAGGCCAAGATATATTTGCTCCCAAGTTAACGACCAGCAGCTTAAGTGTCGAAGTTAGAGAAATTGAGTGTCCCGACATAACTATGTCTGGTTCTGCAAAGGTAACTTTTTGGAAAAAAATAGTGCCTGGGTTTTTGTAGTGTTAAAAGCTACTTAGTTACTAACACCCCAAGATAGAATTTCGTCCAGGTGTTTGTTATCTAGAACGACTTCCTGCTGTCTGCGGATATTTGCATAAGGAGCGGATATTCAAGCGGTCAAAGAGAATGAAGAAATGACTGTCTTCTGTAAATCTGTAGAATGGATTCCTGGTCCTTTCCAGAAGATCGTTAATGTAAATGAGGAATAAAGTAGGAAACAGTATGAAGTCTCGGATAAAAAGAAAATGTATTCTTGGTTATGTCTACGGTGACTGGAAATAAAAAATTTTAAAATTTCAATGGTTATTGAAAAAATAAAATGGGGGGCGGTGAGACGTAATACTAAATAAATTGTTACACTGAAGCAATAATATTACAGCAAGTCATACCACGATAGTAGTTATAAAAGAAATTCCAGACAGTGGAATTTTTTTAATAATTTCTCACGTTTAGTTTAATAAATGTCATTTCTTAGCTAAGTTTGAATAAAAATTGAAAGGTAATAAATTTATTCAGTACGGACTGTTAGCTAATGCCGAAATTGCCGTCTTAGGATACTTTAATGGTTACAAAAGTGAAACCTAGTATAAAGTTAACGCAAAAGTGGAGCGTAGATGATAATATTTCTTTACCATCTTTAATCCCTGAGGGGGAAGTCTATGAAATTTACTGTTATTGATGGAATGTCTGAAGAGGATATATATATATATATATATATATATATATATATATATATATATATATATATATATATTATTATATATATATATATATATATATATATATATATATATATTTATATATATATATATATATATATATATATATATATATATATATATATATATATATATATATATATATATATATATATATATATATATATATATATATATATATATATATATATATATATATATATATATATATATATGTATATATATATATATATATATATATATATATATATATATATATATATATTAAATTTAACATTTCCGAGATACTTTTGAAAAGTCTTACGTTTCGGTAGATTTTGGTATCTTAACAGTAGAATCTGAAGAAAAATTACTTTCTTCTGTGCTTTGTCACGCTTTATTAAAAAATGTAAAATTCTGCATAATATCTAGTCAGTTAGGAACACTCTAAGCGTTATTTCGTATTAAACTAAGAATTAGGAGTTAATATTTTTGGACAGTGCTTAACAATCTACGATTTCGTTTTCATCTATCTTAGTATTAGGATGCTGTAATCAGTATATTATTATGTATATAATATAATAATAAATAAAAATGGATAATACACAGAAGCTTTAATTTATATAAAATGGAAAAACGAATACCTAGACAAATCTTTTACAACATAATGTGCCAACAAATTGTCATAATTGCGGAGAAAATAATTCTTTACATCAGTGCGATCTTAAAGTTCACGTACAACGAAAAATGTTAATTTAACTTACTCAGTTTCATGGTATTTTCATAAATTTGATCTCGCGATGAATCCGCTATCCTTACATGTCTACAACGTGTAACCTGATTTAAAGTTTCTAGAAATTAATACTTCGTTCTTATACTTATTTTTAGTGGATATTGAGATGAAGTATTACATTTGGCTAATGCCCAGATATAACTACTATGTAAATACCTTTTCTAATTTTTATTGTATTTCAGGTACTTAAAATATTGTATTGCCTTGGAAATACTATGAGATCTGTATCTTCGAGGTAGACTGCAGAGCATGTTTAGGGTGCAAATTAATAAATAAAAATTATTGTAGTATAACATGCACAATTTAGTAGATTGCAAAACATGTTTAGGGTGCAAACCAATAAATAAAAATTATTGTAGCATAACATGCACAATTTCAGTAATATATATAGTACATGTTAATATACCCTGTATATTCTTTCAGTACTCCTATGTTTTATTTTTTATGGGCGCAGCATACATGTGGCAAGGAAATCCTCAAAGCGCTACAGAAACCATGGGGAAAAAACGATTCATGTTGGTCTTGAATCTCTGTAAGTTATATTTGGTGGGAAAGAATAAAATAAGGAACAGTGAGACATAATACTAAATAAATTGTCAACACTGGAGCAATGATATTAGAACAAGTCATACCACATAGCAGTGTTAAAAGGAATTCCAGATTGCCAAATTTTTTTTATAATTTCCCACGTTTAGGTTAAATAATTTCATTTATTAGCTAGGTTTAAATGAAAATTAAAACGTAATAAATTTATTCTCAAAGCTGTACTCACGCTACGCAGTTAATCAAGGAAATGATGAATTTACAAAAAAAATTATATATGGCTTAGGGCAGTCTCAGATATGCCATATGAGATTATATTGAGATTTTTAGCCATCTGGGAATTTAAGAAAACTTTCTTCAGCGTCGTGTAAATTTGTTTTTCATAACTCCAGAGTTGTAAATAATAATGAAGCGACGGACGTAAAGCTTATGAAAGATTGGAACAAACATATAACTGGACTGGAAAAATCTAACCAAAATGTTTGGTGGACGAGAGATATTTTCGCCTCCAACTGATCCACACAATCACCGATTTACCCTAAACACAGTTGGTTACACCAATATTCCGCAACCCTTAATCAGTTACACTTAGGTTCTTGTGGTCTCACTGCAACTGGCGTACGTATATAGCAGTCCGACAATTGCCGTGTACGTACGAATTTAAAACATATTCTGAAAAATAAGCAGTTTTAATAATGTAAGTAAACAATAGATACAAGAAAGTTGAAGGGAAAACAATTTAATTTTAAACTTACCTTCTTATTGAAGTAAAGTACTGGTCTAAGAAATCCCTAGCTTGTCTTAAAGTTTCTTTGGGTGTTCTTGTTGGTTCATTTTTTCCTTGTTGCCCCATAACACTACCGAGGCAAACTTGGTACGAGCATGGCCCAGGCTGAAAATAAAAATTTAATGTTAAATAAATTTTCACATTATGGTAGAAACTTCTTTATGTTTATGAGCAAACTGAAAATTTATGGATACTGCATATGGCGGCCTCAGACCTTAAGACAATTTTAAATAACTCGACGAGATTGAAGGATGCCTTCGAAGAAAAAATATAATTAAGAGTCTTAGCATTCTGTGTGTAAACCATATTAATTAATGTTTTGTGTGTCAAAGGCTTAGACTACCATTTTCCATTATTTACGGCATTTTAACTGTAAACTGTAGTTTTCGGTTTTGTTTTATAGTAAAATATATGTATTTTTTAGAAGCAAATGTGATTTTATTTATTTAAAATCTATAAACATGGCAAATCCGTAAGTCCGATAGACTATAGTGGATCTTTAAGAAGTAAGTTTTACTCTAACAAAATTGTTTCCTGTTAATGGGTAGACTTTGGAAGAATGAGAGCCCAAGCGCCTGCAAAAATGGTGCTATTTACTAGTTATCGAAAAAGATTTATAGCTGTTTTTGCGATTTGAGTTCAGTGAATAATATAAGTAATTATGAAAATAAAATATAGACGGCACTCCTTATTCATAGAATTGCTTAGAATAAGATGATCCTACTAAAACAATAAAATAACACATAGAAAGTAAATGCTCCACAAAACTTTAGAAGAATTCAGAACTAAAATAAATAAGTATTGATTCGTTCCATTAATTTGGTCCAATATATGGCACTTGGTGGTAATATTCCCACTGAAGTGAATTTGTGTAAGATAATTTATCAGCGCGTTATAAAATTCCCGTTAAAATTCCACAAAAATTTAACATAAACTTCAAATTGTATTATATATTAAATATTAATCAACAACTATCGGTTAACTATTTTAAATGTAGCACTCTGCATATCTTATACCAAAAAAGAGTTTTTTTAATACAAATTCAAGTGTATAACATTTAGTAGCAGGTAAAATAGCATCCCATTAGGACCTCCGTGTAGGGGTTGGTTCGGGGGCATTAACATAAGGAGATCGTAATTTGAAAGTAGATATTTAGTAATAGACGAGGTTTAAGTTTCAGAATACCAACACCTGCAATCAAATAACACTCATATATTCGCTGTGTGCGAGACTAAAGTCAGTTCATCCACTAGTATAGTAAACTTTTTTTTTATCCTGGTACGACTTCTATTCTCTGTTTAGACGTAACTTTGAAATCTGTCTTCTCGGCAGAAACGATCTTTCTAACTAAAGATAAGTGTATCTAAGGCCCCGAAACTTAGATGTTATGTGGTTAAAAATATTAACTTATTGACCTCTATCGATCACCAAATGATACGAATTTTAGCACATTTTTCGCTTGGCTGTTTTTAACCACCAGAGATTTAAATCGTCACCATAAATCCGCTGCTAACCTCTTTCGACCATAAACTGCTTTGGACATCAAGTATTCCACGAATCAGTGCCAGAGAGGCGCATAAACCCCCGTAAGATTTATCTAAATGGGAAAAACTTATGGAATATTTTCGAATTTTCCCTTAGCTAAAGGTTTGTTTTAGATCCGACGGCACACTGCTCGGAAGAGATCTCTGATGTCATATGGACGCTTCCATTCCTTTTTCAAAAAAATGCCCAACGGCAAACCTTGGTTCGATCGAAAATGCAAAGACGCTGTTGCTTCTAAACATCTTGCCTACCAACAATGTCGTCTTAAAGTTATAAAACGTTACATCTTCGTTCGTTCCGGGAATAGATGCGAAGAAATTATCAACGAAACTAGGAAGGCATACAATCAAAGAATTAAAAACAAACTTTTTGCTTTCCACAATAATTCCAAGTTTTTCTGGTCGGTTGCTAACGCCACTAGTCAAAATTTCACTAATTCCACTATATCACTACTCACAGGGCCATACAACACCTTTACAAGTCAACTTGTTAGCTAAACTTTTTGCTTCAAATTCCACTGTCGATTTTCAAGATAAAACCCCACTCATGATTCCCAATGGCCAATCAAGGCTAACCAATATTATTTTGAGACAGCGCCGCGTGTCATAAAACGTATTTTAGTGAAGCTAGACACCAAAAAAAGCTTTTGGCATTGATGGTATACCTGCCATAGTACTCAACTAACACCAGTTTTCTGTTGATTAGTTAATCCATCCTATAAAAAGAGTAGATTTCCTTTTGACTGAAAGTGCGACAGGTCAGCCGATACCCAATAATTAGTGGATCCCAAAAAGGTGTATTTACCTCCCCTGCAAATAAATTAGGGATTAAAAAAAATTTTGTAAAAAAAATGGATAAAATTTCTGCTGCATTTATGTATTTGAAATCTAAATTTCCCAAAATGATGCAAAATTGAAGGAAGGAATTTTTATAGGGTCCCAAATAAGATCATTAATATCAGATGATGAACATTTTGAGGAACTGTTACATCCACCGGAAAAAGCAGCGTGGAAATAATCCAAAAATATCTGTTGTGGATTTCTTGGCAATAATAAAGAAGAAAACTATAGTGAAATTCTGACTTCATGCAAAGAAATGGGCTGCAACATGTGCTTAAAAATTCACTTCTTGGACTCTCACCTAGACTTCCTCCCTGAAAATCTTGGGGCTGTCTCTGATGAGCATGGTGAGCGTTTTCATCTGCAGATTTCTACTATGGAAAAGAGGTGCCAAGGCAAATGGAGTGCCAGTATGCTGGCCGACTACTGCTGGACCATGAAAAGAGACATCCCAAAGGCAAGATATGACCGAAAATCGTCATATAAAACTTTTTAGGTTAGACAAAATCAGCTGTGTATTTATTATTCAGTGTTTTGTAAGTACTAATTATTTTAAAACTTTAAACACGTGCCACAAAAAACACCCTGCCTGATGGATAAAATCTGAGAACATATTTAAACTCGGCATGGAAAAGATAAACATATTCCGTTAATTTAGCCCTTGCGACAGAAAAAAAAAAAATTTAAACCAAAAAACTGACAAATTCTTAAAATCTTAAAATTTAAACAATATATATACATATATTGGCAAAATTTGGTATATCGGTTCGGAAACCTATATAGATTATCATATATTACGATATATGATAAAAATATTGCTTAGGTATATATGGAATTGAGAACTTCGTTTTTACTTCTTTTACTAAAGGAAAGTATTGCACTCGTGAAAAAAATCACAGTCAATTTTTTTTTTCTTTCTTCACGTTTTAGGGTTCCTAGATCAGGAAACATATAGTTACTCATTTCCGTCGCTCTGTCTTTATGTCTGTCGGTCTATTGGTACGATAACTCGTGAACGAATGCAAACCATAAGACAACATATAGAAGACATACCTAACAAACTTTATAAATAAAGAACACAAATATCCACCCTAACACGTAATATTACAAAAACTAGATAACTAGACAATCTCAAGCCTAAACCATTTTTTCACAGATTACCAATTTATTTTGAGGGTCCATAACTGCGACACATAAATAACGTTAACCAATTTATAAATGCCTACAAAAAAAAATCTATATACGTACAGGAATTTCATCCCTCAGCTGTCGTATGCCGGAAGCATGCCGTGGCCAACGGCTCGAGACTGACAACGCAACGTAGGGAATTCCAATACATGTAAATACAAATGTAAACATCTAAATAAGATCAATAACTGGTCAGCAATATTCATATAAATAGAACAAGTTATTAAGGTAAAATTAGGTTTAAGTTTAAACATGATCTCTTGAGTAGTTTTGATTTTTTTTTACGTTATGATATGTAGGAACTATAATAAAAAATAGTAATTCTTTTAAGGCTACAGTAAAAATATCTTGAAAAATAGAATGAAGGTAAATTCTCATTTTTAGAGGACATTATCTCCGAAACTATGATATTTGACATAGACAATTCCGTAGAATTACAAAAATTTAAAATACATAGGGTATTTTATTTAAATTAAAAAAAAAACAATTCTATTGTAAATTGTGAATAAATCGTTACGTGTGAAACAAATTCTAAATTAAGTAAATAGTAAAATGTGTACAGTGTAAATAAATAGTAAACCAAAATAATAATAAAATAAAATTAGTAATAATGTAAATGTAAAATATCTCCAGTATTAGAATAACCATTGTAAATAATGTAGGCAAAAAAATGAGTGACTGGTTGTATATAGGAATGAGAGTGAGAGAGGAAAGAATAAATGGGAACGATAGTATGAAAGAAGTTATAATATAGATTGGCTAATAAAAAATCAATAAACTGACAAGAGTTTGTACTTGATAAAATCAAACTGGGTTATTTTGTATAATTTTTCCCAAATAATATAAAATCATCAAAAAACGCATAAAAAACAAAATTAACATACTTTCTTTGAAACAAACAAATATATAAAAAATCATTAATTGTATATTGTATTTGTCATACACTAAGTTAGTAAGTGAACCTGGTATTGCACTGATTTAATAATAAAGAAATATACTCCAGTCAGAATACGATTTTGAGGTGAAATCGTCGGATACTACTCTTTTTTTTTTTTTCAAAATACTTGTCTCAACGAGTACATTAAGGAAAAAATATTGCGACCGTTGAAAAATTGGGGGCAACACCATCAAAAATGGGAGAATTGGCCCGTTTTTGAGTTTTTTAGCGTATTTTTGCATTTTTATCATAAATTTATGGAAGATAAACTAAAAATTCTGGTAGATTTTGATTCTAGATAAAAAACGAAAAATTTAAGGGGCCTGATGTCACTTGATCTTCTGGTCGGGAGAAATTGACCGTTTTTGTCATTTTTTTGTCATTTTTAGTGTTCCGTACGGAACACTTATAAGATCACTTCGGTGTCTGTCCGTCTGTCTGTCCGTCTGTCTGTCCGTCTGTCTGTCCGTCTGTCTGTCCGTCTGTCTGTCCGTCTGTCTGTCCGTCTGTCTGTCCGTCTGTCTGTCTGTCTGTCTGTCCGTCTGTCTGTCCGTCTGTCTGTCCGTCTGTCTGTCCGTCTGTCTGTCCGTCTGTCTGTCCGTCTGTCTGTCCGTCTGTCTATCTTTCTGTCTGTCCTTCTGTCTGTCCGTCTGTCTGTCCGTCTGTCTGTCCGTCTGTCTGTCCGTATGTCTGTCCGTCTGTCCGTCTGTCCGTCTGTCACACCCGATTTTCTCCGAAACTATTTGTCATAGAAAGTTGAAATTTGGTAGTAATATAGGAATTGATGGCCTCATCAGAGCCATGTAGTTTTGAAAGTTAAATTTTAACTTAAGGGGTTAGTTTTGGGGGGTGAAATCGAAAGTGAAAAAAAAAATTTTTTACTAGGTAATCGAGTGTGGTGTCAAATAAAAGCTTGTGAAAACACGAGTAAAAAATATATATATATATATAATGTAATACTTGCGCGCACTTTTCTTTGTTTATTTTTAAAAAATCGCGAAAAAAATCGCTGTCCACCTGCCTTATCTCGGAAAGTACTTACCAAAAAATTTTGAAAAAATTCTGGAATATTTTCCACGGAGTGTAGATTGAACGAAAATTATCACGAGTGCATTACCTGTAATAATTTATCTGGTAAATAAATAAAACAGAAATTTCAAGGTCATCAATTTTCAGTAAAGATTGGAAATAAACTTTGTTGAAAACTTATTTGGGTTGTGTTTTGTGAAGTCACTGATCATTTTATATCACCGTAACATAAATTTTGACTTAAGGGATTCGTTTTGAGGGGTGAAATCGGAAGTGAAAAAAAAATTTTTTTACTAGGTCATCGAGTGTGGTGTCAAATGAAAGCTTGTGAAAACACGAGTAAAATATATATATATATATATATATATATATATATATATATATATATATATATATATATATATAATAATACTTCCGCACACTTTTCTTTGTATTACTTTTAAAAAATCGTGAAAAATCGCTGTCCCCTACCTTATCTCGAAAAGTACTGATCAAAAAATTTTGAAAAAATCCTCGAATATTCTCCACGGGGTATAGATTAAACGAAAATTATCATTACCTTTAATAATTTATCTGGTATAGAAAAAAAAAACAAAATTTCAAGGTCACCAGTTTTCAGTAGAGATTGGAAACAAACTTTGTTGAAAACTCATTTGGGGTGTGTTTTGTGAAGTCACTGATCATTTTATACCACCCTAACAAAATTTTTTATTTTAAAAACAATCAACGTACGGAACACTAATTGTGCAAGTTTAACTTGCACTTGACCAGTTATTTATGATCAAATAGTATAAGCAAATTTTTTTTTAGTTAGCTCTGGAAATATGTTCCATGGACATTAATTTAATTGATCCAAACATAATTTTTGCCATTTTTTACATATTAGATATATTTTTTAATCCTCATAGTATTGATAAATTTTACCGATTCACTTTTTTTTTTCAGACGAATTTTTTAAACAACTGCTATAGCCTGTCCTAAAATATAAGATCCTGATTTTTGTCGTTTTAAGTGGGCAGTATAAAAATTCTGACCTTTTGTTTATGTTAGGTTGCAGAGATGCATTTAAGAATTTTATTCATTAATGCAAATAAATAAAATTATAAGTGTTTTTGGAGATGTTTATTTATAGATGCATGTAAAAACAAATGGATAAAAAGTACAAATATACAGTTTGAATGAATGGGGTTTACAAGAGGGGACATATTGTATAAAAAGAAATATGTTTTAACTTAAGCCTCATTCGGTTTCACTATCACTGTCATCAGCTGAGGTAATTATCATTGGTTTTAAATTATTTACATAAATATATGAATCTTCAACTTTAACAAAGTGCTAAATGGAATTCTTCCAGCTTTCACAAGGTCTATCATTTATAAGTTTTTTTACTAATTCAACCACTGACACGCTTAAAGTAGGAGAAACATTTTGTGCCCTTATTTTTGATTTAACTTGATGCCAAATGTGTTCAATTGGATTAAACACGCAATAATACGGAGGAAGCCGCAAAAGAGTGTGTCCCATTTTCTCAGCCAAACATATTTCTTTTCCAATTTACAGTCTTTCAAAACTTCCAAAAGATCACTTTTTTTATAACTAAAGTCAAAATAAATGTCATTTTCTAACATATATTCCTGTATTTCCTATTTGGTGTTAGCTGCATTAGGGCCTTATTTAGTAGGCGACAATGATAACTTGCATTGTCCATAACTATAACACTTTGTTCGGGAACATTTGGCAAAGGGGAGTTTTGAAACCAATTTTCAAAAAGTTCTGCCCTCATGTCTTCGTGATAGTCCAAACTAGAATATTTTATGTTTTTTGCAGATAATAGTAGACAATTTGAAACCCAGCGCTTTTCAGATCCAGCATGCAAAATAGTTATTCGTTTACCTTTATTTGAAGGTGCGTTAGTCTTACATTTTGTACTGCTGTCAACCCACCCTTTTTGCACAGTGTCATGGGTATCGAACCATGTTTCGTCAAGGTAAATTATTGGCCAATTCTCTGATCGATACTTTTTAATTTCTTGTAAATAAGTATGTCGCAAGATTCGTAATCTTTGTGACTCCATCACTACTTGCCTTTTGTTGATTTTTCGGAACGTGAATCCCATTCTTAAGAGAATTCTGTGAAGGGTTGATCGGCCACAATGTATATTGGTCCCGTTCTGCACCAGTCTTAATTTTATTTTGTCTAGTGTCGGCACCAACTGCTCTTCATACATAAAATATATTTTTCTCCTGATGACGCCTTTTTCACAATCGTCTACATGATGCATTTGAAAATCTTTCTGTTTTTTCGTGTTCCTGAGTGATGGTTTTCCTACAATACCCTCAATCGTAGAAATTGGGATTTTTGTTAGTTCACTGGTTTCTTGCAAAGCACTTTGTTTATTCAAATTTCTTTTTACCAAACTGTCGTAAACATTTTTCACTATTTGTTTAGCGTCAAGTGATAAATGTTTTGTCTTGCTATAGCCAGTATTGCAGTTTTTCCACGGACGCCACATAATTAAAATAGAACCGTTACGTTGTAAGTTGTAAGTAAAACTAAAAATAAAAATAATAAAAAGTACCTTGAGAATCTTAATGGGGACCTGTGGTCATTAGGCCTATATTATCATATACTTAAAGGGCTCCCAACCGGGTTGCCAGATAGTAAATATATAGGTAAAAATAGATCCAATATGATTGCAGGTGCAAGTGAGGGCGGTATACAAAGCAGGTAAAATAAAAACACGTTTATCGTAATACCTGGCAACTATGCACAAAACCTTAATAGGGTCGTTTATTGCCCCATTGAAAAAGTAAAAAGGCAGGATCTTATACCTAGGGATTTACTGTACCTTACCTAAAATTTCAGAAAATGTTCCTTAGTCCCTAAACTCAATTAAATAATTTAGGCCCGAGAAATTGGCCATTTTAGTCTTAAATTTAGTTTTTTTAATGCAAATTTACGATTTCTTTTTTAAAAAATCCTATTTCTGTAAAAGTTCTTTTTAAATTATCCATTTTCACATAATGTAAAGTTTTCAATATTGCAGTATTGCACTACTAGGATGAGACAACCATAGATATCTCAATATAAGTTGTATAAATCGAATCTTAGCATATATTAAAAATTGAATGAATTCTCTAACTAGTAAATCAGATTTTAGAAGCAAGCGTACGGAAAAACTTTTAGACAGACATCGATAAAGCAAGAAATTTAAAAGAAAAGTAGTTTCTCACACCTGCACATAAGGAATTGCTGTCAAGTCTTGTAGATAGCACATAAGGGTCCTACCATAAAACTGTTCTTTTCTACAATCAATTGTTATCCTGCTCTAAGAGATTTATTATGTGTTAAAAAACTTCAAGCATAAAAGCTTGTATCCAGAGAGTTTAGAATAGAGAAACAGCAAAATATAGGGGAATTGATTATTAATTCCATTATGAAGTTCATCATTCAAATTCAGCCAGAATTACAGTTAAAAAGGAACTAAGCTAATTTAATTGAATTATATGTTTCCCCCGACGCATAGTGGCACGAACTTTTTTCGTTCAAAATTATCTAGAGAACTTATTTCGCAACCGATCGGGATATTTTTTTTTAAAAAATACTCGTCATTTAATTTCTAAAACACGTAAAAGAGTCGATTTTTGAATTATCATAGATGCAGATGGTGGAAACTTTTTTTTACTACTACTTTACTTATATCTTGTTACTTGAGAATTTTCGTAGTCGCTGATTTCGAATATGAAGTCCAAATTTTACTATTCCGAAATTTAAGATGGCGAATCAAACATGGCCGCTATAAAATGCTAAAAAACTATATACGTGTAATTAGTTATTTGGGCTAAACATGTTACTCTGGATTTTTCAATGTTACTGATTACAAACATCCAGTCTTAAATTGGATATAGTTTAAGTTCAAGTCCGAAATCCAGGATCGCGGATCAAATATGGCCGCCATGAAAATCTAAAAAAGTCATAATTATTTTGAGTCCTTTGTGAATTCTTCCTAATCCGCAAAACCAAAAATAACTTTACGTAGATAGTATGGTATTTATTTTTTAAACGACCTAATCCTAAGTCCTATATATTAAGAACTCCAAACCTAATGCAACCTAATTTATGTAGTTTTAAAGTTTTTTATAAAGATGGTATGAAAGTTTATTATTATTTTTTTATTAATCTTTATTTTATCATGTTTATTCCTTTTCTTATATTTATTGCTATTATTATATTTAGGTTCTTCTTTCTCACATTTAGTCAATATGGTTCCATTTTTGGCTGACGGGCTTAAGCCAAGTTAGCACAAACGCTATTACCATTGTGTATTAGGGAATGACCTTGCAATGTTAGATGTTGTCAAAATCACTAACTTGCTGAATGTTTTTATGTATGTTTGTGTTGAGTCCTAATTGTACTAAGTGTGGTGTGAATGTTGTTGCTCTAAGGACTGTGGCTGATGTGATGAGGGGGAGAATGATGACTTTTTCTTGTTTCCATAGCCTTTTTATTTTTTTTCTTTGCTAGGTCTGTGTATTTAGAGATTTTTTTTTATATTTCGTTTGGATGTTTGTGTCGTTGGGGCCAGCTATGTCAATTAGGTAGGTGATTTTCCTTTTTTGTATTGAAAAGTAATGTCAGGTCCATTGACGGCGACTGTCTTATCTGTATGGATATTGATGTCTCAATAGAGCTTGTAATCTTTATTTTTAAGTATGGATGCATGTAATTGTAGTAGAGATCTGTGTTTTCTATGAGTTTGTGTGTTGTGGCTAGTGCTTGGTGAAATATTTTTGCCACTGAGTCATGTCTGGCTGTGTATTCCATTCCGGCTAATATTTTACATCCGCTTATTATGTGTCCGATCGTTTATTTATGCTGGTGGCATTTCCTGCATCTGTCTTCTGTAATAGTTTGGTCTTTAATGATTGTTTTTGGTAGTTTCTGGTTATTATATTTATTATTATTATTTTCATTGTCATTGTTATTGTTATGTTGATCGTTATCGTTAGCACTATCGTTATCGTTCTCATCATCATCATCACCAAGAAATTAATTCATATTCAAATTAAATTTTGAATGTATTTTTTGCAATATCATGTAATATACATATTTCAGAAAACAAATAAAGTAGACTGGATGTATATCTTTAAGCTCTAATTCATGTTTTGCACTTAAAATAATTATTAATATCTAGATTTTTTTGTTTATAATTCGTTATTAACAATCTATGTTGCAAAATATGTACATTTATTTATAAAATCATTTTTGGTTTACTTTCTTTTTAATATTCTTAAAATACTTATTGTAAAATATTTCCTAACGTTTGGAAATATTTTATTCACGACTTGATGATCCGCCATCTTGAACTTCGAACTTGAACTAGAACTAGATTTAATTTCAGACTTGAGATTTGTAATCAGTAACATTGGAAAGCCCAAAGTAACATGTTTAGCAAAAATAACTCATTTTTATAATTTTTTAGCATTTTATAGCGGCCATATTTGATTCGCCATATTGAATTCCGGAATAATAAAATTTGGACTTCATATCCGAAATCAGCCACCACGAAAACCGCGAGTAAAGTAGTAGTAAAATTTTTTTTCTACTATTTGGCCAAAATTAATCATAAAATGATAATTTTTGCCAATTTTTCTCCATCTGTTTGTGATAATTCAAAAATCGACTCTCTTACATTTTCTGGAAATTACGCGATGAATATTAAAAAAAATCCCGATCGGTTGCGAAATAACTGCTTTAAATAACGAAAAAATGTCATTACGTGCCAAAATATTTTACAGATTTCTCGGAAGAAAAATTGAGTATATTCTTTGGTGTAAATAATATGGTATTATTTTCTTCCATTGGCAAAAATAAAAGAATATAAATAGTCAGTCAAGTTTAAACCGATTTCAACTCTCTACACTCCAACAAAAAATAAATTTACCAAGCACCAGGGAAGAAGTTTAACAACGAATTTACGTCTGGGATTCATCTTCAAAAACCGCGGCTGGAGGGGTATGTGTACCAAGTTTAAATACCCTGCTAAACTAAGATATGTGTTTTTTAACAATCTTCTAGTGGATAAATTGAAAAACTAATAGAAATCTTTTGCTTTATTTACATGTACAATAATCGGTCAAGTGCAAGTTGAACTTGCGCAATTAGTGTTCCGTACGTTGATTGCTTTTAACATAAAAAATGTTGTAATGGAAGTATAAAATGATCAGTGACTTCACAAAACACACCCCAAATAAGTTTTCAACAAAGTTTATTTCCAATCTTTACTGAAAATTGATGACCTTGAAATTTCTATTTTTTTTTTTATATACCAGATAAATTATGCACTCGTGATAATTTTCGTTCAATCTACACCCCGTGGAAAATATTCCAGAATTTTTTCAAAATTTTTTGATAAGTACTTTTCGAGATAAGGCGGGTGGACAAAGAAAAAATAATACAAAGAAAAGTGCGCGCAAGTATTACATTATCTATATATTTTTTACTCGTGTTTTCACAAGCTTTCGTTTGATACCAGACTCGATTACCTAGTAAAAAAATTTTTTCACTTCCGATTTCACCTCCCAAAACTAACCCCTTAAGTCAAAATTTAACTTTCAAAACTACATGGCTCTGATGAGGCCATCAATTCCTATATTATTACCAAATTTCAACTTTCTATGACAAATAGTTTCGGAGAAAATGGGATGTGACAGACGGACAGACGGACAGACACCGAAGTGAACTTATAAGTGTTCCGTACAGAACGTTAAAAATTTTTAAAATTTTTTGAAAATGGAATAAGTGTATGTGTAGTTTGTTTATTTTATTCTAAATGTTCCTCGACAGGTAAATTGAGAGTGTTTGGTCAGCACACTATTGTCCAGTTATGGTAACGTCAATATGATTTTGTTGTTCTCTTAACTCATTATCATTCTATAAGAAGTAAAAGGATAAATACGTATGTTGAAGTCTCACTGTAAATATAGTTCCAGATAGGCAATCTTGTTGTATCTTTTATATTCTCCATGTTACTTTTGCTTAAAATATTTCAGTTGTGCTTTGGTAAACCTCAGTTTGTTCTTCATACATAATGCAGCAGTGTTATATCGTTATCTTAGCATTTTTACTTTAAATTTAACATAAAGTGTGCACAAAGGAAGCTTTCCCAGCTATTTTAGACAGTTTTTCAAATAAAAAATCGAAATATTGTGTAAATAAATGGGTAAATCTTAGTAATAAAATTTTATATACTGATGCATTTGACTTGTAATAGACAAAATCCAGCATCTTAACATCATTGTTGCACCTTTCTTCTTCTGATTTATGATGATTCTTTATTTTTACTAGGAAAAGTGACCGTAAATCTAAAGAAAAAGATCCAGAATTTATGTGAGATGGTTGGCTTTTTATTTTATAAGTGGGTTATATTAAATAAGTATACAGGGTGTGTTAAATTTATTGGAAACCAACTTCTAGCTTTCACACTTGTCCTAAAATTTCATTGATCAGACCGTTCAAAGCTGACGCTGAAAAAATTAAGAAGTTGAATGGAGACTAATCTTATTTAAGGTCACTACAAAAATCAGCCATTTGACAAATAAAAGAAAAACTGCTGGAAAGTATGAAAATAATAAAAAAGGTCAAGTGCAAGTTGAACTTGCGCAATTAGTGTTCCGTACGTTGATTGCCTTTAAAATAAAAAATTTTGTTATGGAGGTATAAAATGATCAGTGACTTCACAAAACACAGCCCAAATGAGGTTTCAACAAAGTTAGTTTTTAATCTTTACGAGAACTGATGACCTTGAAATTTTAGTTTTTTTTATATTCCAGATAAATTTCAAAATTTTTTGATAAGGAGGGGGAACCGATTTTTAGCGATTTTTTAAAAATAAAGTATGCTCAAGTATTACATTATATATATATTTTTTTACTCTTGTTTTCACAAACTTTAATTTGACACCACACTCGATGACCTAGTAAAAAACTTTTTTTTTTACTTCCGATTTCACCTCCCAAAACTAACCCCTTAAGTCAAAATTTAACTTTCAAAACTACACGGCTCTGATGAGGCCATCAATTCCTATATTATTACCCGAGACCGGATTATATGCAACCTAAAATTCTTGAAATATGCATGCAAATTTAATATGCATGAAAAATGCTTGAAATATGCATGAAAAATGCTTAAAATATGCATGAAAAGGGTCAAAATATGCAATATTAAATAATAATAAAAGTAGTAATTTTTAGTTTTTTATTTCAAAATCAGCATAAAATTAACAAGCAATCGACGATGTTTAAATTTAATATAACATTTTTTAAAATTATTTAACATTTGTATTTTTATACACGTAAATAATAAGGTATTGTTCCAAATGTTGGGTAGTAAGATTGTGTCTTCGATCACTTAAAATATTTTTATAAGTGGAAAAAGACCGTTCCACATCCACTGAGGTAACTGGGCAGTATTTGAATTTGGGTGCTATGTTAGCACTTATTGTTTCTGGCAAAAGTTCACCCATCCCATTAAGAAAACTATCAATTTGACACAAAGGTTCAAAGCCTGGGTTATTGCACAAAATGTTTTCAAACTTTTCCTTAACTTTACGCGGGAATACATCTGGCAATCTGGAGTTTATTTGACGGATTTTATTCATTAACTGAATTGATACAGTCAACGCCAAACCTCGAGTTTCAAGCTTTTTAATACCCGCAGGTATGTGGGAAAAGTGAGTGCTAATCAAAGCTATGTTTTTTTTTTATTATCAGAATCGTTAAATGCTTCCTTGGATTGACGAACTGCCATAGCCTCTGCATTATCGAAGTCATTTAAACTTTAACACAATACATTAAAAATTTCGAAAAGACTACACTGATGCAAGCGCGTCAACAATAATGTTAAAACTGATATCTTGTTTTAAAATAAAAATTCGTCTTGAGAAAATTGTTTATTTGATCCACGCTCAACCAAATATTCTTAGAAACTAACTACTTATCACTTAATATCCCGACCAAGAAACAAAGGAATAAAATACCGTCGTAATTTTGGGTATTCCCTTGGCACTATAACCTAATCGATGTTTAGACTATTGCAGGTAATGTTCCGGCGATAAGATCGGTTCCAGACGGCGACATTAACAATACCCTGAACAATTCAATTGCCTAGTAATACCGAGAAATATTGTAAATATAGGGAAAATATGCATCATTACTAGATTTTGGGTAAAATATGCTATAATCGGTGAGAATGGTTTAAATATGCAAATGCACATGAAAATATGCAAATTCATATAATCCGGTCTCTAATTATTACCAAATTTCAACTTTCTACGACAAATAGTTTCGGAGAAAATCGGATGTGACAGATAGACAGACAGACACCGAAGTCATCTTATAAGTGTTCCGTACGGACCAATAAAAACTAGCTAAATGATTAGGCTAAAAATTTAAGTATCCGAACAGATCATTTACTTCTCATCAAACTACATAAGCAAGTAGGTATCTTTTTTCTCTTTTTTCTCTCAAAGAGTCTATACAATTCATGAATCGTATTAAACAAGGGTTCACCATGATTCTGCAATTGGCACGAAACAATAGTTACACCAAAGATATAAATATGAAACTCATCAAATTGTATCTCAAATAAGGGCTTAAGGAAACTAAAGGATATATGATCTTGTAAGAAAAAAAATTACAGTATGATCAAAATTAGAAAATGCAAGGGATAGGAAAACTTATATAATCTTTAGTTTTGTTTGTTTAAATTGTTGAATAATTTGTTAAATTGTCGCTTTCTGAAAATTATCCCAGAAATTTAATAGTTAGATATTGCAAAACACGAAATATCAAATATTTTGTTCAATAATTTTATTCTTATTGAAAAAATGTAACCTTAAATCTGGGAAAAATAATTCGTTAATATTTCTTTATTACAACTATAAATAATAGACTAATAGTTCTTTTTAGTGTTCCGTACGGAATACTTATAAGATGACTTCGTTGTCTGTCTGTCTGTTTGTCTGTCACACCCGATTTTCTCCGAAACTACTTGTTATAGAAAGTTGAAATTTGGTAATAATATAGGAATTGATGGTCTCATCAGAGCCGTGTAGTTTTGAAAGTTAAATTTTGAATTAAGGGGTTAGTTTTGGGGGGTGAAATCGGAAGTGAAGAAAAATTTTTTTTACTAGGTCATCGAGTGTGGTGTTAAATGAAAGCTTGTAAAAATACGAGTAAAAATATATATATATATATATATATATATATATATATATATATATATATATATATATATATATATATATATGTAATACCTGCGCACACTTTTCTTCGCATTATTTTTAAAAAATCGCGAAAAATCGCTGTCCCCCCACCTTATCTCGAAAAGTACTGATCAAAAAATTTTGAAAAAATTCTGGAATATTCACCACGGGGTGTCGATTGAACGAAAATTATTACGAGTGCATTACCTTAAATAATTTAACTGGCATATAAAAAAAAACAAAAATTTGAAGGCCATTAGTTTTCTGTAAAGATTGGAAACAAACTTTGTTGAAAACTCATTTGGGGTGTGTTTTGTGAAGTCACTGATCATTTTATACCTCAGTAACAAAATTTTTTTTTTAAAAGCAATCAACGTACGGAACACTAATTGTGCAAGTTCAACTTGCAGTTCACCGGTTATTTAGTGATGATGTTCTAAAGGTAATCGAACGAACTCATGTCAAATATATCAATGTTTATTTTTATTATAGGCTACTAAATATACTCGTAAAGGCAAAAATAAAACACAAAGTTATTTTAGTGACAATTCAATTGATTTTATTCCTTACAAAATCTAATTTTTCCAGATTAATTTATTTAGAAGAGTACAAATTCGGATTTTGAATGTTTTGGAAATACTATTTCACCCATATTTGTTAATACCTAATATGTACGAAGCCAAGAATATGTTATAAACTTCTTGTGTTTGAACAACTACATATTTTTCAACTCAAGTTACAGTGAAAAAATCAATGCTAGCGGCATTTTATAGTTCATAAGCTATCGCTCTATTTCTAAGAGAAGTAAAAAAAGTTTAGGAGAAAATGAAGTCAGTTAAAGATCAGATGGGTTGGTGAGCCTGCCTACTTGTGGACAAGTTGACGTTTTGAGCACCGTATATTAAGTCTCTATTATTCCTCTGCGCTTTCCTATTCGCGTATTTCTATTATTTTGTCCGCAGTTTTGTTGAGAGATATAAATTTTCGAGTAATTCAGTAGTTCAGACGCATGACCATAGGAATGCCTGAGTGAAAGAGAAAGGGTGTTTTAAAAGTCAAAAGAAACTATAAACACCTATGACAGCCATCGGTTAAATGTCATAGACCTCGTACATATTTATGTCTGAAAATGTTGTGTAAAAATAAGTGTTTTTTCGTAACTAAAAAAAAGTGTTGATGTTGTAACGGTAACCTAAACAAAAACCATGATAATTTTCACTTATAAGTGTTGTGTTTTTAACACATTCTTTTCTAAGAAACTTTTATTTGTTGAGGAATAAAATTGTTCGTTACTTATTTAGAAACATGCAATACTACAGTCAACTGATTATAATAGTAAAATAGGTATCGATAAGTAGTTTTCAATTCAACGACTGATATGGGCAGTGATTTAGAACTTGGAGACCTCTTTAAGTGAGTTTTTCATATTATTATCGAGGGACGTTATTTATAAATATTTTCCTTCAAATGCCTATACATATATATATATATATATATATATATATATATATATATATATATATATATATACATACATATATATATATATATATATATATATATATATATATATATATATATACATATATATATATATATATATATATATATATATATATATATATATACATACATATATATATATATATATATATATATATATATATATATATATATATATATATATATATATATATATATATATATATATATATATATATATATATATATATATATATATATATATATATATATATATATACATATATATATATATATATATATATATATATATATATATATATATATATATATATATATATTTATATATATATATATATATATATATATATATATATATATATATATATATATATATATATATATATATATATATATATATATATATATATATATATATATATATATATATATAT
>CM032456.1:161498849-161501349 GCA_019049505.1 Pachyrhynchus sulphureomaculatus | reverse complement strand
TAGCGGGACACGATTGAATGCAAAAAAGTAAACAACATAGCTCATTGGAGACAATTTGGCTTACATCCGACTATGGATGGCATAAGGTAATGGTGATGGTGATATATATATATATATATATATATATATATATATATATATATATATATATATATATATCTATATATAGAATAAAGAAAGAAAGCAAAAAGTTGCCGTATCTACCAAAATTATTAAAAATACAATCTTAATTGGGGAACTCGGCAAATTTGGGCGTGATAGGAGATCACACAATTTTCATTAAGCCGCCAATATTTCGGTCCTGGATTGGGACCTTCTTCAGGGCAGAACTGAAAAGAAGAACAGAGCGTATTCACTGATCGTGTCTGGGACAACTTTAAATTAATGATGTTATCATTAGGTTGTTATAATAAATAAAATTAGTGTGGAACAAGAATAAGATATTAGTCATAATAAGTTAAAAAACTCACATGAGAAGTGCAAAGATTTCGTTAGCCTGAATGGCCGTAGGTTATACATAAAAAAGTTGTTACATATAAAAGTTGGTTAATCCATAAAATATACAAAATACACATTAAAACACTGTAGACAAAATTCTAAAAAACAAAATTTAACACATGGATGTAATTGGGAACCCTGGATGTTGAGAACATCGTTAATTATTTCACTTGTGACCACCACATATGGCCACCGCCATTTAGGAAAAAATGACAAGAACGACAGGAGACAGCTACCCGACAGAGATAAGGGGTTTAGTCAAGAAAGCTCAATTGACCAGAATGCGGGGTCGACACCTGGAAGGAACCGATAGAAAAGGAAGTGCAAATATTGGACCCTAAGTGAGAGAGAGGTAGCCAATTGAGCGACCAAAACAACCCGGTATGTGGTAGCGGAAGGATAAAACATACCCTAATTATAAGTAAATGGTGAGCAAGGAATTCTCTCTTGGAAAGATTATTGGAGAAATGAAGAATTTTGGGTTCCCTGAAATTAAAAGAATGACCATTGTCAACAGAATGGGTCGCCAAGGCACATCGGTGTGGATGGCATCTAGTGTCACTTTTATGGAGTGCAATACGACGATTCAAGGATTGAGAAGCTCTCTCTCTCGCTCCCTCGCTCACCATTTACTTATAATTAGGGTATGTTTTATCCTTCCGCTACCACATACCGGGTTGTTTTGGTCGCTCAATTGGCTACCTCTCTCTCACTTAGGGTCCAATATTTGCACTTCCTTTTCTATCGGTTCCTTCCAGGTGTCGACCCCGCATTCTGGTTAATTGAGCTTTCTTGACTAAACCCCTTATCTCTGTCGGGTAGCTGTCTCCTGTCGTTCTTGTCATTTTTTCCTAAATGGCGGTGGCCATATGTGGTGGTCACAAGTGAAATAATTAACGATGTTCTCAACATTCAGGGTTCCCAATTACATCCATGTATTAAATTTGTTTTTTAGAATTTTGTCTACAGTGTTTTAATGTGTATTTTGTATATTTTATGGATTAACCAACTTTTATATGTAACAACTTTTTTATGTATAACCTACGGCCATTCAGGCTAACGAAATCTTTGCGCTTCTCATGTGAGTTTCTTAACTTATTATGACTAATATCTTATTCTTGTTCCACACTAATTTTATTTATTATAACAACCTAATGATAACACCATTAATTTAAAGTTGTCCCAGACACGATCAGTGAATACGCTCTGTTCTTCTTTTCAGTTCTGCCCTGAAGAAGGTCCCAATCCAGGACCGAAATATTGGCGGCTTAATGAAAATTGTGTGATCTCCTATCACGCCCAAATTTGCCGAGTTCCCCAATTAAGATTGTATTATATATATATATATATATATATATATATATATATATATATATATATATATATATATATATTCACAGTTAAGTCATCTGCTAATAATATGCTCACGGTTAGGCTTATAATCTCGTTTCATACTATTTTATGCTGTCGTCAGTGTGGCGGCCCTAACTTCGTGGTATGGTGTATGTTTACGGTGCAGAAAGTCTCAGGTTTTAAATTTGAGCGGGTCGGTATACTAATTTATTAATTTATTTAAGTATAGTTGACCTGGTCACATATATAGGTAGTAGCTGTTGCAGAAACATAATAACGCCCGGTGCAGCACTACCGCATTATCGAAATGGTGCAATGAAATACAAATGTCTGTGTCGGTATTTGGACAACGTTGACGGATATGACGGTATCCTCGACGGTGTCCTGAGGATAAGGGTAAATCTGTGTTGATGCGGGGAGGTTAATGACAAAAAAAAATGCTGTAAGTGACCCCAACCAGATGATGGTTACTGAGAATCGTGACATTTTCTGCGATCTCATTAGGAGAATCCAACTATAGGATGCTAAAACATCTTTTGATTAGCAGTTACTTTCAGAAAATCGTAAAATATGCTATTCATATACATATTTAATATCGTATATGTATACTTCATTTTTATTATACATATTTTTATTTTCGATCCTACAA
>CM032456.1:161468849-161493849 GCA_019049505.1 Pachyrhynchus sulphureomaculatus | reverse complement strand
TGCATTAAGTATTCTTTTCTCGAAAGCAACGCACTTTACAATCCAGGTTCATAGAACAAAAAAGTTTTGTTTTACTATGAGGAATACGTGTGAATTTCTTTAGATTTTTTCAAGCGATTTTTCGAATTTTGAATTTTTTGCTTCAACAAAACCTGTTGTAACTTGCGATCGGAACTTCGAAGAAAAATTCACATAGAACCATTTTTTTTTTTTTATTAGAAAAAACAGATAAGTATAGTGAGGTTATTAAAGCCATTCTACCTGTTTTATTTTTTTTACTTTTAATGATTTTTTTTGGGAAACAGTCTCCTTTTGGAGACCTCTGCGCATGCACAATATTTAATTTTTAAAATCGCCCAACGGCTTTCAAAAGTAGAGCTTTCAAGCTTTAATTTGAGCCCGCGCAAGCCGCACTACGTGGCTCCAAATTTTGGTTTGGTGGGGGGTCAGATTTAAAAAGAATGACCCATATATATATATATATATATATATATATATATATATATATATATATATATACAGGGTGCCAAAATCCCGACAAAATTCAATTTGAATTTCCCGCCGTTCTATACCACTTCGAGAGGTCACGATTGACGTCCAAATAGCTTGAGGCATGTACTAAACATTCATAACCTCGAATGAATCTCAATATTGAAACCAAGTGCGGAGTATAATCCAAGAGCTGCAATTATCGAAAGTGTTCGCGCTGGGCACTTAGCGACAGAAATCATTCAATTCTTCGGATACCCAAGATCGACTGTATATGATATTGTCGCGAAGTATAACGAGTCGGAAAAGTCCAACGAAGGTTTTCCAACACCGGCAAGGAAAAAATTGGTTGTCGGACAACGTCGACATGTTTTGGTCCAAAAAATTTTGGCCTCCCAATGACCCAGATTTAAATTCTTTGAACTTCTATGTATGGAGCGTGATTGTAAGGGTCACTAATAAGTTCAGACATCCAAACGTCGCATCATTAAGAACCACTATTGAAGTGGCATTAGCCGATATGGACCGTGACTCATTAAAACGGGCCTGCGATCGCTTCAGACCGAGAATGGGGGCGATAATTCAAGCACAAGGGGGTTATATTGAGTAAGTGTGTTCTTTGTGACCTAGCAAACAATTTAGTAAAAAAAATAATTATAAACTTCTCCATTTTTGCACTAAAAATTACGTTTCAAAAAATGTTTAATTTGTCCGGATTTTGGCGCCGCAACCTATATATATATATATATATATATATATATATATATATATATATATATATATATATATATATATATATATATATATGTAGGTATATGTATTATAAAAAAATGTAACTTCAACAAACGCGCATCGAGTGCAAAAATAGTGATAAATGTTGTGTAGTGTCATTGTGCCAAAAATATGAAAATCCTAACGTAGTCGTATAAAGAAAGGTTTTAATTTTTTTTGGATGTTTCGTGAATGTGAAAATTAGCATTTTGCAAGTATCTCCGAGCACCTTAATACAGTTTCTGAAATTCTATATATCGTCTCAAAATTGACTTTTATACATTATCTTTATCAGCACGTAAAGTGTTTAAACGGTACATTGTAAGGTAAATTACCTCTTAATCTTTCCTTCTCTCTTCAAAAATGCTAAATTACGGTTCAACAAAAATTACTAATTTTTCTACCGCAACCGCTAGTGAATTACCTTGATAATAAATGACAATTTAAGGTGAGTCCCAAGTAATAATTGAACAGTATCTATTAAATATAACCAATTGCCCTTTACACATCTTTCATCAGTTAAATATAATAGCAGATTCTAGAGCTAAGTTTGACATGCCTTTTCAAAGTCGACATGCCACTTTCCCATTGCTTTAGATTTTACGTTTTTTTAGTATTCTGTACGGAATACTTATAAGATCATTTCGGTGCTTGTCTGTTCGTTGGTCTGTTTGTCCGTCTGTCAGACCCGATAATCTTCGAAACTATTTGACATGGAAAATGTAACCAGCTGTGGGGTATGGAGTCGAAGGCTTTTTTATAGTCTATGTAACAGATGTAAACGTTTCTGTGTTCTTTTCTGGTTTGTCCCATGGTCATGCTATCTGTGTTCAGCTGCTCTTTGCATCCTCGGCTATTTTTCCTGCCTTCTGCTCTCCTGTGAGAATATTGTTGTCTATTAGGTGTTATTCTATTTTCTTTGAAATTGTGGCTGTGATGATCTTGTACAGAGTTGAAAGACAGGTGATAGGTCGGTAGTTTAACGGGTTTGTGGTGTCTGAGCTATTAGATTTGACGTATGTACTTTTATTAGACGTAACTATATCTATTAATAGTTTATTTTTTTACTACATAAATTTTATGGCGATTCAAAGAGTGATTGTCTATTCAAACTCGTTTTTGAGCGATTTACATTCTGCCATTTTATTCAAACGCGTAAATAATAATAAACAGAGAAATATTATTGTTTGTCTATGAAAAATAAATATGAATTAAAAATGGTAAAATTTATACATACAATAAAGGCATTGTTTTAAAATACTTTTCTGTTGATTTTCCAATATTGCTCTATAGAGCAGAAATTATGCACACCGTTTTAATTGTAATAAAATATTGATATATGACAATAAATAGGTAAAACATCATTTCAAATTATTTATACTATGTACGCTTCTCCACCTAAAAGGAAATCGAACTTTTCGTGGATAGAACGAAATAATAGTGCCAGTTATTGTATAAACATTGGAGATGTACCGACTAGTAGCCGACTAGTCGGTAAAGCCGACTATTCGGCTATATTTATAGTGGGCAACTAGTCGGCAACTAGTCGGCAATTAGTCTGCAAAAAGCACCGACTAGTCGGCCCATTACTTTATTTATTCATAATACTATTTTTAAGATAGGGTGATAGAAATAAAATTCCTTCATTATCAATTGTTTTTATTTTAGTATCAATCAGTTTAATTTAGTAACAGAATAGGAACAAAGAACGGAATAAAAAGAGTTAGTTACTACTTAGTATTAAGTACTTAACATATATGACTGAACGTAACAAACAACTTTAACCTTAAACCTAAAAGACTACAATTTTAACAAAAATAAAACCTAAAGAAAGTAGATACAGTTCTGAATTGAATAGTGTTAAATGAGATCATTTCAAACTTAAGATAAATGAATACGTTACATAATCACTATGTGTATCATATAAAAAAAAAACCGGTCAAGTGCAAGTTGAACTTGCACAATTAGTGTTCCGTACGTTGATTGTTTTTAAAATAAAATTTTTTGTTAGGGTGGTATAAAATGATCAGTGACTTCACAAAACACACCCCAAATGAATTTTCAACAAAATTTGTTTCCAATCTTTACTAAAAAACTGGTGACCTTGAAATTTTGTTTTTTTTTTAATATACCAAATAAATTATTAAAGGTAATGCACTCGTGATAGTTTTCGTTCAATCTATACCCCGTGGAGAATATTCCAGAATTTTTTCAAAATTTTTTGATCAGTATTTTTCGAGATATATATATATATATATATATATATATATATATATATATATATATATATATATATATATATATACATATATATATATTTACTCGTGTTTTCACAAGCTTTCATTTGACACCACACTCGATGACCTAGTAAAAATTTTTTTTTCACTTCCGATTTCACCCCTCAAAACGAACCTCTTAAGTCAAAATTTATGTTACGGTGGTATAAAATGATCAGTGACTTCACAAAACACACCCCAAATGAGTTTTCAACAAAGTTTGTTTCCAATCTTTACTGAAATCTGATGACCTTGAAATTTTTGTTTTTTTTATATACCATAAAAATTATTAAAGTTAATGCACTCGTGATAATTTTCGTTCAATCTACACCCCGTGGAGAATATTCCAGAATTTTTTTTGATAAGTACTTTCCGAGATAAGGCCCGGGACAGCGATTTTTCGCGAATTTTTAAAAATAATACAAAGAAAAGTACGCGCAAGTATAATATTATATATATATATATATATATATATATATATATATATATATAAATATATATATATATATATATATATATATATATATATATATATATATTTTACTCGTGTTTTCACAAGCTTTCATTTGACACCACACTCGATGACCTAGTAAAAAATTTTTTTTTTCACTTCCGATTTCACCGCCCAAGTCAAAATTTAATTCTCAAAACTACATGGCTCTGATGAGGCCATCAATTCCTATATTATTACCAAATTTTACCTTTCTATGTCAAATAGTTTCCGAGAAAATCGGGTGTGACAGACAGACAGACAGACAGACAGACACCGAAGTGATCTTATAAGTGTTCCGTACGGAACACTAAAAATTGACATAAGTACACAAATATTTAGAGTATGTCACTCTAGTTAGTATATTAATATTTTTTAATTAGCGGCAAATTGTGGTGTAAAAAGACTAAAGTCTCTGCCCTTTCTGGCAGTAATCGATTTCTTTTTATTTCGTATACATTACCAGCTTCGGAGAAGAGTCGTTCACTGTAAACAGAACTAGCTGGACAACAAAGGTACACTTTAGCGAGGCGTGACATTTCGGGATATCTCGAACTATTACGATTCCATCACTCAAATGGATCATTGTTGCGATTTATTACCGGTAACGCAAAGTACGAGTGCAGTTCGTGAGCTGCACTTGACTTGTCATCTTGAACAGTTTCAATTTTTTTTAGGCTATTTCATGGTAGCATTGCCAGAAATTACGATGTGTTGTTGTTTCTGTGTTGTCTTCATTAGTGGTGATACGAAGAGGTTTTTTCACTTTCTTCATGTTTCTCAGCATCACTCTCGTCATCGCTCAGATTATTTTTCAGAGTTTCTAATAAAAATTGTAACCTTATATCGTGGATCCAACAAAGTTGCCAGGGTAAAGAGTTTGTTATGCTCCAAGTTAAATCAGCTTTTTAAATCATTGTGTAACAACCGTTTAATTTCCATGATTTCATTGTTTTTATCGTAGTAATTTTCTAAATATTGCTGCAAGGTTTTTACATGAGGTATAACTTCAGATAACGATGAGCAATTTGAACTTACTATCTTGGTAATCTCTTCGAATGGCTCCAGCAGCTCAAGGCTTTTTCCGAGCATTTTCCACTCTTCATTTTCAAAATTTACAGATGTTTCAGTCATATATAAAGATACAGCCCGTTTTTGTTCTAAAAGACGAGACATCATGTAGTACGACGAATTCCATCTAGTAGATACGTCTTGTACAAGCTGGTGGTCTGGTAAATTAAGTTCTTGCCGTAAATCACGAAGTTTTGACTGAGCTGGACTAGAATGGTGGAAATGTGTAACTATTCGTCTAGATTTTGCAAGTATTTGTGTCATAGTAGCATGTTTCAATGCAGTTTTTACTGCCAGTTGCAACGTGTGTATCAAACAAGGAGCTCCATTAAAAAACTGAGTTATCAATAGCTTTCGCCACGTTTCTTCCATTGTCTCGCACGATGGCATGAATTTTGGTCATGTTTATATTCCACAACGTTGGAATTTCTTCTAAACAGTCTTTTATATTATTGGCTGTATGTGATTCTGGGAAATGTTTCATTTGTAATACTGCGTGGTGAAATTTGAAATTGTCACTAAGCCAGTGTGCTGTAAAACTCAAAAAACTTTTCATGTTATTTGTATTTGTCCACAGATCTGTAGTAACTGAGATTGCGGCGGCACTGAGCAGGCCTTTGCTAATTTGAGATTTAGTTTCTTCGTAGAGATGCGGCATGATGTTGTCTGTAAAATACTTTCTGCTTGGTACGTTATATTTCGGTTTCACTATTCTCATCAAGTTTCTGAAGCCAGTATTTTCAACAATAGACAACGGCTTGTTGTCCAAAGCAATCATCTCACCAATAGCAATACTAAGGTTCCATGATCTAGAATCTTCAAGTGACCATTGTAAAACAAAACTTTCTTCAATACTTCGTTGGTATTTTTGCGATAAACTGACTTCTGACGACACTGGAGTGGACGGAATAGGCAATACCGGAGGTAATACTTCTATGTGTGACTGCGATGTACTCGGGGTTGGATCATTTGATGAACTACGTTTAATCGAAGAACGTAACTGAGGCATCTACTCTGGATGTTTGTATTTAATATGGTTAGTCATACTAGTAGTGTTTGCTATTTTCCCCTGCCCACCACGCGAAATAACTATTGCATTGATTACACTTCATCTTTACGGGAATCAAACTCCACGACGTCAAAGAAAGTCCACACATGCGTAGGTATTTCCACTATAATACAAACTGTCTTACCTACGCAATTCACTGACTTTTGTTTTATTTTTTTTAAAAATATTCAGTTATACCGGGCCGTACGTGAACAATACCATAGCAAAATGTAAAGTAAACAAAAACCTGTTCGTTCATGTCCATACGCGCGGCGCGTGCGAGAAATGCGAGGCGCGACAAACATTACCGATTTCGCCCGAACATCGCCGAATGCGATGATCGGCTTCGCCGACTAGTCGGCCGATTAGTCGGCCTTTTCCCAGCCGACTAGTCGGCTAGTCGGCCAAACTCATAGTCGGTGCATCTGTAGTAAACATATATTTTCGAAAAGAAGCAACTTTTATTAGTGTTTTTATAGATTAGATACTTAGCTCTAGTGCTAAAAGTGACAGTGGCAGGCGCGGCAAACATTTATGTTAAACTTGGTTAATGAAACATATTAAATGATTCGTAAAGAATATTTACCCCTTTCTTTATATTTCTAATAGAGACGATTTCAAAGTAGTAGCGAATACTCAAGAAAATTTGTCATAGAAAACCTGTCACCATCTATTCTAATTTAATAAAAGACGAATTCGTGATTTTAAAATCTATTTCGTCAATTAAATTCGTTATTTGTTCCTTACAAGCTCACTGGTCATCCAACCGTTCGGTTATGATAAGACGATTTTCGAACAAAAACTGAGTTTATGTGTACATCACTAGCTGTATTCACCTAATTTTAGCACTACGTGACTTTGTTCTCTTCTAAGCAAGTCGACAGACCAGCGGAAATAAAGACTATGTTTTTCCTAATTTAGGAACCTCAAAAAAATGAAGTAATGCAAAAACCGCGGAATGTAATTTTTTACGAATACAACACTTTCCTTTAGCAACAGAAATGACAACAGTAATGAGATGAGAAATTTTCGGTATTAAAGTTAAGCAATAAACGCTGCGTGACATTAAACTTACTATTAGTCAAATGAAGGAATTCGAATCTTCCACAGTCTAGATGGATAAATTAGTTTCTTTTAAACTCATGAAATAATAAAACCGATGCAATACATAAAAGACTCAAGCAAGCAAAGATTAAAGAGTATAAAATAATATTCCCCGTGGGAGAGCGGGATAGAATATCTCCCGCGGTACGTTCTGCCTGTCATAGAAGGCGCCTTAAAGAACAACCTAGATGGTAGATGCCCAGATCCCACCAGCATCGCCCGGTATGATACCATTGTATCGGTTTAGGCTGCGTGAAGTTGCTTAACGTTTCGTGGCTGTGCCGATGTCCCGATCTGTGGGACCAAATAGCATGATGAGGCACCTGGATACAAAAATTCCGGAGGTAAAATAGTCCCCCGCCGTTTCGGGTCTCCGGGTGGGTGCTGGTTCAGGGGCGTCGACATGCAGAGATCATAATTTTAAAATAGATTTTTTAAACATACAAGGATTAAACTCGAACATAAAATCAGTGCACCAACACCTGCAATCAAATAAACCTCATGTACTCGCTCTCTGTGAAACCAAGGTCAGTTCATCGACCAGTACAGTCAACTATTTTTATCCTGGGTAACCACTTCTATTCCCGATTTAGGCGTAACTTTGGAATCTGTCTTTTTGTCAGAAGCGACCTCTCTTGCCAACGAGAAGAGGCTCTGGAACCCCCCAACTTTGATGTTATGTGATTAAAAATAACGACTCAACAAATCACAAGGTTCATCTGCATCCTCTATCGACCACTAAATGATACGAACTTTCCGAAATTGCCATCCTGGAAGACTTTAATGTTCACCACATCAATTGGCTTAAATATTCAAATACTACCGACGAACAAGGTCGTGAAGCTGAATCATTATCAATCAGTTGTGGCTTAACTCAGCTTATTGACGAACCAACACGGATCCCTGATCGAGACGGGGAGTTCGCCAGTCTTCTTGATCTGTTCTTAACCACCAATCCGGAGATTTACACGGTCACCGTAAATCCGCCGTTAGGTTCTTCAGACCATAAACTGCTTTCGACATCAAGTATCCTACCAATTAGGAGGACAGAGAGGCGCCTAAACCGCGCAAGATTTGGTACTACAAATCTGCTAAATGGGTAGATCTCAAGGAATATTTTCGAACTTCCCCGTGATTGGGCGTTTGTTATCGATCCGAGGACCCATCTGACTGGGCTAGAGAGGTTTCCGATGTTATTTTGGCTGGTATGGAAGCTTACATCCCTTTTTCGAAGAAATTCCCCAGCCTTGGTTTGACTGAAAATGGAAAGAAGCTATTGCTTCTAAACATCTTGCCTACCGACAATGGCGTGAGAATCCTAACACCACAAATCGTAACACCTTTGTTCGTGCCCGGAACAGATTAGAAACAAACTTCTCGCTTGTCCCAACAATTTCAGGTCCTTTTGGTCAGTCGCTAAGGTAGTTAGTCAAAATTTCACCAAATCCACCATACCACCACTCATACGGCCAGATAATTGTAACAACACCTATTTGGAAAGCGAACTTATTGGCTGAACTCTTTGCTTCGCATTCTACTGTCGGTTTTCAAGGAAAAGCACCACCTACTATTCCCATAGTGCAGTCAAGGATGCCCGATATTGTCTTCAGACAGCGTATCATAAAACGTATTTTAATGAAGCTGCAATAGTTCTCAAAAACTGTGCGAGGGTACTAACACCAGTTTGTTGTATACTTTTCAACCTATCCTATAGAAAAGGAATATTTCCTTACTGCTGGAAATGTGCCACAGTTCAGCCGATACCTAAAAGAGGCAAGAAGATCTTGCCAAATAACTACCGACCAGTCGCACTGCTCTCAATAATATCGAAAGTCATGGAAATGGCTATCAATCAGCATCTTCTAAAATATCTTGAAGGATTCAGCATTATTAGCGGTCACCAATATGGCTTTCGTAAACATAGATCAACAGGAGATCTTCTGACTTATGTAACACATGTTTGGTACAGCGGAATTGAACACTTTGGAGAATCTCGAGCGGTTGCTCTTGACATTTCTGAAAAATTCTGTTTGTGGCTCTCATCTTTCCTCAAAGAGCGTTCTTTACGAGTGGCAGTCGACGGATTTCTTTCACCTTCACTTTCAAGGTCGGTGTGCCCAAAAGCTCCATACTGTCTCCTACTCTCTTTCTCATTTACATTAATCATCTGCTGGAAAAGACGGGGAATCCAGTCTATAGCTTTGCAGATGACAGTGAGCTTATCTCTTCATTCACTTTGAATGCACGGACATCGGCTACTCAGACGAATATCCGCAGACAGCAGGAAGTCGTTCAACTTAACAAAGACCTGGAAGAAATTCTATCTTGAGGTGATAGTAACCAAGTGGAATTTAACGCTACAAAAACCCAGGCGGCAGTTTTTTCTAAAAAAGTGAACGATATAGTTATGTCGGGGCGCTCCATTCCTCTAACATCGTCGATTTGGGAGCAAATATGTCCTGGCATGAACATGTTGCAGGCATAGCAAGGCGAGCTTCTCGAGAGTTGGGAATATTATTTCGAACCAGAAAGCTTTACACTCCACAACTAGTCTGTTCTACAAGCATTTCCTTGGACAGTGTTCGAAGGATGTAGCCCGCTTAATTCCTCCGTATGAGGTTCAGCTTGTTACTCCGCGTACAGTGCTTTTCAAGCAGTCTTTTATATGGAGAACATCATCACTTTGGAATAATTTGCCCAGGGCTGTATTTCCCACCAAGTACAATTTGCAGCGATCCAAGAACAGCGTGAATCGCTTTTTCCGCACACATGCCGTTCCTGGAGAGCTTTAGAGACTTCTCTGTAGCACGCGTGCTAGACTCATAAAAAAAAAATAGAGGCCGATCTAAATTTTTTATCCAAAATAATGTTATCTGATAAAGCTACTTTTCGCAGTAATGAAGTAGTTAACAGCCATAACATGCATTATTATTCAGCACACACGGGAAATTCAAAACCAAAACCATTGGTCGCTTAATGTATGGTGTGGAATATTAAATTTTCGAATTATTGGTCCACATTTTTTCCGCGAACCGAATAACGGGCCTAGATATTGAATTTTTTGCAAAACGAATTACCCCAGCTTCTTGAAGGAGTTGATAACTTTGAAAGGGAACAAAAGTGAATTCAACAAGATGGAGCTCCTGCTCATTACCACCGGGAAGTTCGGGAATTTTTAAACTATGGTTACCCACAAAAATGGATCGGTAGGGATGGATTCGTTCAGTGGCCCCCTCGATCATTAGACTTCTTTTTGTGGGGCTACATTAAAGATCGTGTTTATGTGAAGCCCCCTACAACACCAGTAGATATGGAAAATAGGATAGGGATGCGTATAGGACAATAACACCCTTTATGCCAAGGAAAGTGAAGAAAAATATAGTAAAACGACTAAACATGCGTATTCAAGTAGACGGGCATATTTTTGAACATTTATTAAATCATAATAATTAATCATTAGATAAGTTAAACTATGTTAAAGTTATTATCAACTATTTGTTTATGTTTTCACAATAGCGTAAGTATATTTAAAACAATGATAAAAATTGAAAAATTCAAAATAAATCGAAAACTATTAGAAATAGGTATATGACATACTTAATAAAAGTTGGAGAATTTTGTAAAATCTATCAGAAAAAATAAAAATATACAGAGTGTGCCATTTAAAAATTTGAGATTTTTCAATTTAGCATAGGCGAAATGCACAAAATTGTTTTGAACACCCTGTAGCATCCAACTTAAATTTCTTAACTTATTTCTTTTTTTTTTCATCTCTATAGAACGCTTGTATCAATTATGAGTATTCCACCTTCAGAAACAATGACACTACTGGCAATTTTTTACAAAACTGGAAATTAGTGTTATTAAAATAAATGAATATAGTTTTTTAAAGATTTGCAAATACAAATACGTTGTCGCGATTTCGTAGTACAACTACATTTTCAAATGCTTAACTAAGACTAAAACAGATTTTTTGTACGTATTTTTATATAATGAAAGGATGTGGGTATCTTAGGTCCTATAAAGGTTGGTAAAAGATAAAATTTCCGACATCTACTTGACTATTTAGTAAATTTATATTATGGTTCTTTGAATGTCTGTAAATTTCTATAGATTATAAAAAATTAAGTTTTGACCCTTTAGGTGCTGTATGGAGTATTAATAAACAATTAATATTAGGAAATAGATGGTCCGTTTCTAAAAAATGATTAGCAAAGGGTGATTTTTCATTTTTTAACCAATAAGATGCCAAATAATACGCCCTTGTGGTTCCATTCTGATTACAATTATAAGTATTTCCTTAATACCTAATACCGGAAACGATTTCCAATTAAATAGTCAATTTTTCAACAAAGGAGACGATCGTGCCTCTACTTATCCTTTGTTAGCAGAATTTTTTTATGCCTTGTTATTTTTCTGTTTTTAAGTCAGACTGGGAATATTAATTTCTAAAAACTCAACATGAATAAGAACATATTCTCTTTTGGGTTTAGAAAATATATTAGACGACATCTTAGTATTGTATCCCATTTTGAAATATGATATGTACAAATTCTACTTTAAATTATCGGAAAATATACACTTTCCGAACATAAAAATTCACATTGGAAATAGTGATCACACGATATAGCAAATTAAATTTTTTTTTGATATTACAACTTTCAAAAAATGGAAAATAGATGAAAATTCGATTAATTTTCAGCTAAACCTACCTTTTCAGATGTCACCATCCCAGGCAGACTCAATTTGACACTCTAACATCTATAAACAGGCCCAGCTTATAGATCTTTAATTAATAGAGCCTTCAAGAACCCTTCTTAGTAAAATAATTTAAAAAAAGAAATTAGACACAATCAAAATATAACCTTCAATTACGGCTATCACCAACCTAAAATTAATTTAATACCTTAGTAAGCTGTAGATAAAAGCATTCTCATCTCTCCCCCTCCACCAAATCACTTCAGCTTAATTTTTCCCATTAAAGATTACAAAGAAAAGAAAAACATTCATACATCTGACATATTGTTGGTTCCATCACGGAATAAAAGTATAACTCAAGTTCTCCAACTAGCCGATACATGGTAAAAACAAGAACAGCTGATCAGCTTTAAAACGCGCTCAAAAATTCATCGCCAACCGCTATTTTTTCATATGCCTGAATGATAAACCCAATATACATGTATAAATTAAGAGTTTACTAAACTTATAATTCTCAAGAGATCGCAATTGCGGTTACGTAGAGCCCAAATAAGGGACGGAATTATCAAAACAAGAATCACAAACATATTGCATCGTGTTGTTTTAAAAATGAGAAATGGCACTTTGCCAAGCATTTTTTAGAAACGGACTATCTATTTCCTAATATTAATTGTTTATCAGCTCCGTATGGCACCTAAAGGGTCAAAACTTAATTTCTTAGAATCTATAGAAATTTACTGACATTCAAAGAACCATAATGTAAAAAATAGTTAAGTAGATGTTGGAAATTCCGTCCTTTACCAACTTTTATAGCACCTAAGATACCCACATCCTTTTAATATATAAAAATTATAAGTAATTTTATTGATATATTTCTGCATAACTTTGGGATCTGTATCTTTGCCAAAACGATCTCTCTTGCTAACGAGAGGAGGCTCTGGAGTCGACTTTACTATTATGTAGTTCAAAATAACTACTGAATACACCAAAAAGTTTATCTACTGCCTCTCTTAACCACCAATTGATATTAACTCTGTAACACTTCTCGGTTCTCTTGAAGACACCATCGATCATTTGCAAATTAATTATAAAAGTGCCGAAATTGCCATCCTGGGCGACTTTAATGTCCACAAATAACTTAAATATTTAATATTATATAATAAAAACCGACGCACTATGGGCCAGGAATCTGGTTTTTCGTTCAAAATTGTCTAGAACCCTCAATTATTAACGATATCAAACAATTTTTTTTTAAATACTCGTAAGCGAATTCCAGACAAACGTAGGAAGCCGATTGCAAAATATAACCTGTGAAATTTTTAAAATTACAAAAAGCATCACGGAACCGGTGAGGTGAATTTCGATGTTCACGTAATTTCAAGTTTACGCGGTACAAAACTGGTTCATCGAGGGTTCTGGGATCGCTGAGTCTATTTTCGGGAAATAAAACAAATCATTTTGATCATATGCACCATTTTGAGGGGTGTTTGAAAAATGGGAGTCGGACCCTTGCCAAAGGCATTAATGGTTAGTCGGATTTTGCTTTCAATTATATCGAAAGTTATGGAACAAGCTATCAGTCAGCATCTTCTAAATTCTAGACGGATTCAATATTATTTAGCAAAACCATCAATATTATTCTCGTAAAACAAGATCAACAGGAGATCTTCTAACTTATGTCGCACATATTTAGAATAATGCAATTGAATATTTTGGAGAATATTGAGTGTCTGTAGTACTTGATATATCCAAGGCATTTGATTGTGTTTGGCCAGCCAGGTTGTTGGCTAAGTTACGCTCTTATGGGATGTCTGAATAGTTTTGTTCTTAACTTTCATGTTTCTTAAGGGAGTGTTTTTTTACGAGTAGCAGTTGATAGATTTCTTTTCAATACCTTCACCTACAACGCTGGTGTGTCCCAAGGCTCCAGACTGCTTACTATTTTTCTCCTTTACATTAACGATCTGCTGGAAAATAACAGCAGTTCAATTTACAGCTGTACTAATGATAATACCCTTATTTCTTCATTTATTTTAAATTCTCAAATATCAGCTACTCATGAAAATATCCGCAGAGAGCAGGAAGTCCTTCAACTTTAGTTCTACACTCCACAATAGCTTTTTACTCTATACAAAGCTCCAATTTGACTAATGATGGATTACGGATCCAATGTTTGAAACTCTGCACCCAAGCATATACTGCGTTTGCTGTTATTATGTTCAAGCGTATGTTCAGCAATAGTTATTTTTTCTGATCTACCATATCTCGAATAAGGTAAATGTTCTTTAGATCTCGTTTAAATTGATCTTCTTATTTGCCCAATATACTTCTTGTTACAACCATTGCAACCAATTTCATATTTTCCGTTTTATTCACGTTCGTGAATTTATCTTTCCTAAGAAACTTTTTAATCTTTTTATCTTGTGACTTATATACTAACCTAAGTTCTATCTTATTAAATATCTTATTAAGCTCCTACTGTATTTTGGAATAAATGATATAGAAAGATATCTCGTGTTATTTTGCTTACTTGTAAAAAGGTTTTTGCAAATTTCTAAAAATACTTCTGCTCCTACTGTAAAATAAATGATACAAAGAGGATTCGTCTGCCATGTGCTCTTTGAGTAAAAATTTCGTAACAACCATTCATGAGATCTAGTTCTATATGTTTAATACGATGCCTTTCGGCTTAAGTTTTACTTCACTTTAAAGGAAAACTGATTAAACTTTGGACTAAAAAGTACAATGTGGCAAAATTTATATTGTTTTCAAAATGAAATGAATTATTAAAAGTTATACGTGCAGTCGTTTGGGAAAATAAGCCGTAAATGGACACACAGATGGCATTCCTATGATCGAAATCAGTATTGAACAATTCATTTTCATTCATAAAAGAGTACATGCATAGTTACAGTTCAGAGTCAGCGCAGTTTCTGTTTGTTTCGGTCGAAAATACAAAACGTCTATATGCGATTTCCGACATAATGGGAAAAACTGAGATTCGAGCTGTGATAAAATTTTACTTCTTGAAGAAGAAGAAGGTCACCGAAATAAAAATGAAGCTTGACAATGTTCGCGGTAACTCTTCTTCTTCATCAAAGACCGTAAACTACTGGGTTTCCAAGTTTAAATGAGGCCGAACAAGCACACATGACGAGTATCGCTGTGGAGGCCCCGATGTGGACAACTCTCGGATATTAAGACAAAATCATACAAAATGAAAATAACCGTGGTTTGAAAGTTTCGGAATATTGGCTATTGTAGGGTTTATGGATTCCGCGAAACGTTTGCTGACTGTGGACCAAAAAAACGCATCACTCGTTGCCAAAATTCATGAACTTCGCTTCGAATTATTTAGCCTTCCACCCTTTCGCTTAATTTGACCCTTTCGGACTTCTTTTTGTTTGTGAACCACAGAAAATTTCTTATAGGATAATGATTTCACGGAAATGACGAAGTGATATACGCTATGAATGACAATTTTACAGGTCAAGAGAAATCATTTAATAAAACTAGCCTAATGGCATGGGCACATCGCTGGACAAAATATATCGAGCTCGAAGAAGATTGTGTTGAAAAATAAAGGTGAATTTTTCAATTTTGTTGATATTTTCTTCCTCGTTTACCTTACTTTTCAAACGACTGTCGCATCTATCTATTACACGATCTTTCTGTATATGCCAAATTTTAATTTAATATTAGTTTTTATACTTAAAATATAATGGAATTATAATTATTCATTGTTCTCAATTTTACAAGTAAATCTAATGGTCATATCGGCTATTTATATTTATAAACAAAATCATCTATATTTAACTTTTTAGTATCACAAATCGCAAATACGTCATCTACATACCTATATTACATTCGTAGAAAGCCCTCAGACTCTTGACTGGGCTTCGTTTCAAACTTAGTCATAAGTAAACTGGCCTTGAAAGGTGAAGAACAGTTACCCACAGTTGTACCTTTTTTTGAATTAAAAATTGATTGTTATAGGTCAGTCAGTAAATCTTGAAAGCAACACCTACGGAGCATCACTTTAACCAATTATTTAATACCATTTTGAAGCTTCATCTGTCACATGAAGATATAATAAATTTCAACTCGATCTGTCAAGCCATTCATTGTTTATCAGCTGGTTAAAGTAGGCGTGTTTGGGTATTTTTTAAAAATGGAAAAAATCGAAATTCTTGATTTTGGAAGATTTATGGGCAATTGAAATCCATGCAAAGTTAGTGAAATTATTAAAGGAGTCTGCTCCCTTATTTCCGACTGTTCATAGATGAACTCAAGAGTTTAAACGTGGTCGTGCAAGCGTCAATGATGACCCACGTTTAAGATGTCCAAAAACTGCCACAACTGAAAAAACTGTTGTGCAAGTGCAAGATATGGTAATGGAAGACCGTCGATTAACCGTGGATGATTTACCTGAGACTAGAGACATCCTCGCATGGATCAATACAAAGATCTTAACTAATGTTTTGGGTATGAGAAACCTATTCACAAGATGGGTGCCGCATTTGTTAACATCGGTACAAAAACCCACTCGAGAAAAACTTCCTAAACAATATTTGGCTCGTTTCACGAAGAATGAAACTGATATTGTGCGTCGATTTGTAACTATGGATGAGACTTGAGTTTACCAGTATGATTCTGAACTGCGACAACAAACCTCACAGTGGACTGACCACGATTGTACAGCTCCAAAACAGCCACAGTGATCAAAGTCGTCCAAAAAAATTATGGCATTCGTTTTCTGGGATGGAAAAGAAATTTTGATAATTGATTACCTTCAAACCGGTAAAACAATCTCAGGAGGGTATTATTGCAACTTTTTGGACCAGCTGGATGAGAAAATCCGTGAGGAATGGTCCGGTTTGCAGAAAAAAAATCATCTTTTATCATGACAGTGCACCTGCTCACAGAGGTGCTTTGGCAACGGCAAGACTGGTCGGATTAAAGTACGAATTGTTAAAACATCGACCCTATTCGCCAGAACTGGCTCCGCCTGACTTCCATCTGTTCCCAACCCTCAAAACATTTCTACGTGGAAAGTGTTTTTCAACAACAGGGATTGGGTAAATTAATTGGAAAATCGCTGAAAAAAATGTATTGAGCTTATGAAAAATTATGTTGAAGAATAAATCTATTTCGACCCATTAATTCATCTTGTTTCATTTCCGCTTTCAAAATTTATTGACTGAGCTATATTGTGAATAATTTTGTTCCATGCAAAAGTATTCACGAATAGTTTTTTTTCGAGGTCATTCATTCTAAACTTCTGGATGTGTTGCAAGATTTATGGTATGGATACTTTATAAAATATAGAGCTAAGGTCAAAAGAAATTAAAGTTTTGCGGTCGTTGAGAAACTAGATCTCTCGTTTTGGCCATAAATTCTAAATAGTTTTTAGTAGTGAAAAGCAAGGTAAATTTTCAAATTAATTTTAAAAATCTGTAAGAAATTAAATATGCAGATGAGCCCGCAGATACAATGGGTGGCATGGCTTTTTCAGGGTAATGAATTTTGGGCAAACAAAATAATTTTGGTTTGGTCATATTACGAACGTTTAGTTTAAATTTTAGTGTTATATTTATTAAATAAGTTATAAATAATGAAACAATTTATGATGATAACTGTGGAAAAAATAAAGTTTGATTATACAGTTTGTCAAGAAGACTTTAAAATGACATGTGTTTTGATTTTTAATTTAAAACTAATGAAAATAATTGAGAGTGACGATGAATTTAGCAGCTCTACCAAATATAACTGAAACAGCAAACATATTAGCAATTCAAATAATAGCGTAATATAATTAAACAAAGAAAATGCCTGAGAATGCTTTATTGACATATTTTGCTAAGTATTCTAAGAAAGGTAATCTGCTACTTAATGGATCTCCACACGGCGGAGTGTCATCACCACTCCTCTGGAACATAGTAATGGCTGAACGGCTGACATGGCTAAACTCACAGGCTTTTACGCCTAAGGATATGGTAAAGATATAAGTCACACTCATTTAAAGGATAGCATACGGCCACTGTGTTCATGCAATGAGTTTATGGAATAATGTACAGGGTGATCATTTTTAAGACGCCTGCCCGATTTATGCAAACATGTTGTTAGATATTTATGTGTTTTTTTAATGTCTGCGGGGATGTAGAATAGATAGTTAGTGCGTGTCAAGGGTGTATACTGGACCACTTGACATTTGGTAGTGAAAAACGACGTTGGGCGCCGCGATAAACCAAACAAAAGCTTTTTTTTCGATCGGATCGAGCCATACCTTGCACAAACGCCATTGAAACCCTAATTTTTTCAACGTTATTTTCTTAAACTGTTTTTTCTAATTTATTTTTACAAAAAAGGTTATGCAGCAAAACCCTCGAAAATGCATTATTTTTTTGGTCATCGCAGTTACCATGCCACGTTTTTCAAACAATTTATCTAGTAGGCGGCTGTATGCTTTAATCTGAGAGCTCATGTTTACACGCCTATTCAATTCAATAGAATTAAACTAAGTAAACAGTGTGTTAATAGCCTTCTGGTTAAAGTGGTTTCTCATGCTGAAAAAAGTAGATATGATTCTTATTTATGGGTAGAAGCAAGGAAGAAATTCTCAGGAAGTCGTTAGACTGGATCGAGTACGTTTACCCCAACAGGGTATATACCAGATCACACTATATTTCTGGTCACGACTATATTTTGAAACGAAATTTGAGGACTAATATGGTTGCATTTTCTGAGGTAAAAGGTATTTCTAAACGAAAAACTGTTTTTACAGATGAAAAACTAGCAAAAATGCAATATTTCCCAAAACTATAAAATAATTCAATAATGACAAGCAAGCAGGGAATTGAAGGTATCTTATTCAGAAATCTTTTAAAGCTAAACAAATATCATGACTATAAAATGCAAAATATTCAGTTATTACGCAGCTTAATTCGGAACGACGACTGAGTTTTGTAGCAGAAATTATGATTAAATATAACGAAAAAACGTTATTTTCTGAATTATATATTATAGACAGATGAAAGTAATTTTGCTCAGCAACAGCAAACCTAATAGAAAAAAATTTATCATTACTGGGCTGATGAGAATCCATACAAAGTGATCTAATCAAATTCAAATCAAAGGCATTATGGCGTTAATGCATGGTGTGGGATAATTGACAGACATTTAGTTGGACACTATACTTTTTAGAGGAACACCAACTGGAAATAGATACCTTAAATTTCTTGGTTAATACTTCTACCAGTTTTATTAGAAAATTGTCCTTATTTTAGAAGGCAACACGACGGAAGCACCACCTCATAGAACTGCTGCTTTTAGAGAGTATTTGAATGAACGGTTGTTCAACAATACATGGATAGGGGTTCGCAGCCCTAGCTATTCAATGGGCACCTAAGTCACCAGACTTTTCGCCGTTGAGATTTTGTCTTTGAGGACCTCTGTAACTGTGATCCCCCCCATGACACTGAGGTGCTTAAAGGCAAGATATCGGATGCGTACTATAGTAATACTCTAGAGAAATTATTTACAAAGCCACTCATCAAGCCTTGATGAAGAATGGAAAAATGGCATTGATAGAAGAAGAACGAAGACATATACAAAATTTCTCTTTGATGTTTGTTTTATTTTTTAAGTTTCAAACATTTAATTTTATAAATACGTATGTAGTTATGTAATGTTAAAATGTTATATAGTTTTTTTGTGATTTTTAATAAAAATAATATATTCCTGTTTTTTTATTGCTCAAAGATATTTTATTAAAGGAAAAACCTCAACAGCATAGTAACTAATATTGTTATAATTACTGTCAGATTAAAGTATGACAGCCGTCTACTAGATAAATTGTTTGAAACCCGCCAAACGAACATATCATTACGAACCATGGTAACCGCGGTCGACAGCAAAAAATAATAGTAATTTTAGAAGGTTTTTTCTGCATAACTTTTTTGCAACATAATTAGAACAAACTCGCAGCGTTTACGGAAAAAATATTGAAAAAATTAGGGTTTTCCAACGCCGTTTTACAAAAGGTATGACGGCAAAAATATGAAAAAAAAAGTTATTGATGCATCGCGGTGCCCCCAGTATTGTTTTCACTACCAAATGTCAAAATACGTAACTAGACCTCCTGGACCATGCACTATACTGTTCTACATTAAAAAAATAAATAAATATTCAATAAATCGGAACCGCGCATCTAAAAATGTTCACCCCGTACAGCGCTGGTGTGAGGGAAAAGGTAGTAATCCTGAAAAAATCAGCGCTGCGAAAATATTACATGTATGTTTACAAAAAAGAAGGAAAGAGAAAAATCCAAGGCAATTACTACAACCTGATCATGAAGCAAAAATGTGTCTCATCATAAGGTACAGGAGCTTGTTTGGAAACATCGGGGGGTCCTTAAAGGGGTCCTAAACCAAAGATTGTGCTTTGGCTATCTTTGACGTCACGTGTGCTTGGGTCCATGACTACATATGGAACATCAGTATGTTAGAAGAAAACAGACCAGAGAATATCTTTAGATATTTGCATAAAAAGTAGGTCTATAAATAACGCATACCGAATGAGGACAAATGGGCAAGGAAACAATAACCTTTACAATTTGGGCAAACAAGAGAGCTAGAGATCTAAACAACGACCAAACTCTTAGATATATACAATCTGAACTATACGACAACCTCGTATAATTTTAAAAAAACCCTGTAGAATTGAGTGCGATCCACATCTATGGATGAAGGTGAAATCTCGAAAACGGCAATGGACCTGGTGTATTACACACTGACGAATCAAAAGTTTGAGCAAAGAGTAGGTGCTGGCATATATTGAGAAAAGTTCAAATGTAGCTTTAGCGTTCCTTGAGTAAAAGGCAGACATTGACCTAATTCAAGCAGGTATTCACAAGAATATTAAGTAGGGATATCACAACTAAGAAATATATATTCTTTCACACAGTCAAGCTGCTTTAGAACCTTCAGATGTCTGTCAGACCAACTACAAATTTACAATGGAGTATAAACGAGACCTGTTAGAACTATCCTCCAGGAACAACAAGGTTGAACTACTGTAGGTTCTAGGACATTCGGAGAAAAAAGGTAATAAAAAAGTAGACAAACTAGGAGGATTCTGATTACAAAATCATAGAGGGGTCTAGACTCAGCGTTTGGTATACTAGAAAACAGGTGACAAAGACAAGCAACATCTAGATCGGTTAGCTCGCCAATATCTGGCTAAAGACACGAGAGGATGTAATTCGTAACCCTCACATCGTAGTAATAAATTATTCCATAAAAGGCGTGAGGAAAGCTAATACACCTTCTTCAAAGGACGACGTTCATGTAAAGAAGAGAGGGAGCACAAAAGAAGCTGCAGTGCACAAAGAGGTGCAATCGCCTACCCCGCCAACAATCAACCAACCAAGCTAATGGTCAATATATTGCAGGCTAAAATTAAAACTTGATATTAAGGAAAATGTAAATATTAGAAAGTTTAGCAAATTGAACCCATATTTGAAAAAACTCTCAGTTGGACCCTGAGTTAATCTAAGGATTTTAAACATTAGAGTAATTTATTCAGTGTATAATAGAGGCAGATAAGGAGGCCTAATTTAATTGATTAAGCTCAAATCATTAAGTTATTATTTTAGTTTTTATAATTATTGTCTAAAAATCCTTGCAATGTTATAGCTTAATTATATGTTACTTCGGTGTGCAGGTCGTCGTGAAGAAACTTACTAAAAGAAAAAAAAAGTTTGCTTTTAAATTGCGAAAATTTTTTGATTACAAGAAATATTATGCTTAAAATTTATGTTTTTTTATATTATTTTTAAGAAAGAAAAACATAAAAAACACACAATCAAAAACTTTTTAAAGTTTCCAAATGAGATGACAATCCAGTTTTATCGAATATACACCGCTCTTTCGTTCAAATCATAACGATTTAACCGACGTTTTTATTACTGAAATATTAATCACATTCTTGAAATCAATTAAAAATAGAGGAAAAACTCCAAAACTAATAAATAGCAAAGAATCTAAAAGTTAACTCAAAAAAAAAATTTCCGAGACCGATTTTGATAATTAATTTTACTGAACGTCTAGCAGTACTTTTTTTCTCAATGAAGATGGGTGGTAAAATCTGATACGAAGATTATGTAAGAAAGAAAATTCTCAATTGATAACTGTAGGGGAATTTAATATATTTATATATATAATATATATATCAAGGATTTTCTACAGCTGACGCTGCTTCCTTCTCTCCAGCCTTGATTCCATCCGTAATCTAGTTTCCCATTCTCACACACAGACCCCTTTTCACCATAGCCTCGTCCACATCGTCTCTCCCGATCGTCTGTGTTCTTCCTCTTTTACTTCTCCCTTTAGGGCTCCACTCCTTATTTTCTTTATCCCACCAATTTTCCTTTCGCTCCGTCTTATATGTCCATCCATTTTAATCGTTTTCCTTAATGGTATTTTATTGCGTTCCCTTTGATTTCATTCGCTTCTTTTTCTTCATTTGGTATTTCTCTCCATACGTGTCACTCTACAACATCTCCAATACTCCATCTCTACCGCGTTAATTTTAGATTTATTTGTTTTGTTGATCGTCCATGTTTCTGACCCCGTATGTCATTATGCTTTGTATTATTGATTTGTATATGCGTGTTTTGTTTCTCTTTGTAATGTGCTTATCCCACAGGATCGAATTTAATTGTCTTATGCATATCCGCGTTTGTCCTAATCTAGCTTTAATCTCTTCTTCTGATGTTGCGTTTTTTTAAATGATGCTTTCTAAATATTTAAATCTATCGGTTCCTTTGATTATTGTTTCGTTATCGACTTCTAGATTCTCCACGTTTCCCTCCTTTGTTGTTAGATATTCCGTTTTATCAAAGTTTATTTGCTAATCCTGCTTTAGTGTATTCTTCTTTCAGTTTTCTTACCATATAACTGAGGTCTTCCTCATCTTGCGCTATGATTACTTGGTCGTCTGCGCAACTTAGAGTATATAAGTAATCTTCTCGTATTTGGGACTCCCCCATTCCCACTATATTTTTTGCCTTCCATTTTTTATTGTTTTGTTCGAGGTATATTTTGAATATGTTGGGGATGTAGACATCCTTGTAATAGGCCTTTTGATGTTTGGAGTCCTCTTCCCTATTTTATGTCCTATTTTTATGTTCACTGTGTTTTTTTTTTCGTAGAGAGCTTTTTACTGGCGTATATTAGTGCTTTTGCTTTGTCTATGGCCTATTTCTTTTCATTAGGCGTCCCATTCCATAATCTTTGTCTTGGGTATACTGAGTCATAGGCCCCCTTTCTTATGTCCTATGACGGCCTAGATGACCTTCTCTATCTTTGTGGGCCAGTTTTTTTTTTTTCCATTGTTTGTTTTATAGTGCATATATACATGATTGTCCTGGCCATAAAGCCTGCTTGGTCTTCTCCAATTTTTTCCTTTTATATTTTTCTCCCATGATATTTTTAATAATTTTTCCATACAAAGTCCCCATACTCGATATTATGCTTAGGGCCTCTATAGTTTGTGCATTTTCTGCGGTTCTCCCTTTTTAAATATAGATACTATATAAGCTTTTGACCATATCCTCTGGTATTTTTTCTCCATTTATCGTTCTGTGGAACAATATTTGTCAGCATTCGATGTAATTTATTAGACCCGTACTTAATCATTTATTTACACACCCCCAGGCCCTGCAGATTTATTATTATTGAGTGTTTTTATTGTCTTCTATTACTTCTGCCTAGCTTAGTTCTATCTGTTTTATTCCTTATTCTGTCCTTCTTCAGGGTTCCCTTCTTGGAATTCTTGTCTGTCTTCTGTTAGCAAGCTTCTTATTATATTTCTTCACACTCGCTTTCTGGGATGTACTCTATATACGTCTTCTCTCTATTGTTAGTCCTTAATGCTTTAATTATTCTCCTTGACCTCTGTGCTTCTAGTTCCTCTATATACTGTTCTACATGTTCGCACGATTTTTTCCATCTCTCGTTCTTTCTTTGTTTTATCATCCCTCCTCGTTTCATCTGCATTTTTCTCTTTATATTTCTGTAGATCTTCTTCTGATTTTGTATTCAGCCTATTTTTTTTAGTCGTATAGTCTTTTTTTCACAGATTTTATTTTATGTTTTCTTATTTTACGTTGTCTTACTTTACCTAATGCTTCTAGGGCCGCCTGTTTGATGCATTCTTTTATATGGTTCATACATCACATGATGGAGGTTGTAGTTAAATTCATTTAATTTTTGATCTAATTCGTCGTCTATATAGGTCTCATTATCGTTTCGTGTAGGGAATTTAAACAGTAATAAAATATCATTTCAGACAAAATTCTAAACTGCGAAGTTTCAAATTGAGGTCAGGTCCCGTGTACTTCAGAAATTGTACAACGATTTAATTTTTACAATCAGGCTGCGTTCACAAGTTCAGGAATAAAGTGTGTTTTTTTTATATTCCATGTCAAGGTAAAATGTTTTGGAGAACGGATTTCTAGCCAGTCCCAGCCCCCCTATCAATATATTCTAAAAAATTTATATTGGTACATATTAAAATTTGACTTTGCAAATCAGTGTCATTGGAAAAATCCTAATATTTCATGAAAAATACAGCTTAAATTCAAGAAATATTGAAGATACTGCAAATATGGTAGTTTTATATTGTAAATGTAAAGTAAAAACATAGCATAGACAGTATCTTGTGAAGCTAGAAGAACTAAAATTCGTTATAAATTCGAAGTTCGCATTTTCCGTCAATTCGAGAAGCCATCCAAAACTAAAATTTGACAGAAAACTTCGAATTTACCTTTTCTGCAATAAAAAGATCTTCAAGGTTTGCTAAAAATCTGTCGCAAAGCAAGAACGTAGGTAAAATTATTATAACACTGGTATCTTCTTAAGGCCATACTCATTGATTATTTGTTTTATTTTTATTAACTACTTTTTCTATGTTTTTGTGTCTAAAATAAATCTCTTAGTTAAATTCTAAATTAAAAAAATAAATTACTAAAACTGAAATCAAAATGTAAGA
>CM032456.1:161441384-161468749 GCA_019049505.1 Pachyrhynchus sulphureomaculatus | reverse complement strand
TCATCCACAGTGACAAAACGACGCTTAAAGTCCTCCGGATTCTTTCTGGAACAGCTGCAAACCATCCTTGCAACACTTCACACGATTCCGTTTTTTGGTTAAGCGTTAGCAATCGCGGCACCCATCTTGCGGATAGCTTTCTCATATCCAAATGTTTATGCAAAATATTATGTACCCGTTCAGTCGAGATGCCCACAGCACTAGCAATCTCACGCACCTTAACTCTTCTGTCATCCATCACCATAACATGGATTTGATCAATGATTTCTGGAGTCGTAACCTCCACAGGCCGTCCAGAACGTTCAGCGTCACTTGTGCCCATATGGCCAGTCCAAAAATTTTGAAACCACTTATAAACTGTTCTAATCGAAGGTGCACCATAATGTTTATCAAGCTTCTCTTTAGTCTCCTGAGGCGTTTTGCCTTACATAAAGTAATGTTTAATCACCACACGAAATTCTTTTTCGTCCATTTCTTGAAAATCACTCGACTTCCTTGATTTACACGAATGCCAAACACAAAGAAATAGACCAATATGGCTGAAACTTGGTGTGCGTTCATTCAAGAGATGCTACTAACTAAACATGACCTCGATACGCGCCGGTGGTGCCATCTCTCGGACTTTGCACGGATTTTTCAAACCAGCCTCGTACATTTAAAAAAATAAAAATCCAATTTTCCATAAATAGGGGCCGGGCGTATATATATATATATATATATATATATATATATATATATATATATATATATATATATATATATATATATACATATATATATATATATATATATATATATATATATATATATATATAATATATAGATATATATGTGTATATAGATATATATATATATATATATATATATATATATATATATATATATATTATATAATATATAGATATATATGTGTATATATATATATATATATATATATATATAAATATATATATATATATATATATATATATATATATATGTATATACATATATATATATATATATATATATATATATATATATATATATAATACCATAGATAATGCTGTTTTAAGCGATAACCGAGTGACAAAGTTAGTACAATTACTTTGTTACTATTAGCCCAAGACAGAATTTCTTCTAGGTTTTTTGTTAAGTTATTTAGTTCGCTGCTGTTTGCGGATATTTACATAAAAGCAAAGCTATAGTTTCACACTTTAGTATTTGTCAGCTTTAATATAAGGGAGAAAAAGCATTATAGAGGTCTAAAGTATCACAACATTGGTTATGAGGGTACCGGTGAACTTTAATGACTCTTGAGTATTAAATAAAGCCTTCTAGATAGATTATAGAAGTGCAGATTAGCCAATAATCCGTCATGCCTAACATGGTCGAATACCTTGTACAAGTCAAGGGCAATGGCTTGTGATTCCTCAAGATCTTCAATTACTTTGTTCCAAGCATAAGTTTTTTTTTCGTTCTCAGGAAGAGTCTGGGCTTATTACATTTCCTTTCATTTATTTTCCAGCAGCCACCTCAATCTACTTATTCCTTGCACAAGCTTTTACAATGTTCAACGTCAAATAGAATATGATTGGCTGTTTCTGTCTCCTTATTACACAGGCCATAGTTCAGACCGCTATTAAAAAGTACCAATTTTTGTACGTGTAGCTTTCTCATACATTTTCTTTGGGAACGGTATTTTTTGGGCATTCCTATAGTAGGCTCTGGATCCACACATAGGGAGGACGAGCCCTTTCGTGTAAATCATATAGGTTATATAGGTTAAATCTCACCCGAAAAAAATAGTTCACAAAATAAGCATATAATTTTTCCTTTCGTTCGGGAAGTTGTTACTGCCTGGACAGTTTTGATAAGAAATTAGTTATTTTTTGACAACTAAATGAATAATTAAAGTTAATAATAGAAATCAATATTTGTTAAGAACTCCAAAAGTAAACAACAAAGAGGACAATATACGCAGGTCAAGACGCAACCACAAGAGAATGAGGAGCAAAAGTCTATTATTTTTTTCATAGTGATACCGAAAATATTTTGTACCCAGCAGATTCGGAAAGTGATTGTGTTGTATTAGAACTCGTAAGTCTTGACGACTCTTCCTGTGCCGTTGTGCTGGAACATGCTTACTCGAAGTGCAAAATATTATTGTCCAAACTAGGCACGTAAATAACTATTACCTTTTTACTTTCTACTCTCTTTCTACTAAACAGATTTGTTGATTTAATATCTCTGGGTGTTAACATCTAGTTGCAGTATTAAATCTACTATTTTATAGTCTGTTTAAATAAGCATGCAGGTTTCAAAGTATTTTTATAATCATTAAAGCTCCTTCTTCATTACTTTGTGAAGAATAAAGAGAAACATTAAACAGAACCATAACAAATCTACTCATTTTCCCTAAAAGACTTTTTTTCTCTGTTTAAAGATAAAAACCTAATTTTTAAAAACTTCTGAGACGCCTTCTAATCTATGTACGATCTAAATCCATGAAAAAGACTACAAATTTATAAGCGTGATTCTTAAGCATTCAAATAAATCTTTACGCGCGCCAAAGGTATAAAAAAACAAAAGAGCTATGGAAAATAATGTGAGAATTTTTGCTTAACAAAAATATTTCAAAATGAATAAATCTAACAAGTAAGCTTTTCTTTACTTGTAAAAAATCCATTTCGTCAAGAAATTGTATTCAGGCTGAAAAGAAAGCGACCGTAGATATTCTGCCATGCGTATATATATATATATATATATATATATATATATATATATATATATATATATATATATATATATATATATATATATATTTATATATATATATATATTTATATATATATATATATATATATATATATATATATATATATATATATATATATATATATAAAGTATAATGAAAAAAATAATTTGTTGAATGTAACTTACGCTTCGGCCAATGAAGCTTAGTATTAGGTTTGACAACAATTAAAACTGTAGTGTGATTCACTTCAGTCCCTTGAAATGACGAAAGGTATAATACGTTGCAATCTCTTGATATTATCGTGACCTATTTTTTCAAAATAAAATAGAAAGGCAAGTTAGAGTTAATGATAGGAACTAAAGAGAAACAAAAATCAATTAAATGTCCTTCGTTGATAAGCAAGCAATATATGTGTATAATACAAGGGCACATATAGTAATATTTGGTTTTTTCTGATTTATAACCTAAAAAATATCTCTAAAAGTCGGAAAAATAAAAGCAGCGGACATGAGACAAGTGAAATATATGAGCTAAGTTGTAATATACATATATATATATATATATATATATATATATATATATATATATATATATATATATATACATATATGTATATATATATATATATATATATATATATATATATATATATATATATATATATATATATATATATCTTTACAGCTTATCTCACATATTTAACTGCTTTCACTTTCGTGAGTTTTTTTTTTTCGGACTTCCCACAATATTTTTTAAGTTTTCTGATGATTTCTAGAGTAATGCGAGGCAATAATTTCCCTGATATTTTTTAGATTATATATTAAGACAAAATTTATTTTTTTAAACCACAAAATCCAAGACTTAGCTGGGGACTTAATAAGGTAGGCCTCACGTTAGTTTGTAAGATGTCAGACAACTCAAGAAATAATTTGGAAAGTCCAAAAAATAAAATCCACGTACATAGAGCAAGAGGAATATATGAAATAAGTTATGGACCTAAGACTGTAATAAAAAATATGTTTAGCAAAAACAGTCAATTCAAACAATATTAAAAAAAAAACATTAAACTCATTTGAGGTACGATAGATAGGAAAAATCAAGTAGTGTCGAACATGCTCTTAAATATAAACATTAGATAATTTAAGGATAATTAAGAATGTATCCGATAGCATATTATAACATACCAGGGTATTAAAATTATAAAATTTAAGAATAGTGTAAATGAGTTCAAGAGGCCTATTTATCGAAATTCTCTGTACTGGTTACTCGACTAGTACTAAATCGGCATCTGTGACTGGTCGATTCTGCTCAAGTAGATCAAAATTTTAATAAGTAGTCTAGTTTTTAATCTTAGATTTAGTCAATTCTTAATGATACTAACGTGATTAGCGAAATGTACCTAGAGGGCAAAAATAAAATGTTGAGCGTGGTAGTGATAACTGTTCTGTAGTAAAAGAATCGAGACTATAGACATAGATTAGGTAGGGATTTTATTTAAAAAAAATATATATATATTTTATATTTGTCGGTTTAATCATAAATAAAATCCAATTTTCTTCTCTTAGACTACACAATATTGTAACTTTAGTTAGCTAATTGTTGCTCTGGTTAATTTAAACTTTTAATTGCCAAATTGGGCTAGCAGAGTTATTATCTTAATCACTAAAAACGTTTAAATATAAAACTAGTTTATTGCGTTAATAAAGGTTTTAAATTGATACAGCAGTACTAGGTTAACTAACTTTATAATACTGTGTAATCCAAGATCAGAAAATTCTTTGTTATTTATTATTAATCCAAAAAATGACATATTGCTATTAAATTGGAGAAATTGTTATATTTCATATCTGTACGAATGCCTTAACTCCTAAGGATGCGGAAGTTCTCTTAAATCCCCCTCCTCTTCGCATAGTGATACAAGGAGAGGCGGAAATAAAATTCTTCAACCCAATAGACATACCAATTAGCATTTTTGCCAACTTGTAGTGTAGTAGATTGACGTCGAACTGAAAATAACCATTTAAGTTATGAGTTCTTATCACATGGTACAATTATTTAACAGGAATTAAGTGATAAAGATAATAAATCGGTGACACTAAGGAAATCCAGACAGGCGGTGTTAATAACTAGTGTAGAGAAAAACAGTAAACTTATTATTCTATTAGAGCATATTCCACTGATAGAGAAAGGAAGAGAATATTTAATCAAAATTTATCCTTGCTTCCTCAACTATCAGACAGCGTTCGACAAGGTGAGATGGCCGAAACTATGGTCGATTCTGAAACAAATGCACATTTATTAAAGCTAATACAAACGCTTTATAAATGTAACATAGCTAAAGTGCGTGTTAAAAACGTGTACACAGAAAGCTTCACCACAGAAACTGGTATCCGGCAAGGATGCATTCTTTTGCCACCACTGTTTAACCTTTATAAGGGGTACATAATGCGCAAAGTTTTCAATTAATGGAATGGTGGTATCGCCGTTGGAGGAAAACGCATACAGAACTTACGCTATGCAGATGACACTTTGATTATAGCCGCAAATGAAAGTGAATTAGGAGTCATTATGCAAAGACTGACAAGAATCAGTAAAAACTACGGATTACAGAAATAAAATTGCTGCATTTCAGATGTGGGTGTATCGTCGAATTCCCAGGATAAGGGTGGAAGATCGAACTAACCAGTATATTATACAAGAACTAAAAATTACTAAAAGACTGAACTCACTTAAAAACCAGACATACTTGAGATATTTCGGTCACCTCAGCAGAATACATGAACTGGAATCACTGGCCATTTAGGGAACATAAGCTCTGTAGAGGTAGATCACCTTCACGTTGGGTGGATCAGATGAAACGATTACCGGGGAAGTCACGAAGCAACAGAGTAAGCACAGAACCAAGAATAGTGGCAGATGATGTTCAATCCATTTCTTGAGTACAAAATCACCATACCCTCTAGAGGGTGAAAGGACTTAGGAAGAGGAAGGTATGCAATTATGCCATGTGCAGGAAAAGCAAAAAGAGTGTCTATCAAAATAGGAGTATCAATATTGTGGCTGGCAGCTAACTATTACTGAAAGCTTTATCAAGTCATAGGAAAGTTAATATTGTAACTGATAGTTGGGTATCCCTGAAAGCTCCATCAAGTCTAAGTAATTTCAGAACTGGTTTTATAATGAATTTACAAACTTATCTCACCACAAGGCGGCTACACTGATGTGTGCTTGCTCACAGAATTGAAATCAATGAAAACTTTGATGAAATTTCAACAGAATTCTCATCATCTCTATATATTCGTCCAAAACATCCCTGGGAGTATCATAAACAGTATTAGAAGCAATAAAAGGATAAATAAAAAGAAAACATAATAACTATTGGAGAAAAATTTCCAAAAAAACACATGGGTGTACACCTTAAATAAAGTACCATCTCTGAAGAAAACAGGCGAATTACTAAAACTACGAATAGTTGTAGATAGTATGGCACTATTCTCTAAAGTCACACGTACATAAAATGGGACGGCAGATTCTGAAATAAGGATATCTAAACAGTCGGTGTTATCATATTCGACTGTAAGACTTTAGATCGCCAAAGACGTCTTTGTCGATAACGAAACATGAATCCTGAAGAATACATGAATTAAATGACACTAAATTTGTATAAGTCCTAAAAATGCCGGAGTGGTTACCGTAGAAAAAAAAGAGGAAATAGAGTCACTTCAGTGTGGATGCAATATTTCCGAAGAAGATTTCCGATTTTAGATTGCGCCCGAAAAAAAAAAATGGCATTGACTCCCGATTTTTCTATTAAATTTTCTTATATGAACGTTCATTTGATAATATTTACAGGACAAAATGTTACATTCTAAAAAAGAAAAGCTAACTGGATAGGTGACACGTAAGCTGAAAAGTTTTTGGTCTGACACATAGATGTCGCCCTTTTAAAAAAATCCATATGAGTTTTAGGAAGTACCAACTTTCAAACGATACGTGTCAAAATTTTATGACCTTTCGACGATTAGTTTCCAAGTTAATAGTGGTTTTGGTGATGCTACTTTTGATATTTTCAAAACAAAGGAAAAAATCGAATCTCGTGTGTTGATTAAACGTTGTTTTTTGATGGGAAAAAATGCTGCTCGAGTAAAGCAATGGCTTGATAATTGTTACGGAGACTCTGCTCCTGGAAAATCACTCATCATTTACTGGTATGCTGAATTTAAACGCGGTCGTACAGATACAAATGATGCTAAACGCTCTGGATGCCCAAATGAGGTGGTTACACCCGCAAGCATCAATAAAATCCACAAAGTTGTTTTGGATCACCGTAAAGACACCATAGAGATATTAAGAGGACGTGTTGGTCATATTTTGCATGGACATTTGGACATGAGAAAGCTCTGTTCGAAATGGGTATCGCGTTTGCTCACAGTGGACCAAAAACAACAACGTGTTGATGATTCTGAGCGCTGTGTGGACCTGTTTAAGCTCAATAAAAAGATTTTTTCATGCGATGTGTCACAATGGATGAAACATGGATCCATTACTACACACCGGAATCAAATCGGCAGTCAGCTGAGTGGACAGCAGCCGGTGAAAACCGCCCGAAGCGACCAAAGACACAACAGTCGGCTGGGAAGGTTTTGGCTTCTGTATTTTGGAATGCGCGTAGAATAATTTTCATCGACTATGCTGAGAAGGGAAAAACCATCAATAGCGAATATTATATAAAGTGCATTTGAAGGCAGAAACTGCAAATAAATGGCCCCAAATGAACAAGAAAAATGTGCTCTTTAATCAAGACAATGCACGGTGTCACCAGTCAATGGTTACGATGGCAAAATTGCATGAATTGAAGTTCGAATTGCTTCTTCATCCACCGTATTCTCTAGATTTGGCCCCCAGCGACTATTATCTATTCGCAGACCTCAAAAAATGCTCGCGGGAAAGAGATTTGGCACCATTGAAAAAATTATCGCCGAAACTGACGCTTACTTTGAAGGCAAAGGCAAATCCTTCTACAAGAAAGGTATAGAAATATTAAAAAAAGCGTCGGACTGATTGTATCGCTCTTGAAGGAATCTATATTGATGAATAAAAGCGGATTTCACAAAAAAATGTGTTTTAAGTAGCTAGACCAAAAACTTTTCAGCATACATGTTAGAGGTTTAGGATTTCATGGCAACTAAATATAATCTATCTTTTGAATATCTCTGTTGAATCTGGCAGTATGTCAAATAGGCTTTTAAGCATTAAAAATCTTCCTAAATTTGGTTCAATAATTGCTGAAATATTATATGTTAATCTGCATATTTCTTTTAATGTTTTATGGCTAGTTTAATTAAACATATTCATAGCGAGATTTCCATATGGAAAAATGTCAACCTTTAAAATTCGTTATAATTCGCAATAACTTTGGCAATCACTACAATTAACTAGACAAGTTGTACACGTTATACAGAGAAGCTAAGTAACTGAGCTCTTTTGCTAATTAAGTTCAAAGTAGTTTAATGAGTACCATGGAATAAAACTGCCCAAGCCAAAAATTAATTAGATTTTGTAATGGTAACAATACGTTCACCACTATCTTATGCCTAATAATAATAATATTTTTTTCTCTAAATACTTTAAGAAAATATATCTTAATGCAGTACTAAAAAACGTCAAAACTGAGCTGTAATAAAATAAAATACCAACAGATCCAACAACATAAATAATTCTGAAACTTTTTTTCTAACCATGTAATGACGCTATCGGCGTTAAGTAAATACAAACTTCTTTAGAGAGAAAAAAGCAACTATAAGGGAACAGGATAACAATCATTATACCTTTGCAAGCTTTTTCTTTTGTTTTGCTGAGGTGGACAAAAAATAACACCGAAATTGTTTTGATATGGTTTGCCTTGTCGAATATTTAACTTCCACTTTTCTTGTTAATTACCTGAAGGTAATATTTTTCTTTTAGCTTAAAATAAAGGTAGTTAATTTTGAAAGATACTAAGTCATTTTGAATGCAGCATGAGATTTAGATGCTTCTATCTAGCTATAATGACAGCATTGAAAATATTTTCACGTAGTATAAGAAAGTTAGAGTTAATGAGTATACTATCTTACATGAAATTATGTAATTTTGTTACAAGATATAGGTTATTTAATCCAAAAAGTTTTACATATCTAGGATCAATGAATTCTGAATAAAAGTCAAACATTTTCTACTTTTTCTGATAACGTGTTCGAACACTCTAGAATAATTCTTAAAAGTCATAAACAATGAAGATATAATAATAATAATAATAATAATAATAATAATAAGACACCCCCAACAGCAGAAAACCAAATTTAAATGGCAAATAAGAATAGAAAACAAGATCAACAACATCAGAAGAGATCTGGGACACCTTACCCAGTTTATGAACGGGAACGCATCCAAACGTGTCACACAGGGTGTAGACAAGATCAAATCTAAATCTCTCAACCGAACACTGCCAGAAATCGTTGATACTTTGAAACAAAAACTATCCGTATATGCTGCAAGACTCCGTAGATACAAAGAATCAAACGAGAGGAAAGACACCAACAACCTCTTCCGAAGAAGCGAAAAACAGTTCTACCGAAAAACTATGTACAACGAGCAGAGAGTAGTAACTGAACCACCAAATAAACAAGAACTCGCAGATTATTGGAAAACTGTCTGGTCAGAACCCAAACTACATAATAATAACACCTCCTGGATCAAAGCCGAAGAAGATAAACACAAACGTGTGACAGAACAAGAAAATTCCACACTAACTACAGAAGAAATTACAGAAACAATCAAACACACACACAACTGGAAATGTCCTGGAATAGACAATATACAAAACTTCTGGTACAAACAGTTTACCACCACACACGAAGCACTCACACACCAAATCAACAAAGCCATTCTACAACCACACACATTTCCCACTTTCCTTACACAAGGAATAACATACGTTAAACCCAAAAGCTCAGACACCACAAACCCGTCAAACTACCGACCTATCACCTGTCTTCCAACCCTATACAAGATCATCACAGCCGCAATTTCCAAGAAAATAGAACAACACCTAACAGACAACAATATTATCACAGAAGAGCAGAAGGGATGCAGGAAAAATAGTCGAGGATGCAAAGAGCAGCTGATCATAGATAGCGTGATTATGGGACAAACCAGAAAAGAACACAGAAACCTTCACATCGGTTACATAGACTATAAAAAAGCCTTCGACTCCATACCCCACAGCTGGTTAATCAGAGCCCTAGAAATCTATAAAATCAACCAACACCTCAGGCAATTTCTAGCGCAAATTATGAAAACATGGAAAACCAAAATACGCCTAGAAACACAAACCGAACGCATCCAAACAGAAGAGCTGTACATCAGACGGGTATATTTCAGGGAGACTCGCTCAGCGCTCTATGGTTTTGCCTCTGTCTCAATCCACTCTCAAATATACTAAACAGAACAGAGCATGGCTTCAATATCAGACACCAAAAAGGGAATCAACATAAAATAAACCACCTCCTATATATGGATGACATAAAACTCTACGCTGCCACAAAAGCACAGCTGAAAGAGCTCCTCAAAATCACAGAAATATTCACCTTGGATGTCAATATGGAATTTGGTATAAGTAAATGCAAAGTGCTCCATATCAACAAAGGCCAATGGAAGTACCACCATGAGACAGAAACCATCAACAATGAAACACTCGATAACATGTTTGACAAAGAAACATACAAATATCTAGGCTTTCAACAAAGCACCAAACTCAACCATACTCACATCAAAACAGAGCTCAGAACCGAATTCAAGAACAGACTGACGAAACTTTTACAAACAAAACTCAACTCCAAATATCTCACTAAAGCCATCAACACGTTCGCTATACCTATACTCACATATTCATTTGGTATCATCAAATGGTCACAAACAGACTTAGAAAATATTCACATCCTTATACGGTCTCAATTCACCAAATACAGGAAATTACATCCCAACGCATGCAAAGAAAGACTTACCATCGAGAGGAAGGCAGGAGGAAGAGGAATTATAGACATCAGATCATTACACACAAAACAAATACAAGCACTTAGGAAATTCTTTCACACCAAGCAAACCAGCCTCCACACAGCAACACTCAAAGCAGACAAAAACTATACCCCACTCGACTTATCCCGGGTAGACCACCCAGCAGATACACACAGTCACATCCAATTACAACAGGAAAAGATGAAAACGTGGTCAGAAAAAACACTTCACGGAAAACACAGATACCACATAGAGCAAGACCACGTAAATAAAAAACAATCATACACCTGGTTACGGGATGGGCAGCTATTCCCAGAAACAGAAGGCTTCTTACTTGCCATCCAGGATAAAGTCATATTAACCAGAAACTACCAAAAGCATATTATCAAAGACCCAACTATTACAGAAGACAGATGCAGAAAATGCCACCAACAGAAAGAAACGATCGAACACATAACAAGCGGATGTAAAATATTAGCCGGAACGGAATACACAGCCAGACATGACTCAGCGGCAAAAGTAGTTCACCAAGCACTAGCCACCACATACAAGCTCATAGAAAACACAGATCCCTACTACAAATATACACCAACATCCGTACTTGAAAATAAAGATTACAAACTCTACTGGGACATCAGTATCCATACAGATAAAACAGTCTCCGCCAATAGACCCGATATTACTTTTCAGTGCAAAAAAGAAAAAGTCACCTATCTAATTGACATAGCTGTCCCCAACGACACAAACATCCAAACGAAATACACAGAAAAAATTTCCAAATACACAGACCTTGCAACGGAAATAAAAAGGCTATGGAAACAAGAAAAAGTCATCATTGTCCCCCTCATTATATCAGCCACAGGCCTTACACCAACAACATTCACACCACACTTAGTACAATTAGGACTCAACACAAACATACACAAAAACATTCAGAAGTCAGTGATTTTGAAAACATGTAACATTGTCAGGTCATTCCTTAATACACAATGATAATGCGTTTGTGCTGACTTGGTTTCCGCCCGTCAGCCAAACATGGAACCACATTGACCAAATGTGAGAAAGAAAAACGAGAACAGTCATAATAATAAAACAAGCACATAATACCACAGTACATAACAGACTTAAGCACGATCGAAGACATCCACACAATAATATATGCAGCAGCAATCACCACTATAACACAAAATAATCAAAAACTCCCGCAACGACAAAGAGACCCCAACAGCAGAAAACCTAAATTTAAATGGCAAATAAGAATAGAAAACAAGATCAACAACATCAGAAGAGATCTGGGACACCTTACCCAGTTTATGAACGGGAACACATCCAAACGTGTCACACAGGGTGTAGACAAGATCAAATCTAAATCTCTCAACCGAACACTGCCAGAAATCGTTGATACTTTGAAACAAAAACTATCCGTATATGCTGCAAGACTCCGGAGATACAAAGAATCAAACGAGAGGAAAGACACCAACAACCTCTTCCGAAGAAGCGAAAAACAGTTCTACCGAAAAACTATGTACAACGAGCAGACAGTAGTAACTGAACCACCAAATAAACAAGAACTCGCAGATTATTGGAAAACTGTCTGGTCAGAACCCAAACTACATAATAATAACACCTCCTGGATCAAAGCCGAAGAAGATAAACACAAACGTGTGACAGAACAAGAAAATTCCACACTAACTACAGAAGAAATTACAGAAACAATCAAACACACACACAACTGGAAATGTCCTGGAATAGACAATATACAAAACTTCTGGTACAAACAGTTTACCACCACACACGAAGCACTCACACACCAAATCAACAAAGCCATTCTACAACCACACACATTTCCCACTTTCCTTACACAAGGAATAACATACGTTAAACCCAAAAGCTCGGACACAACAAACCCGTCAAACTACCGACCTATCACCTGTCTTCCAACCCTATACAAGATCATCACAGCCGCAATTTCCAAGAAAATAGAAACAACACCTAACAGACAACAATATTATCACAGAAGAGCAGAAGGGATGCAGGAAAAATAGTCGAGGATGCAAAGAGCAGCTGATCATAGATAGCGTGATTATGGGACAAACCAGAAAAGAACACAGAAACCTTCACATCGGTTACATAGACTATAAAAAAGCCTTCGACTCCATACCCCACAGCTGGTTAATCAGAGCCCTAGAAATCTATAAAATCAACCAACACCTCAGGAAATTTCTAGCGCAAATTATGAAAACATGGAAAACCAAAATACGCCTAGAAACACAAACCGGACGCATCCAAACAGAAGAGCTGTACATCAGACGGGGTATATTTCAGGGAGACTCGCTCAGCGCTCTATGGTTTTGCCTCTGTCTCAATCCACTCTCAAATATACTAAACAGAACAGAGCATGGCTTCAATATCAGACACCAAAAAGGGAATCAACATAAAATAAACCACCTCCTATATATGGATGACATAAAACTCTACGCTGCCACAAAAACACAGCTGAAAGAACTCCTCAAAATCACAGAAATATTCACCTTAGATGTCAATATGGAATTTGGTATAAGTAAATGCAAAGTGCTCCACATCAACAAAGGCCAATGGAAGTACCACCATGAGACAGAAACCATCAATAATGAAACACTCGATAACATGTTTGACAAAGAAACATACAAATATCTAGGCTTTCAACAAAGCACCAAACTCAACCATACTCACATCAAAACAGAGCTCAGAACCGAATTCAAGAACAGACTGACGAAACTTTTACAAACAAAACTCAACTCCAAATATCTCACTAAAGCCATCAACACGTTTGCTATACCTATACTCACATATTCATTTGGTATCATCAAATGGTCACAAACAGACTTAGAAAATATTCACATCCTTATACGGTCTCAATTCACCAAATACAGGAAATTACACCCCAACGCATGCAAAGAAAGACTTACCATCGAGAGGAAGGCAGGAGGAAGAGGAATTATAGACATCAGATCATTACACACAAAACAAATACAAGCACTTAGGAAATTCTTTCACACCAAGCAAACCAGCCTCCACACAGCAACAGTCAAAGCAGACAAAAACTATACCCCACTCGACTTATCCCGGGTAGACCACCCAGCAGATACACACAGTCACATCCAATTACAACAGGAAAAGATGAAAGCGTGGTCAGAAAAAACACTTCACGGAAAACACAGATACCACATAGAGCAAGACCACGTAAATAAAAAACAATCATACACCTGGTTACGGGATGGGCAGCTATTCCCAGAAACAGAAGGCTTTTTACTTGCCATCCAGGATAAAGTCATATTAACCAGAAACTACCAAAAGCATATTATCAAAGACCCAACTATTACAGAAGACAGATGCAGAAGATGCCACCAACAGAAAGAAACGATCGAACACATAACAAGCGGATGTAAAATATTAGCCGGAACGGAATACACAGCCAGACATGACTCAGCGGCAAAAGTAGTTCACCAAGCACTAGCCACCACATACAAGCTCATAGAAAACACAGATCCCTACTACAAATATACACCAACATCCGTACTTGAAAATAAAGATTACAAACTCTACTGGGACATCAGTATCCATACAGATAAAACAGTCTCCGCCAATAGACCCGATATTACTTTTCAGTGCAAAAAAGAAAAAGTCACCTATCTAATTGACATAGCTGTCCCCAACGACACAAACATCCAAACGAAATACACAGAAAAAATTTCCAAATACACAGACCTTGCAACGGAAATAAAAAGGCTATGGAAACAAGAAAAAGTCATCATTGTCCCCCTCATTATATCAGCCACAGGCCTTACACCAACAACATTCACACCACACTTAGTACAATTAGGACTCAATACAAACATACACAAAAACATTCAGAAGTCAGTGATTTTAAAAACATGTAACATTGTCAGGTTATTTCTTAATACACAATGATAATGCGTTTGTGCTGACTTGGTTTCCGCCCGTCAGCCAAACATGGAACCACATTAACCAAATGTGAGAAAGAAAAACGAGAACAGTCATAATAATAATAATATTGGATTATTGGATTATTGGAAAAGTATCTGGTCAGAACCTAAACTACACAATAATAACACCCCCTGGATCAAAGCCGAAGAAGACAAACATAAACATGTGACAGAACAAGAAAATACCACATTAAATACCCAAGAAATTACAGAAACTATCAAACCACACACAACTGGAAATGTCCTGGAATAGACAATATACAAAACTTCTGGTGCAAACAGTTTACCACCACACACGAAGCACTCACACACCAAATCAACAAAGCCATTCTACAACCACACACATTTCCCACTTTCCTCACACAAGGAATAACATACGTTAAACCCAAAAGCTCAGACACCACAAACCCGTCAAATTACCGACCTATCACCTGTCTTCCAACCCTATACAAGATCATCACAGCTACAATTTCGAAGAAAATAGAACAACACCTAACAGACAACAATATTCTCACAGAAGAGCAGAAGGGATGCAGGAAAAATAGTCGAGGATGCAAAGAGCAGCTGATTATAGATAGCGTGATTATGGGACAAACCAGAAAAGAACACAGAAACCTTCACATCGGTTACATAGACTATAAAAAAGCCTTCGACTCCATACCCCACAGCTGGTTAATCAGGGCCCTAGAAATCTATAAAAATCAACCAACACCTCAGGCAGTTTCTCGCGCAAATTATGAAAACATGGAAAACCAAAATACGCCTAGAAACATCAACCGAACGCATCCAAACAGAAGAGCTGTACATCAGACGGGGTATATTCCAGGGAGACTCGCTCAGCGCTCTATGGTTTTGTCTCTGCCTCAATCCACTCTCAAATATACTAAACAGAACAGAGCATGGCTTCAATATCAGACACCAAAAAGTGAATCAACATAAAATAAACCACCTCCTATATATGGACGACATAAAACTCTACGCTGCCACACAAACACAGCTGAAAGAACTCCTCAAAATCACAGAAATATTCACCTTAGATGTCAATATGGAATTTGGTATAAGTAAATGCAAAGTGCTCCACATCAACAAAGGCCAATGGAAGTGCCACCATGAGACAGAAACCATCAACAATGAAACACTCGATAACATGTTCGACAAAGAAACTTACAAATATCTAGGCTTCCAACAAAGCACCAAACTCAACCACACTCACATCAAAACAGAGCTCAGAACCGAATTCAAAAACAGACTGACGAAACTTTTGCAAACAAAACTCAACTCTAAGAATCTCACTAAAGCCATCAACACGTTCGCTATACCTGTACTCACATATACATTTGGTATCATCAAATGGTCACAAACAGACATAGAAAATATTCACATCCTTATACGATCTCAATTCACCAAATACAGGAAATTACACCCCAACGCATGCAAAGAAAGACTTACCATCGAGAGGAAGGCAGGAGGAAGAGGAATTATAGACATCAGATCATTACACACAAAACAAATACAAACACTTAGGAAATTCTTTCACAGCAAGCAAACCAGCCTCCACACAGCGACAGTGAAAGCAGACAAAAACTACACACCTCTCGACTTAGCCCGGGCAGACCACTCAGCAGACACACACAGTCACACCCAATTACAACAGGAAAAAATGAAAACGTGGTCAGAGAAAACACTCCACGGAAAACACAGATACCACATAGAACAAGACCACGTAAATAAAAAACAATCATACACCTGGTTACAGGATGGGCAGCTATTCCCTGAGACTGAAGGCTTCTTACTTGACATCCAGAAACTACCAAAAGCATATCATCAAAGACCCGACTATTGCAGAGGACAGATGTAGGAAATGCCACCAGCGGAAAGAAACGATCGAACACATAACGAGCGGATGTAAAATATTGGCCGGAACAGAGTACACAGCCAGGCATGATTCAGCTGCCAAAGTAGTTCACCAAGCACTGGCCACAACATACAAACTCATAGAAAACACAGATCCCTACTACAAATACACGCCAACATCCATACTTGAAAATGAAGATTACAAGCTCTACTGGGACATCGGTATCCATACAGATAAAACAGTCTCCGCCAATAGACCCGATATTACTTTTCAGTGCAAAAAAGAAAAGTCACCTATCTAATTGACATAGCTGTCCCCAACGACACAAACATCCAAACGAAATACACAGAAAAAATTTCCAAATACACAGATCTTGCAACGGAAATAAAAAGGCTATGGAAACAAGAAAAAGTCATCATTGTCCCCCTCATTATATCAGCCACAGGCCTGACACCAACAACATTCACACCACACTTAGTACAATTAGGACTCAACACAGACATACACAAAAACATTCAGAAGTCAGTGATTTTGAAAACATGTAACATTGTCAGGTCATTCCTTAATACACAATGGTAATGCGTTTGTGCTGACTTGGTTTGCGCCCGTCAGCCAAACATGGAACCACATTGACCAAATGTGAGAAAGAAAAACGAGAACAGTCATAATAATAAGAGGAATTATAGATATCAGATCATTACACACAAAACAAATACAAGCACTTAGGAAATTCTTTCACAGCAAGCAAACCAGCCTCCACACAGCGACAGTGAAAGCAGACAAAAACTACACACCTCTCGACTTAGCACGGGTAGACCACGTAGCAGACACACACAGTCACACCCAATTACAACAGGAAAAGATGAAAACGTGGTCAGAGAAAACACTCCACGGAAAACACAGATACCACATAGAACAAGACCACGTAAATAAAAAACAATCATACACCTTGTTACAGGATGGGCAGCTATTCCCTGAAACAGAAGGCTTCTTACTTGCCATCCAGGATAAAGTCATATTAACCAGAAACTACCAAAAGCATATCATCAAAGACCCGACTATTGCAGAGGACGGATGTAGGAAATGCCACCAGCAGAAAGAAACGATCGAACACATAACGAGCGGATGTAAAATATTGACCGGAACCAGGCATGATTCAGCTGCCAAAGTAGTTCACCAAGCACTAGCCACAACATACAAACTCATAGAAAACACAGATCCCTACTACAAATACACGCCAACGTCCATACTTGAAAATGAAGATTACAAGCTCTACTGGGACATCGGTATCCATACAGACAAAACAGTCTCCGCCAATAGACCCGATATTACTTTTCAGTGCAAAAAAGGAAAAGTCACCTATCTAATTGACATAGCTGTCCCCAACGACACAAACATCCAAACGAAATACACAGAAAAAATTTCTAAATACACAGACCTTGCAACGGAAATAAAAAGGCTATGGAGACAAGAAAAAGTCATCATTGTCCCCCTCATTATACCAGCCACAGGCCTTACACCAATAACATTCACACCACATTTACTACAATTGGGACTCAACACAAACATACACAAAAACATTCAGAAGTCAGTGATTTTGAAAACATGTAACATTGTCAGGTCATTCCTTAATACGGAATGGTAATAGCGTTTGTGCTGACTTGGTTTGCGCCCGTCAGCCAAACATGGAACCATATTGACCAAATGTGAGAAAGAAAGACAAAAACAATCATAAGAATAATAAGGACAAGATGAAAACGTGGTCAGAAAAAACACTCCACGGAAAACACAGATACCAGATAGAACAAGACCACGTAAATAAAAAACAATCATACACCTGGTTACAGGATGGGCAGCTATTCCCTGAAACAGAAGGCTTCTTACTTGCCATCCAGGATAAAGTCATATTAACCAGAAACTACCAAAAGCATATCATCAAAGACCCAACTATTATAGAAGACAGATGCAGGAAATGCCAGCAGCAGAAAGAAACTATCGAACACATAACAGGCGGATGTAAAATATTAGCCGGAACAGAATACACAGCCAGACATGACGCAGCTGCCAAAGTAGTTCACCAAGCACTAGCCACAACATACAAACTCATAGAAAACACAGATCCCTACTACAAATACACACCAACATCCATACTTGAAAATAAAGATTACAAACTCTACTGGGACATCAGTATCCATATAGATAAAACAGTCTCCGCCAATAGACCCGATATTACCTTTCAGTGCAAAAAAGAAAAAGTCACCTATCTAATTGACATAGCTGTCCCCAACGACACAAACATCCAAACGAAATGCACAGAAAAAATTTCAAAATACACAGACCTTGCAACGGAAATAAAAAGGCTATGGAAACAAGAAAAAGTCATCATTGTCCCCCTTATTAAATCAGCCACAGACCTTACACCAATAACATTCACACCACACTTGGTACAATTGGGACTCAACACAAACATACACAAAAACATTCAGAAGTCAGTGATTTTGAAAACATGTAACATTGTCAGGTCATTCCTTAATACGGAATGGTAATAGCGTTTGTGCTGACTTGGCTTGGGCCCGTCAGCCAAACATGGAACCACATTGTCTAAATGTGAGAAAGAAGAACTTTTTTGTATAATAATAATAATAATAATTGAAGGAGGGGTCCCACCACCTACTCCACTCCGGTCCTTTATGAGTACCCCGAAGGTGCCCTATTTATACATTAATCAAAAGAAAATTTCGCCCTTCAATTATTCTCCTGTTTCCATATTCATTGGAGATTTTATGAGGGGTGTCCTCCCTATTTTTGAGTCTATACCCGGGGATACCTTTAACTCCTCTATGTGCTATTACAATAAACTTATATATACAATTCTCATTGCTTATTTATTTATTTGTTTGAGTTTGCGCTGATGGCGCTGCCAAAAATAATGAATATGCAAATATTATGCATTTAACTTAAACATTTAACAAAATTAAATTTTAATATTTAACAAAATTTAAACTAAAACTTAAGTTTAACAAGTTAAACTTAAACATTAAAAAAATTTAAAATTAAACATTAAACATTATCGCTCCAGACGATGCCAACACAGTCAGCAACACGCGCGTCCAGCGCAAATCAGAGCGCCCGGCGCAGAGGCAACCCACACCAAGTAGTGTCATTGCATTGGACAAAATTTACAATATCCAGCAGATACCACCACTACACCAAACCACCGTCAGCCTCACCAGGAGCAATGACTGACATTAATCATCACTCCCGACGAAGCCAACACGTCCAGCCAAACGCCCGCCGAACGCAAAAGCAAACTGCCCGTCGCACCGGCGACACACACCGAGCAATGTCATTTCGGCAATTTGACATTATTATTATCCATTAAAAGAGTCAACTGAAACAAATTCTTTAAAAAGTACAGTTCGGATTACTGTCGGCGTTCCATATCCATAACGAAATCTTCTAGTATGTGAGTTTGATTTATCTCACAGAGCGCCCTTGTTATTCGACTAGGTCAATATTCTCCACATTGTCTTCTTCGTCTTCCGTCTTCATTACAGCTGTCAGTCTTCTTCTGGCTTCTCTATATGCTTCGCGATGGTAAATTCTGTGGAATGGATTTCCTTCTTCTTCGCTCCTTACACATGTTCTACAATTGAGATTTTCTAACTTGCTTATTCTATGTAGATGTCTTGCAAATTGTCCATGCCCAGTTAGTATTTGGAGTACTTCTCAGTTTATTTGTAAACTGATAGTTTGCCTTTCTATAATATCTGGTATGAAGCTGAATGTAGTTCTTCCCTTATCAGTTTCTTCCCACTGTGTTTGCCACCTCCTTAATGTTCTATCTCTGAGCCTGCCTTTTACTTCTTTCTTACTTAACCCTGGAGTATGTGGTAATTCAAATTTATCGTCTACAATGTCTTCCCCATTTTTGTGTTTAATCATGTCTAGCCTTTCTAGAATAAATACCTTAATAGGTGGAATCTCAGCCAATATCGCAGTAGCTTGTAATGATGTCGCTGAGTATGCTCCACACAATGTTCGAGCAATAACCCCTCTCGTTGACTGGAGTTCTTGTATTGTTTTAGTATGCCTCAGACGTCTTCTAAACACCTCAGCACAATAATAGAATAACGGCATAATAGCAGCTTCAAAAATTATCTTGAGGTTCTCATATTGGTACCGCCCAGCCAATGCTCTTCTTATCCAATGGAATATGTTTTTAGCTTTATCGCATTGGAATTTAAGATGCAGTTGAAAGCTCAATTTACGATCTAGTGTGTCTAGATATTTTACATTTTCTACTTTTGCCAATCTGCTATTTCCAAGCCTAATCAAAGGATTTCTTGTTAGCTTATATTCGCTGAAAACTATATACATTTATTGTGCGAAAATTCTACCTTATTCCTTTCAGACCATTCATTTACCATCTCAAGAGCCATATTTATTTTCCTTCCTAGATCTCGTCTATAATTTGCTCCGGTAGTTATTACAATGTCATCAGCATACCCTCTTGTTGTACATTCGTCGTTCCAATCTATTTCAGTTAACTACACGTCTATAACTAAATTCCATATGTTTGGTCCAAGTTTGGATCCCTGTGGACATCCTCGTTGTAGGTATTTGTTTTTCTTAGCTGCTATCAATTCAGATTCTATTTTCCTATCCTTCAGATAGTTATTCATAATGTCATACATGCATTTACGTACTTGTTTTGTCTTAAATAATGAAGATATATAGTCTTAATTTCTGAGACAAAGAAATTAGTATCGTTGAATTCCAAATTTTGAGTATTTAAGTGTAATTTTCTATTTTTTGCTGGCCATTAAACAGGAAAATATATTTTTTAATTAAATAAATTGATCACATTACCATTCTGTTACTAGAAGAATATTTAAACATATGTAGATAATGCTCATGTTCTTTACTCATTCAGGTCCAACACCGACAAATCTAATTTCCGCTATCTTTTTGATAACTCAAACATAAAAGTTTTCGGACATTAACCCAACTCGACGAGCTGCAGCAACTAGTTGATGTTGCTCTTTTCTTCTCAGCATATCCACGTAATACCCAGAAAACAATGAAAATACATTTCTATCTATGAATTTGTCATTGCAAGAATGATACGGTTAGTGTTTTGTAGGTACATATAAGTAAAAAATCTCACATAGCAACACTGTGCATTTGGAAAATACTTAAAAATATAAGACGTTAGTAGATGCGAATCTCAACGGGTTAAGATGAAGAATGAATTAATAGCGGTGCATACTAAATCTGATGGATGAAAGACAATTACAGGAAACACAAGATGTCTCAAAGTACAACGAACTAAACAGATTAATACGTCGAGAATGAAGAGAAGCTTAGGAAATTTGGTTAAACGAGAAATGGCCAAAAATAGAGAAACTGCGAGAGAAACATGACATATCCAACCTACATAAGAAGGTGAAGGAATTGGAAGGAAAAAACAAGAAACATTTCTGAGAAATGAAAGTAATGGACATAGAACAAAAAACTTACAGCTAAACAGTGATAATGAGAAGGGCCAGAAATACCAAGAAGAGAAGTTATACATGCTATACGACTACAGAAGGACGGAAAAGCAGTTGGCTCAGATGAGATTAATGGAGAACTCCTCAAAATATTCTTGGATGAAAGTCTATTTATTAATCGACTGGCAATCTTATTTAACAAGATCTATGAAAGTGAACAAATCCCTCTTGACTGGCTAAAGTCGACTTTCATCTCAATTCTTAAAAAGTGAAAATCATTGAAATGTGACGATTATTTCTTAATAAGTTTAATGTCTCACGTTTCAAGATATTCCTGAAAATCATCCATATCAGAATGTATAGAAAATGTGAAGCAGAAATAGATACAACACAATTCGGATTCTGAAAAGGCATTGATATATGGGAAGCTTTATTCTCATTAAGGTGTGAATGATAGTGAAGATATGAATGTAGATGTATATGCATACTTTATAGATTACAATAAAGCTTTCGACTGTGTGATGCACGAAAAAGTAATAAAAATTCTAGAAACAAGAAATATGGATAAAAGAGATCTAAGTATTATTGAAAATCTGTACTGGAATCAACTAGTGGAAGCTAAAATTGGGCTGGAAATTTTCGAAAGCATAAAAGTAACCCAAGAGATGCATTCTCTTACACTTTTGTTCAATCTTTATTCTGATTCTGTGTTTAATGAGGACATCTATAAATCCATTGAAGGAATAACAGATAATGGGAGTACACAGACCAATATACGGTATGCTCATGATATTGTTCTATTAATAAATAATATCAAAAATCTCCAGCAACTGAGCAATCGAGTCGTAACAGCCAGCGAAAGATTTGGATTAACTATGAATATAAGAAAAACCAAGTGGATCGTAATAACAAAGAAAAATCTACCACCAAAATCCCTCCAAATCAGGGACAAGACCGTAGAACAGATTTCCACATTTAAATATTTGGAAGTCAATATAAATAACAAGTGGGACTCAAGAAAAGAAATATATTCCCGAATTGAACAGGCTCGAGTAACGTACATGAATATAAATAATTTTTTCCATCGCACAAGTCTCAGTCTTGAACCCCGAATGAGAATGGTAAGAGCATATGTATGCTACATGCTATTATATGGATGTGAGTGTTGGACCCTTGACTCTGGCTCAGAGAAACGACTGGAATCTTTTGAAATGTACATTTCTAGACGCCTTCTTTGCATCTCCTGGGTACAGAAAATAAAAAACACAGAAGTACTGGAAAGAATGAACAAAATTAAGGAATTACTAACAACCATAAAAATAAGAAAAACTGAATACTTCAGATATATAATTAGGGCCCCAAAGTACGAATTGCTACGTCTAATTATTGAAGGCAAAATAAAGGGCAAATGATCGATTGGAAGACTAGAGAATTCTTGGCTGAAGGACATGGGAAGGTGGTTTGGATATGCTTCGAATGATATTTTTCGAGCAGCAGTTTCTAAAGTTCGTTTAGCTATATGGATCGCCAAAATTCGTGAGGAGACTGCGTCGTATGAAGAAGAAATACGAACAAATATTGTAAACTTACTGCGGGAAAAAGTTACACTTATATCTGAAAAAAAATTAATTTGTCGGTGCCGGATAGGTGTAAATAAAGACTATTTCGAGTTTCTAGAAAACGCCGAATTTAAAAATAATAATAAACCTATTTCAGTAAAATAAATTACATTATAGTATGAAACAACTATAAACGTCTTTTTTTTCTTCTATAATACTTTGTTCTTCTTGTCGCAGCACTAGACGAGACTGTAATGATTTCCTCCATACAAAACTTTTTTACTCATTACATCAGTTTATTTGTACCAAAACTCCAAAATTGGGGATAATATTCATTAATAGTTATCATGATATTATAGCAAAAAAATAAGATAATTAAAATAAGGGGTTATATACACCTGGGTGCTGCAAAAAGTATGTATTTTAAAAAAAAATATTTTAAAGGTTATTAAGTGAATAATACAAAGAATAGCGATTTTATATTTTTATTGTACTTTAAATTATAAGACATTTTTTTTAGTATTCCATATGGAACCTTTATAAGATCACTTCAATGTTCGTCTCTCCGTCCGTCCGTCTGTCTGTCCGTCGTCTGTCTGTCTGTCTGTCTGTCACACCCGATTTTCTCTGAAACTATTTGACGTAGAAAGTTGAATTCTGGCACTAATATAGAAATTGATGGCCTCATCAGAGCCATGTAGTTTTGAAAGTTAAATTTTGACTTAAGGTGTTAGTTTTGGGGGATGAAATCGGAAGTGAAATTTTTTTTTTACCAGGTCATCGAGTGGGGTGTCAAATGAGAGCTTGTAAAATGACGAGTTCAAAAATATATGTAATGTAATACTTGCGCACGATTCTCTTTGTATTATTTTTAAAAAAGTACTCTCTACAGAGTGTAGATTGAATGAAAATTATCACAAGTTACCTTTAATAATTTATCTGGTAAAAAATAAACATTGCAAGGTCATCAGTTTTCACTAAATATCGGAAAAAAACTTCGTTTAAAACTCATTTAAGATGTGTTTTGGGAAGCCACTAATCATTTTGTACGTACACAATTGCTTTAGTGTTCCGTACGGAACACTTATAACATGACTTCGGTGTCTGTCTGTCTGTCCGTCTGTCTGTCTGTCTGTCTGTCAGTCACACCCGATTTTATCCGAAACTATTTGTCATAGAAAGTTGAAATTTGGTAATAATATAGAAATTAATGGCCTCGCCAGAGCCATGTAGTTTTGAAAGTCATATTTTGACTTAAGGGGTTATTTTGGGGGGTGAAATCAAAAGTGAAAAAAAAAATTTTTTAGTAGGTTACCGAGTGTGATGTCAAATGAAAGCTTGTGAAAACACGAGTAAAAAAAATATATATGTAATGTAATACTTGCGTACACTTTTCTATGTATTATTTTTAAAAAATCGCGAAAAATCGCTGTCCCCCCACCTTATATCGAAAAGTACTGATCAGAGAATTTTGAAAAAATTCTGAAGTATTCTTCACGGGGTGTAGAATGAACGAAAATTATCACGAGTGCATTACCTTTAATAATTTATCTGGTATTTAAAAAAAAAAACGAGAATTTCAAGGTCATCAGTGTTCAGTAAAGATTGGGATCCAACTTTGTTGAAAACTCATTTGGGGTGTGTTTTGTGAAGTCAGTGATTATTTTATACCACCGTAACAACATTTTTCATTTTAAAAGCAATCAACGTACGGCACACTAAATGTGCAAGTTCAACTTGCACTTGACCGTTATTTTATTTTAAAAGCAATCAACGTACGGAACACTAATTGCGCAAGTTCAACTTGCACTTGACCGGTTATTTATAATTATTTTCAATTATAACCTCAAACGAGTCATTTACTTATTGGAGAATTGTTAGTAATGAATTTCGGAGCACGTTATAAAAATATAAATATAAAAAATTCTCCTTGAGATGTAAACACAAACCGCGACCGCGCTGGCAGCCATGTTGTTTGTACGACAGCGGGCGCATGAGTGCTAAAAAAGAAGCCCTAAAAATTTTCTTCAGCGTCGCTACTGTGTTTTATGTTTACTGCGGTGACAATCTACAGAAATGTGGATGACCGAAAATATACATATACAAAAAAGTCAAAATAAATTATCTATAATTGAGAGATGAATGATAGAGTGAGTGCGGAAGGTGAATTGACAAATGAAAGAAAATAGGTAAAAATAAATCAAATATTTGAAAATAACCAAAACTAATGTACTTAACGAATGCTAAGTTAGTTCTTGCCAGCACTTTTCCAGCATAGAAAAAAGTAGTAACCCATAAATCATTAAATATGACATTCAACAAATAAGGAACACAAAGTACACTTGAAAGTACCAAGAAAGGAAACGCAATCGCCGATATAGATACAAAACTACCAAAACCCAACACCGAGACCACTTGGTCCCATTTATTCTATTTACATAGTTTATTGTTTATCTTAGTCTATTTGATATATTTTCCATAGGTTTTATTTGTTACATAAGTGTATCTACATTATTAATAAGTGTATTGTGTTTTATCTAATTTTTGTGTTTACGCTTTACAATTGGTGATTATTTTTATTTGTGTTGTGCATCTGACTGAGATGTATATTTATATTTGTGTTTAGCACTATGTTTTGGTTAGTTTTTTTGTTTATTTCCGTGCATGAATTCGATGCGTCGTCCTCTTGGTCATTGTACGAGGTGCTCTCAGTAAGGGAGGCGTCAAATTCCTGTACGTAAATGAAATCTCGAAATAAACTGGTAATCTGTATAGTGATTTTGTTTTGTTCTCTTGTCTGCGTTAAGTTGTGTCTTAATGTTGACATGTGTGTTTTATATCTGTTGAATTTGTCTCCTATTTCTTCAATATGTTATCTTATTGTTTGTTCGTTTCTTGTATTGTGTAAGTCGACAAATTTTTGTGTATCTAGATGCGGATACAGTATATCGGAATAATTTGTTCTGCAATATTTTTATTCTAGCTGCTTACCTGTCTGATATGCTGCACCAAACTAGTGCAGCATATGTCAGCGCTTGTCTTATAATTTATTTGTATTATCAGTTCTTCTGAGCTCCATTTGTGAGTCTGCTTCAATTAGTACGTACAGGTTTTCCATCGCGACGAATGCTTTCTGTAGCACGTGACTTACATGTGCTTGGAATTTTACCCGTGAATCGATTATGACCCCTGAGATATCTCAGTTTATTTGGTAACACTCTTCTTATTCAAAAATGAATACATCTCGAAATGTATTGTATTCTTATTCATAAAAATTTGTAGATGGTGCTAGGTTATTCAGAATTTTTATATAATAAATGACATATTGAAGAAGTCGAAGAAGTTGATAAGGAAAATAATTGGAAAAACATTTAGCTTCTACATTTTGTATTTTTCAGAAGCGATAAGAATTTTTTTGCCTCATTATATAATACTTTCTTTACTGAAATAACCTATACTTTTATGTGATCAAACATTTGTAGTCATTTATGTTTTTATGTACATATATATTCAGAGCCTGTGGAATTGTGCACAAGTGTTGAACAAAAGAGGTTTACAGGATAGGTATAGAATATAGAACTAAGTATCTCGTTTGAATGATTCTGGCAATCACCTTCTAATACCCTTCTTAATTCTACAAATTTCGTGTTCCATATCTCGGAGCTTTTAAATTCAATGTAT
>CM032456.1:161343884-161436384 GCA_019049505.1 Pachyrhynchus sulphureomaculatus | reverse complement strand
TTTAACTCATGAGTCAAATATGCTGAATATGGGGCTTCAAGGAAAAACAAATTAATATCTGATATGCCCACAGACGTAAAGGCATTCCAAATGAAAAACAAGCTCTTCATGAAACATATTGACGAGAAAAAATTGGACCATTTCCCGAATTGTAAAAAAGCTGCCGAGGAAGTTGGAATACATTTTCATTGGAAAAATGATAAAATCAGTTCAACGGCAGATTTTGTGACTTCGAGAATGTTTCTGGCAAACTGATGATTTTTGCGAACCCTTTTTCACGTAATATTGAGAACGTACTGAGTATTTTACAAATGAATGTGAATGATCTTCAGTCTAATGACATTCTCAAAAACTCCTCTGAAATCAATGACCTTGTTAAATTTAATGTCAATTTGTCATCTAATTTTGACGAATTAAAAAGGTTTGCTCAGCAATTAATTATAATTTTTGGGCAGCACTTATTAATGCTTTCATTTTTCAATTCCAGAAAAAATAAATATTGTTCTCGTCTCACAGATGAACATTTGAGTGCCATTTTACGAATTTCTACGACAGCCATGAAAACAAACATTTTACAAATATGTAGTCAAATACAGCCTCAAAAATCACATTAAATTTTGATTCGACTCGCTTGTATAGTTTTTTTCGAAGTTCCCATTTAATTTTCTGTTTTTCTCTCATTTTCTTTTTGTCATTGTTTCTACTTATTAATAGAATTTAAATAAAATGATAATGAATAAAATGTAAAAGCAAATATTTCTGTTTTTGCAACAAAATTATGAACAATGCGGGCCGGCCTTTATTTCATTTTGTTACTATATGGCCCTTGCCTGCTAAAAGGTTGCCGACCGCTGATTTAGATGTTGGTTAAGTGATCATTTGCTGATTGGCATTTTTTACTACTTGTTTTGGTATACTGTATGCTGAACCTTTGAATAGTTTTTTGCTCCATAGCTTGACATTTTATCCACTTTTTCATTACATGAATCTTCTGGAATCCACAGTAATTCAAATTCCAATATAGTTCTAACAGGCCACGTTTATACTGCACCGCTCTTAGAGTTTGTCTGATAGGCATCTTTAGTACAGCTTGACTATCTGAGAGAATCTATATTTCTAAAATCTCATCTTACATTATAGTAAACACGTCCTTCGACCATAAATAAATAGGTATTATAATAAATATATTAACATGTTGACTGCCAACTACGAGATAACTCGTAGATTGCGTTCTTTTCTCGGACGCCAACTACGAGTTATCTCGTCCTGTTTTTACTTGCCATTTTTGTGCAGCTACGACTAAACTCGAAATATATCAGTCTAATCTCGATAGATGGCTTCTGGGAAAAGAACAAAAAATCAATGCTGGCTTGCAAGAACAGAAAATTTATTAAAAAATGAACAAAAAATATAATTATAAAAATTAGTTCAAATTCAAGAAATAAAATAATATTTTATTGTTTCTGGAACTTCTTAAAACAATCTTCCATACAAAGGGCTGGCTTCTCTTTACAGGCTGGACAGAAATAACGCGTTTCTCGGCGTTTTTTTGCTTGGGTACATATACGACATGGCTTTGTCGGACGCTGTTTTTTTTTTCGTAGGTGGTAGACTCTCTAAATAATGGAGCTCTTGCAATTTAATTTTTTTCGAAACTGGTTTTGAATCTCTTCTCCAATCAACGCGACGACGAATTCTTCTCTGAACTTTATTAGTTTTATTTTAGAAGATGTTACTTTTTGAAAAATTTTGTGCGCATTGTGTATATATATCTCTATAATATGTAATGAAACCTTTTTGGGCCATCTAATAGTCTTTCTTAGAGATGAGTAGTACGAAAGCATTTGATCTGATCGGTCAATGCCAGACATTCCATTATTGTAATCTCGAATTATATTCGGTTTCATATTTGTGTTTTTTTATTTTTAATGTATTGGCGGAAAAGCAATCTTCCCCGCCATAGCATCATGGATTCGTCAATACAAATATTTTTATATGGTACATAGTTTTCATGCATAATATTATTGAAATGATTTAGTATTGGTCTCACCTTGTATAATCTGTCGGCAGATGGTATTGAGTTATCAACCAAATGAAAATAACGAAGTAACAACTGGAATCGATTTCGACTCATATGTGAGCGCCAAAAGTTTACATTATATAGCTTGTTTGTGCTCCAGTAATGTTCAATTGATGGAAAAGTACAAGGTCCCATTTGCAACAAAAGTCCAATAAAAACTTTCATCTCTGCAGCACTGATGTCTTCCCACTTTGATAACCTATTAGATTTTTTTATTTCTTGGCGTTTTTCAATTTCTTGCGCAGCATATAAATTAGTTTGTTCCACCAGTAATGCAAGAAATTCATCCGAAAAAAATAAGTCCACCAGCGTTTGTACTGTAAAATTTGTCGTATCCAATTTCACACCAACATTTTCTTGGAAAATAAATAATTCAGGATTTTGTTGAAAATCATCGTCATTATCTTCAAATTCGGGATCAACTTCAGGTTCGGAGACGACTTCGTCTTCACTATCACTTGAATTCTCAGAAGGTTCATAATCGCTACTGTCGTTACCATCCTCGCCAAAAATCCCGTCAAATTCTGAATCACTTAGATTTGCGTAGTACTCAATTTCATTTTGAGTCAGTGGTCTTTTCTTATCCATATTGCGTTCTTGATAATTTAATTATAACAATAATTAGAAAACAAAACACTCAAGAAAGACGTAAATGTGATGCACTCGACAATTTCTGAGATACTACTGGCGAATATGGACGCGTATCTATGATTCAGCTTTAGAGAAGCGACAGGTCGAAACGTGTCTGTGCGTGTCTGCGTGCGAATTAACTCGTAGTTGGCTTCCGCGAAGAGATTTCTGTTACAGAAGCCAACTACGAGATAATTCGTAAGACCTTTTTTTTAAAAAAAAACACGTTTTTTATGCTTTTTGATGATAACTATGCACTAGAATTAGAGTTTTTAATAATATAATGTGATTAAATCAAATTGTCATTTTAGGCCAGATTTCTGAAAATTGCCGTGGCAGTCAACGTGTTAATAACTGTAATTAATGAAGAATATTTGAAACTAAATTAATTTACTGTTGAAGTAGCTTATGTGCTCTTTGTTGACATAGTAGAGGGTGGACATAGCGAAATTTTTGTATAGCAGCACTTTCCTCTCCAACATAGGCTGTACCTCGGAACGAAAAGATCTGAAAATGTGACGCCATCCGAGAATAAAATAAGAGGAAACGTCTACAATAACGAAAGATGAGTTACTTGAGTGAACATATTAGATTCGATAATTTTCTCACGATTTGCCTGAGTAACTGTGACGTCTGGCGGGATGACTTCTATAAGAGCGGCTGATGGTTTTGAAATTCGAGAAAAATAAGTACTTGTGTAGGTCATTTATTTTCGGCGATAAAAATACAATTTTAATTCAGCATTAAAACACACATTAAAATATAAGTCGTATCTCTTACTAATATCAATCCAATATTAAAAATACTCCTGCCCTCTACCAAACGCCGTGCTATTAAAGATTGTTAGACAAAATTTTAGTAGACCGTTTTCCTAGTAATTATTATCATAATCCCTCTAAACAGACCCACAAATACAAATCGTTAATCTCCAACTAGGAACACAGTAATTAAATGCCAAAATTGAACAATGGTTTTTAATTACTACAATACTCTTATTGATTTTTGGCAACAATGACCAGCAGCCCTACTTATATAAAAATTGTAAACATGTAGCTTTTAATATTTTAAAAGCCAATGCAGGAAATATATAAATAAAATACAACGTATTCTTCTGAAAGAAGTCCCCATATTTTAACACATAAAAGTATAGATTATTGCTATAAAAAACTCGCTATTTGAAAAAGCGAAATTCTGTCGGTTGGTCTGGGAAAAAAAAAAAAACAGGAAAGAAAAACTTATCTCGGTATAATTTAATCAAGCATCTAAATATTTTATCTATTTTATTGCTGAGGATGACTAATTGAAATATTTCAAATGTAATTAGTGTGGTTGCTAGCTAAACACACAGAACACTCAGGACATTTCTCAAGGAAATTGCGAAAATTAAACTCGTTGGTGCTTAGTTTCTGTACATAGTTAAAGGACATGTTTTAATCATTTACTTTGAATTGCTTCTTGTAACATTAAATAATATATATATATATATATATATATATATATATATATATATATATATATATATATATATATATATATAATATATTAAAATTCCGGGTTTTTAATCTGTTCGCAGCGGCAGCAGCAGCAAGATTACAGTATCGAGTAGCAGCAGCAACGGGAGCACTTGAAATTGCCAAATGAGATTTTGGCGAAACATCGTACAAATTCGTTGTTAGACAAACGGATTGAAACCTGGAATTTTAATGTATTACATTCCACCATCCGTGAAAACCTCTGTTGTAACATATATATATATATATATATATATATATATATATATATATATATATATATATATATATATATATGTATATATATATATATAATATATATATATATATATATATATATATATATATATATATGTATATATATATATATATATATATATATATATATATATATATATATATATATATATATATATACATATATATATATATATATATATATATATATATATATATATATATATATATATATATATATATATATATAAACAAGAATGCTCTAAACCACGTGATTCTTTTTATTCCTGCATCGCTACGCCAATATATTGAATATCCATATCATAAACTCAAAGTTCTCTGAAATAAACTAGATTTACGCCAATTCGGCAGAGATGACAATGACTTTCAGATAGTTAAATAATCACTCACCAAACCTATATCCACAATTACACAATGACTCACACTCACGGCCAAGTTATGGGTTGTATACCCACAGACATTGTTAGAAAAAATTCATCAAATGCTTTGTTAATTTGTTATCTTTAGTAGTTTCACTTTCTTAATACGAGACAGTGTTGTAGTCTAGTTATCCAAAAATTGAAATAAATAAAGCTAACATTAGAATTATTCTTCCGAAAGTAGTATCAAATAAAGAACAACTACATAGAAATAATATTGAAATAATTTCTTCTGTAAACTTTACTAACCGGATTTTTTTAGTTAGCTACCACAGCCTCTTTCTTATAATTGTGAAAGTATAAAATATATAATTTCTAATACTAAATGTAAACTATCTTAACCTAAGTTCTTACAATAGGAATCCTATTCTAACTTAACCTAGGAAATGTGTTTGGTATATACATGAAGTTTTCTTAAAGCTAGGACTTAGAACTAAGACTAAAACTACCTTAGACTAAGACTTACGCTAACTTAAACTAGAAGAAGTAACAAGATTTAAATTAGGACTAATTTAAACTTAACCTAGAATGACATTCTTCTTGTCACGGCGAGCGAGGGGGGTCATCGTCTTCGTCGGAGAGCAGCAGCGGGTCCGACGGTCTAGGGAACTGGCGGCTAGCTTGAGGTGGAAGTTTTAATGATTTTGTTTCTTCTGAAAAATGACCGGAAGTAGGAGTGTAATAAGACGAATTATTGCAATGAAATTAAAATATAATTTGCTTAATAAAATAACAATTTTCTCAAATAGCTTATTTTCTATTTAAATATATACCTATAGTACTCGTATATTCTATATGGGTGGCTTACTATAAGATATGATCCACCCTTGAATGATTTGGCCAGAAAAATGTGTGCATGAATATCTATTGGATTTCAGTAATATAAAATAGAAATAATTTTGGGGGGTTGTTACTCACCATATTTTAAGCACTTTGGGATGATATCAGCACAGATTTGGCTATTCTTGATGTAATTTTAGAATAAGGCATTGAATTGTAAAACAGATATTTCTAGAATTACTTGGAATTATAATACCAGTAAAATGTAGTTAATAATTTCGAAGATTGGAATGACTATTCAAAATAACTACTTTTATAGGAATACGAGTATACTTTCTGACGGAATTCGGGATATTTGAGTCTTTCCGGTCATTCATAATATTGTTTCCCGCCAAATCAATGATCCATTAGAAACTTCAATAAGTGCGGTTAGGAAAAATACAAAATACTGAACCAAATTTCAATGCTGTCTTATGGAGAAAATGATTTCGTATCGGCTTCTGTGTGACGCCGCTAAAAACCGGAATGTGTTAGTAAAACCGGGTGTGGATGCGTACAGGTATTGCTACTTAAATTTGATAATTTAAGTAGCAGGTTACATTTATATATAACTTATTAAAGTACAAATTTAAAAAATATTTAGCCGTCTATTAAAAACATAATTTTATTTATTTTCTTCTCTTTTAGCTAAAACTATGAACAATAATTTTACTTTAGTAGATTAAAGATATAAAAAAATTGCTAAAACCGGAGAACCATTGAGTATTTTAAATTTTAGAAATCTGACAACAGTTACATTCAACCAAATTGTTACTTGTCATTATTAGCTTTGGTACAGTCGGTCTAGTGCGAATCCACTTTTGATGATTGATCGCGTTTAAATGTATTTAGAGTTTCTAGGTCATTCTGCGAAGTTTACAGAATGCAATTTTCCAAGTTAATTGGAAGTCATTTGATATTTTGAACATTCTAATATTACTGGCCATTTTTAAAAAATAAGAAGTATTGGTTCAAGTAAAAATGATATATGTATTTTCACCTTCAAGGTACAAAGTTAATCTAGCAGAATATTTAACATTTGATGATTTTCCATTTGGATGAAATTTTAAATGCTCTGAAATATACACGACATACATTCCGACATACATTCTTTATCTAATATATCTTCTAAATCGGATCTGTTAAGTTCTTGAGGTTATTTTGTTCAACCTAAAAAATATTTCGGATTAGTTCTAATTTGAAACGAAAACGTAGTGTACACTCATTATTTCTACACATATGTATGTAACTCGACCTTATAATAGAAATTATCTTTTATTTAGATCTGTTTCATATACAATTATTCCAACTTACTACAGTATCCTTAGGTAAATAATGAGTGTGTGTGGCTTATGTCTGCACAACTAGGAATAAAGCATCTAAAAATAATTTTGCTAAAACTCTGTTTCATTCGAGCACAAAATTAAAATTACAATACGCGTTTAGCTGCGCCTCCCTAACATTAAAGGCATATTTGAGACTGACAGATTTGACATCAAGGTGCGATTGGAATACTCGAAATAACGCGAGTATATACTACACCGACGGTACTGCTAATACGGGAGAGTAAGGAGGACCTGGATTGTAAGTTTATTACTAAACTCACAGAATATTTATGCTTTGTTTTTTAACTCGTGGTTATTACTTTCAAAAAGGATGCCGTTAAATCAACTTTATTCATTAGATAAAAGCTAAATTAATAAATAAATAAGTATCAAAAACAAAACAAACAACATCAGCTCTTTTCCAGCACCGTCACGATACTGGTCATAACATCAATTTTGAGGGATCTAAACAAATAGCCTCGATTTCCCATTATAAAACACACATAGTCAGAGAAGCCTTGGAAATCGAAAAGAATGGGCAGCTAAATAAGCGAGATGATGCGCTGAATATCTCCACTACATGGAAGAGTCTACTAGCTAAACCAAGGAATGACCAAAACATCGAGAAGGCAACGGTCAGCATAAGACCGAAACCCGTAATTACCATCCAGCCGGCAAACACCGATGCTCGAACGAACACTTCCGACCCCCCACCTACAATCTGTGTAGACTATAAAAGATGGCGACCGCACGTCGGTTTCTTAGTTAGCAGCAGCAGCAGCAGCAGCAAGAACACTTGAAAATGCCAAATGAGATTTTGGCGAAACGTCGTGCAAATTCGTTGTTTGACGAACGGATTGAAACCCGGAATTCGTATGTATTACATTCCACCATCCGTGAAAACCTCCATTGTAACATTTCTTACCTCTATGGAGAGAACGCTTTGAGAAACATCGTTCTAGATTATCGACCCTTTGTGGCGACCTAACCTTCTTGATTAGGTGCCGGAACGACAACCTCCTTCCAACATATACCAGATTATTATACCACCTTAAAACAAAAAATGCAACATTCATCCTAAAAAGAGCCAGCCAAGCGCTTCTACGAGAACGAATAAGGGGAAAACTGAAAAAAAAAAGAAAAAAAAAAAAAAAAAAAAAAAAAAAAAAAAACGAAGACGAAATTGCCATCACAGAGAAAGAAACCATCTACCTACATCTACAACTGAGCATCCATATTCACCTTCTACTATGATCTGGTATTGACAAACTCTCATTCTGGCGTGCAGAATCCGATACCAATTTTAAAATCAAAAAACTAAAAAAGAAGTTAGAATATATCAGAGGAAAAGATACGCGACTCACTGATCCACAACTAGAAACAAAAAAAGTCGTGCATAACCTCTGGACACACCCTCTTACAGACCACGAAGAATCAATATTAAGCAAAGGTTTCAATTACGCCGTAACACCAAAATCAATCCCAGTTGAAGATATAATCTCAAATGTAGAAGTTGCCCTAGATACCATGCCCGAAGAAAATAAGATAAGATATCACTCAAATCCTGAGAACAAGCAGACCTCCCAAGCCAAACCTAAAATTTGAAGAATGGAAAGCTTTTCAAGCGCTCAAGAAAAAAAAAACATCACAATATTACCAGCAGACAGGGGCAATACCACAGTGGTCCTAAATACCGAAGACTACATGTTAAAAATGGAAACCATTCTACAAGATGATACCTATAAGCCAATTACCAGGGACCCTACAACATATCTGGAAAAAACTACAAAGGCCAAAATAAAAGTTGCGAACTTGGGACCAGAGGTTGAAAGACTCATAATTCCAAGAGATAAATCAAGCCGATGGCCAAAGTTGTATGACTACCAACAATCTCAACGTCCTTCTTAGACCCACTGTTAGCGCGGTGGCCTCGCCCACACAAAACTTAGAAAAGCATCTGTCAAAGATCACGCAACCAACCGTTGAAAGTGCTGAGTCATACATCAAAAACTCCGAACACCTAAGACATTAGTGTAAGGAGTATTAAATTTTATTACTTTGTATCCAATAAGTTACATAATCGATTGTTTATCAACAAGTCAAAACTGCTGAATATGAAGCTAAAATGATACACTTGAGGTTCAACTGTCTATATCATATCTCATCAACTATATGTGAGATATTTGTATTATTAAACGTATCTCCTCCTCTGGTTATCAATTTCAAAACAGCTTTTCAAAAGTTTAAAGTAGTTATATTTTGTCGAGAGCCCTTATAATTTTCCTAATCAGAACTCTGAAATAAATTACTTTAACGTCAAAAAACGATTATTACTAGTAATGTCCTCTTGAAATAACAAACCGTTTTCCGATTCACACAATATTGGAAAAAACTGGTACTATTGTGGCACAAAATACATAATATTTCGTCATCCATAGTGTATTGCTTGATATTTTAATATTATTTTTACAATATGTCAATTTTTAAAGAAAAATAATGAAGAACTCTTCTAAATGATGTAACTTTATGTGAGATAATATTGCATAAAAATTGAAATATTCGTTCTTGGGTTATAACCGTATACGTATACATACAGGCAGACGCAGCATTTTTTAAGAGCGAAACGGCATAATACAAAAATCACATATTTTACCTCTTTAATCTGTTACTCAATATTGATCCTTCCATAAAATAGCTCTCCTTTTTTATCAGTGCCATTTACCAATCTCAAATTTCAGGATTTAAATTGAGTAATAGGAATGTCGTGTTTACAATTCCATTTCAACCGATTTGTCTGGAAAAAATGCATAAATATTCATGGCAAGTTTAATGTTTTATTTAACTTTGCCTACACGTCTATAGGTAGAAAATAAAAATAAAACGTTCTGCGGATAAAGTGATAAAATATTACTAAAACATGAATGAAGCTAGCGGAGATCTAACTAAAACTTCCAATCCGTAAATTGTAGCTAAAACCTGGTTACGATTGTGACAGGCTTCTCGCTTCCGCAGAACTTTACGGAAGTAAAGAAACGTAATAAAATAAAAACAAAATTAAACTGCTTTTTAAGAAGAGGAATTAATAGGACTTTAATCAAAGAAAGCTTAAAGAAAAAATATATGTTGTTCTAAAAAGTACTACTCTGTTTCCTTGAAAGATTTTTTGCACTCTTTTCTAATAATGATCTACAATTAGCCTCTGTGTTTTAACTCTAACTTAATATTATAGAACAATTAGCAGTAAATAATGACTATTCACCATCCATAATAGATAATATTCTCAAGAAAAAACTTTACAAAGAAGCCGTTAGTACAGTTTTTCCGAGTAATAAAGAACCTTATAAAAACGTAAAGTCAATAACGTACTATGGTAGATACAGCACTAAATTAAATAGATTCTTGAGAAAATTAAATATTAACACAGCATTTAAAACATCCAACACACTTGACAAATTTATAAAAAATAACAAAACTAAAACAGATAGAGACAATAGATTCGGAGTATACAAAAACATATTTAGGTCAAACAGGAAGATGTTTCTCAAAAAGAATAAAAGAACATACTTCATCATACATCAATAGAAAAAATAACTCAAATTACGCAAATCATTTAATTGAAATTAACCACAAATTCAACCCAAACTTTGAAATATTACATACTTGCACAAAGAGCCTGAAACTTAATTACTTAGAATCTTTAGAAATAAACAAATTGAAAAATTCAGATTCCTTAATAAATGAACAATTAGACTTAAATAATTCACCATTACTCAATATGTTTTAATTAAATTATTTTATTCCCTGTCATAAATTGTCAACGAACCATTTATTATAGTAATTTTACCCTCATTTTGTAACAAACCATCTGAAGAAGCTGTCGTACAGCGAAACATGTCGTGGTGTTAAAAATAAAAAATTTAGTGGAAATTTAAGTAATGTTTTACTTCTTGCAAAACTTCTAATTATGGATCTCCACCAAGTATCGGCTGAATCAATCCAACACCGAACAAGCTTCTAGTTCTTATGAAATATCTGCATACAGCGAACTCACATTGTTTCAATTAGTACCGATAAGATAATTTATGCAAGATTTATTGTTCAATTGCATGTTTACGTCTAATAGACACAACTAGAAAGTGGTTCTTTCTGGAAGATAGCAGTCTAACTAGTGAGGTTAAAAACTTACTGCAGGTGATTTACAAACCTGGATAGGTGATTCTCCAGTTACTTGCTGAAGCTTGAGATAACTACATAGGTGGCTTCTTTTTTTTGTAGTCTAGTAGCTTGAAACTAGCGACATGTCGCAAAACATTCTGTTAAGCCAAAGACAGTGGTAAAGTTTATTAGTTGATAAATATATGTTAATATAAGAAAAATGTAGAACTTTTTAAAAACACTCGTAATTAAATCTAGTCTATCTACCCGTCTACAAGCCCTATTCTCTTTTTCTTGGGACATAAACTTCCCCATGTTATTTTCACTTTTCTTAGTCTGAATTTTCTCTCATTTGTTTAGGCCAGGCGTATTTTTAGTGTTTTTTGTCTGTCCAGTTGTCTGTCTGTCCGTCTGTCTATCTGTATGTATATTCGTCTGTCACACCCCATTTTCTCCGAAACTATTTGACCCAGAAAGTTGAAGTTTGCCCCACCAGAGTCGTGTAGTTTTTTGAAAGTAAGATTTTGACTTAAAGGATTAGTTTTGGGGGATGAAATCGGAAGTGAAAAAATGGGGTGTCAAATGAAAGCTAGTGAAAACACGAGTTAAAAAAATATATATAATGTACTACTTGTGCACACTTCCCTTTGTATTATTTTTGAAAAAATTGCCAAAAATCGCTGTAAAGTACAGGGTGAGTCAACGATACAGTAAAGTTCATTATTTCATTTGTTTCGAGAATGATGAAAAAATGTTAAATACAATAGTTTTAGGAAATGTTAAGGTGCACAGTTTAAAATAAAAAATTGTTGCCGATATAATATATGTTTTTTTTTTAAATGGAATATCCTATTTTCTAATTTATTTCTAAATTCTACAACTTTTTTATTAATAATGTTATATACCTAAACCTAGTAGTTTTTTCTAATATTTCATTTTTTTTTTAAACAAATATTAGTTTTCATTTTAGTAAAAAATTACCAGTAGCGCCATTGTTTTCTGAAGGCGGAATACTCATAATTGGTACGAGCGTTCTATGGAGATAAAGAAAAAAGATATATGTATAGAAATTTGAGTTAGATGCTACAGGGTGTTTTCAAAATAAATTTATGCATTTCGACTATTTTAAATTGAAAAATCTCAAATTTTTTAAATGACACACCCTGGATATTATTATTTTTTTTCTGATAGATTTTACAAAACCCTCCAACTTTTATTAAGTATGTCATATACCTATTTCTAATAGTTTTCGATTTATTTTGAATTTTCAACTTTTACCCTTTTTTTTAATACACTTACGCTATTGTGAAAACATAAACAAATAGTTATATATGAGAGAAGACCATTTACCAATCTAATTTTTACTTGTGTGAATACGTGGTTGTCTAGCCAGATTTTCTTGAGTTTGAGTACAGGAACTTTTGTAAGAGCACACTTTCAACGGATCCCCTATAATATATATATATATATATATATATATATATATATATATATATATATATATATATATATATATATATATACATATATCTATATATATATATATATATATATTATATATATATATATATATACATATATACATATAACTAATTAAACAGCAAACTTAAGTGGGTAAACGCTACTCTCAGCCTGCCTAACAAAATGAAGTAAACTATATTTATATTTTTAAACATATTCTGTCGTAATTTTCTCATGAATATGAGCAACAATGTTAATTTTCGAAAGCTTGGCTTAGCTAAAAAAGGTGTTTAATACTTTTTAGCCGTATTTCCATGACCGCTTTCCTCAAGGAATTCAAGTTTACTATATATATATATATATATATATATATATATATATATATATATATGTATATGTATATCTATATATATATATATATATATATATATATATATATATATATATATATATATATATATATATATATATAGATTTTTCTGTCCCCAATGTGGCAGAGGGAGTGGTTATTTTTTTAATAATAATAAATACTCCAAAATTTCATCTCCTTAAAAGAATAGTTACCTATATTATAATATTTTTTTATCCTCGTAATGGATTTGTGGTAGTTCATTCCTACCTCTATAGGCTACTCAGCGGGATTGACTTTCATAACTGTTACAGTATCCGTAATAAATCGGTCGCTAGCTCGCCCAATAGTAATTCTCTTACGAATACAAGTTGTAAAGTTAATATGTCTCTTATATGATCACCATACAAAATACTATTTATGTTAAAATTGGAAATAATAACATAATTTTTAAATACTTTGATTCCAAGATTGTCACAAGAGCGTATAATACGGTATATTCGAAGAAACCTCTCTAGCCTCTTTCATCACTCTTCTAATTCTCCTTATACATATGGCTGAAAAAATTATTGCTTACAGTTTGTTCGTAATCCAAACACCTTAAAAACACTCACGGTGCTTTGAAAAATATAATAAACTTATACACGAAACTCTTTCATCCATTCTCCTACTGAATAACTATAGGCTTTATGCTTTCTTTAAGTATTATATGTTGGTATGTGTAAATTTAGAATGGATATCTCATTAACACGAGAATAATTAAAGATAAATCCTTTGCGTGATATTGACCCAGAAATATAAAGAATTACAAAAAGCTTATATGCTTTTTTCAGCAATAAGACATTATTTGGCTTTGCAATGAAGGTAAAACACAATAGAGAAATAGTAAAGTGGAAAGAATGTTCGAAATGTTCTAGAACAAAATAAACAAAAGCGAACAAGAATTGTCGTTTTTAACGCACACACTTTCCAAATCAACTTAAGTTGACATCTTAAAGCCAACGAGGCAACACTAGTTTGAATATAAAGGCAAACAAGGGAGATTTCGCCCGCTGAGATTTGAATTTTCGTTTGATTAGCCACGGATTAAACTGAATAGGCGACGTTTTTCATGTTTTACTTTCCTTCTATTCAAAGAAGAGAGAATCAGTTCCTATTTATCTTATTTTCTAGACTTATACTATATAGTTCTTTATTTAAACGAACTTTCTAAGGATTGATTGATGTTACGGGTGGAGACTTTTGAAAAAAGGTTTGCTTTACTTTAAACCTAAGCGAGAATAAGTTTTATTGGTTTTATTTCACTTCTTTAAACCTCTTGAATAAGGTGTATCAAAAAAGTAGAAATAATCAATGAAAGACCTATCAAATAAGTTTAAATAATTCTTTCATAAGAGTAGATACCAAACATAATTGATTACATGTTGACATAATTAGAAGGGTGGATTGATAAATTCTCGAGGTTTGTTAAGGTACTCGCTATGAAGTGTTTTCAAATGTCGTTTAAGTTTATTTGGTTTCATGCTGTCTGCTGCCAAGATTTTTGGGCAAATAACACATAGGGGGCCTTTCTTCTTCATTTACTTCAATACTGGTAAACCCTAAATTTAAGTATTCTTGAGAATATTTTCTTGATTTTATTTACCACGCTCATCTGTGCACTTGTTGATGCTTCACTATCGTCTAATGCCCACTTAAAAATTTATCCATGATTCTGTATAAATTTACTGCCGTGAATACTTAATACCTTGAATTTCAATTAACACGTAAATTACAACATACACATTCACGATAAATCCGATAGCAGTAGAAAGATCAACTCGACTGAGACGAGCTGTAATTGAACGAGGTGCAGCATTTATACACTTTTGGGCAGACTTTCCGAATGTTCGAGACAACTCGGAACTTCTCCCGAAGCCGCTACCGATATAGTGAACGTAACAGAGAGATATAGAGAGGCATCGATTCTAGTTTTGTCAATGCAGCGGATATGTGTTGCCAAATATGAATAAATTTACTTATTCTTGCTAGTTTGTCAGGTTTGTAATTAAGGTCATAGTGTAGCTTTAGCATCAAAATACTGAAAATACATTATTATTGCATGCATTGTTATTGTATGAGAGGGGGAGGCGGCGCGATGAAAATTATGTTTGAAAATTGAATCGCAAATACTGAAAGGTTGAGAAACACTGCATTAGGAGGAGGAGGGAAGAATGAGATAAATTATGAATTTTTATACAAGAGTATATGTTCATAAGAGGTGCTTCTGTTCTTTCCGATATTTTTGCCAAAATAGGAAATGACTTTTCAAATATTAACATTGTCTCATTCCTTAAATTATACAATTTAATATTTAAAAATCATGATATTATTCCTTGTATATTCTGATATTATTGTCCTAGCTATTTTTTTGATATATGGAAACAGATCATTATTACGTTACATTTTCCAATAATTTTTAAATTGTCTTGTCTATATCTTGTTATCCAGCTTGAAACATTAACTCTTTTCAAAAATTCTAGAGCTTTATGAATATATGACGTTTTTGGTCTTAACTGAATAAGGGAAATTGACCAGCGCTCTGGATGCATTGGTTGTTGCTGATAATTCGAGGTGCTTTTTTAATTGTTTTAAAATGCCCTAATAAGATAGTTGTAAGGATCCACTAGTAGATATTCACGTCACTCTAACGCCCTAATAGGGATTAAACTCTTCCTATACCATGGGGACTTAGTGGGCATGTCATGTTACCTGTCAACATTGTCCAGATACCGAAATCATATCACTTTTAAGACAATGCAGTAGTGCTCCCTACCTACACTAGCTATATATACGCTGCCGGCCTCTTTTAACAGCAGCCCTCAACTTTCTCCAGCGATCAACCATCTGCGTACTGACCGTGGTACGTGTAGGTCAACTTTGATTATTGTCGGTAGCTAGGCCAAACCAACCTAAAAATTCTAACATTCGGCAACGACTAGTCAGGTACAAGAACTTAGTTTGTGCTTTTCCGTTCTTATTCCGTATTCTAATCTCAAAGAATGAAGATCGCTAAAACATTGAAAGTCACTCCTTAGCATGTCTTAACACAGTCGAACAGTCTGCTATACTACACTCGTTTAATATGTTGCCTCTGGACCTCGCCTTGGAGTATCTAGCTCATCTCAATATGTTTTAAGTACACCTTATGGACGCAATTAATTCCATCTCCTAACAAATTGTTTTTGGGCTATTCTAATTTCAAAGAGTGAAGATTAGTAAAATCTCGAAAGTCACGTCTATTTGATATGGTCTATTCTTAATAACCATCTTTGATTCAAAGCTGTACAATAAAACGAAAAATAACTGGCCAGTGCAAGTCGGACTTTCGCAATTAGTGTTCCGTACGTTGATTGCCTTTAAAATAAAAGTTTTTGTTTCGAAAGTATAAAATAATCAATAACTTTACAAAACACATCTCAAATGAGTTTTCAACAAAGTTTTTTCCGATTTTTATTGAAAACTGATGACCTTGAAATTTTTGTTTTTTTATACACCAGATAAACTATTTAAGGTAATGCACTCGTGATAATTTTCGTTCAATCTACACCCCGTGAAGAATATTTCAGAGTTTGTTCAAAATTTATTTGATCAGTACTTTTCGAAATAAGGAGGGCAGCGATTTTTCGCAATTTTTTAAAAATAGTACAAAGGAAAGTGTGAGCAAGTATTACATTATATATATTTTAAAACTCGTGTTTTACAAGCTTTCATGGTGCATCCACTCGATGACCTGGTAAAAAATGTGTTTTTTCACTGACGATTTCACCCCCACCTCAAGTCAAAATTTAAATTTCAAAATTATACGGCTCTGATGAGGCCATAAATTCCTATATTAGTGCCAATTTTCACCTATCTATGTCAAATAGTTCCGGAGAAAAAACGGTGTGACAGACGGACAGACACCGAAGTGATCTTATAAGTCTTCGATACAGAACACTAAAAACTGACAGGCGTAGGCATTTTCCTAAAAAATTTTAGCTCATTTTTGTTCGAATTTTTGCAACGTATTTATTCGAAACCATATTTAGTATGTTTAAACCACAGATAATATAACTTCTACTTGTGGCATTATTATTTTCCACATGCTTGTTTTTTTTTTTAAGCTACAGCTATATTTTCTGTGACCCACATATCTGCTTATGCTAATATCCAGATCTTAATATGTCGGCCACTGTTAATGCAAAACTGTTACATATAGAAATAATTGTTCGATATTTGGTAGGGCAAATTTCACATTATTAGGCACATTTTTCGAAATGACAAAGCAATTTTCGGATGTGGAAATTTCTATTCTCGGGACTAGTTCACAAAATGAAATTTTATTTATGATTTTTAAAAGCAATTACATGGCTTGAGGTGTATTTGCCAATATTTTTTCGTATTTTATTTACATGTCTGTCTTCGTATACTGTGACATTATATATGTATATATATATATATATATATATATATATATATATATATATATATATATATATATATATATATTTGGTTTTTCTTGGGTACTTAGGTTCTTTTGGAAAATATAAACTAGTTTTGACGTTTCGCCTTATTTTTTAGGCATTTTCAAAAATTCTTTATTTTTTAATATATATTCTAAAATTAGAAAATACAAGGTTAAAATCTTTTAAGTCAAATTACAGGTTTAAAAACATATATCATTTTTACGCACAGTCGGACATTTAAAATATTTACACCACAACAAAAATATAAAACAAATTACTCACGAGTATATACCTTGAAAGTCAACTATTTGTGTGTTTGTGAATTTCAAATTCTATATTTCTTTCAACATATCGTGTCTCGTATTTTTTACTGATTTTTTTAAAATTTTATTATCTATAATGGGTGTCTTAACCAAAAAAACTATTGTTGATGTTAAGTATATATACCATTTTGTATTATTAAGAGGATATGCATGCCACCATGTTTATTTTTTAATTAAATTTGTGTAGATACGATGATATTGTGTGATTCCTCTTATGTCAGTCCTATCATTCACAGTGTTTTCATCTTTTTTTATTTCAATCATCACTTTGATCTGTAGTTTGGCATAATTCCGCTCTTTGCAGAGGACCTTGGTTTCGTTAAATTTAAAGTCATGTTTTTCTTCTGCTTCGTGTTTACTAAGGGCAGTGGAAGCATTCCTAGTATATTTGTGTCCATTCAGTCTGTTTTTTAGTAACTGAGAAGTCATTCCAATATATTTCTTCGGACAATCCGCACACGGTATTGCATTAGATTCATTCATTGTGGGGATATGGCTTTTTAAGTTTGTAAATAATGAACTTAGTTTATTTTGAGTTTTATGGCAAACTATAATGTTATATTTTTTCAAGACCCATTTCAGCTTCTCAGAAAGTTTCTTTGTAAGGAAGTGGTAAAAATTTATAACAGTTTCGTTTACTATTTTTGGTGTTGGTTTTTGAGTTATTATAAAACTTGTATATTCTCTTTTTTATTGTTCGATTGATGTCATTCTCTTTAAAATTGTTTTGTATTAAGACCGTTTTTTACTTTTTTTTTAGCGCGTCTGGTCTTACTTCAGGGGAAATCAATTTTATTGCTCGCTCTGTTAGGCCCACTACAACGCTGATTTTCTGGGACATTGCATGATTAGAGTGAAAATTTAAATATCTCCCCGACCAAGAAGGTTTTGTGTACCACTCTGTAAGGATTTTATTCTGCTTTCTGATAAGAGTCAGGTCCAGAAAAATTTATTTTGCCATCCTTTTCAATTTCTGATGTAAAATGTAATTTTTTGTGGAAGCTATTAAATTTGTATAGAATTTCAGTAATTTTATCATTTTGGGCTGCTAATAAACAATCATCTACGAACCTCTTGAAAAACAAAATGTTACCTTTTAGTTTTTTAATAACCTGTTCTTCCAGGTATTCCATTACTAGCTGAGCAATGACTGATGAAATGGGGGAACCCACGACACAACTGTCGATTTGTTTATAAAATCTATTTTTAAATTGAAAATAGTTGGTGTGCAATGTGAGATCTATGGCGTCCAAAAAATTTCTTTTTGAAATTGTTGTGTGTTCTGGTAGTAGATCCCATTTTTCATTAATAACGGTTTTAACTAGTTCATTTGGAATATTCGTGTACAGGGATGTTACATCAAACGATAAAAGTTTATAATTCGATGGGATTCTTACTGTGTCGATGAAAGTTTTAAAGTCGAAAGAATCTTTAATAAAATGTTCATTTTTACCGGTTATGTTGGATAGACAGATGGCTAAGTATTTAGATAAATTGTATAATGGCGACTGTATACATGAAACGGGGTACCTTGTTTGTGTAATTTGGGTAAGCCATAAATTTTAGGTGTCACAGCATTGTTTATCATTAGATTTTTAGCTTTTCTTTCATCTAGTTCTTTTTCATTCAGTAATTTCTTTATTAAAGTGTTATTTTTCTTCTAATATACATTTGTTTGGTCACTATTTTATAAGTATCTGTATCATTTAATATATTTTCCATTTTTTCATCGTATTCTGTTTTGTTCATTATGATGGTTTTAATGAATTTAATGAAACCAAGATCCTCTGCAAAGAGCGGAATTATGCCAAACTACAGATCAAAGAGATGATTGAAATAAAAAAAGATGAGAACACTGTGAATGATAGGACTGACATAAGAGGAATCAGTCATATCTACACAAATTTAATTAAAAAATAAATATGGTGACATGCATATCCTCTTAATAATACAAAATGGTATATATACTTAACATCAACAATAGTTTTTTGGTTAAGACAATTTTTAAAAAATCAGTAAAAACTACGAGACACGATATGTTGAAAGAAATATAGAATTTGAAATTCACAAACACACAAATAGTTGACTTTCAGGGTATATACACGTGAGTAATTTGTTTTATATTTTTGTTTTGGTATAAATATTTTAAATGTCCGAGTGTGCGTAAAAATGATACATGTTTTTAAACCTGTAATTTGACTTTTGTATTTTCTAATTTTAGAATGAATATAGAAAATAAAGAATTTTTGAAAATGCCTAAAAAAAATAAGGCGAAACGTCAAATAAACTATTTTGTATTTTATATATATATATATATATATATATATATATATATATATATATATATATATATATATATATATATATATATATATATATAATATATATATGTATATATATACATATATATATATATATATATATATATATATATATATATATATATATATAGATAGATAGATAAAGACACCAACAGAAATAATAAAGTAAAAAGGCAAAATACAGACGAATAACGACAAGCACTGGAAAATCATATAAACACATAAACTACCAAACAGAACTTGATGAACTAAACGCACAAAGAACCAACAGCCTATCCATGACTACGAAACAAATAGCAACATCGAAAAGGGACAAAACACAAAAATTAAGTAAAAAGACACAAAATCTCATGAAACAGAGAAGACTATTAAGAAATGATTATACAAACGAAAGATTGGAATTGACAGAAACAGCTAAAAAAAAGATCAAAAAAGACATCAGACAATACAAAAACTCAAAAATAGAAGAAACTTTGAAAGAGAGAAAAGGTTTGAAACACTGAAACACCTAAACAAACAAATGAATGGAGGGAGACATAAAATAATAAAATTTGTAAATAACGATAACAAATATATCACACAAATCAAAGAGATATAGGAAGCTACAGAGAAATATTATCAAACACTATATGACACGAAAATATCGCCACCGCCCGGGAAAGAAGAAGGTAATAGAGTGATTACTAAAGGAATGTGGTATCTGAAGAAATTCCCGATGTAACAACGGATGAAATAATGAACGCCCTACACCATATCCACTACAATAAAGAACCGGGGAACAATGAAATAACTACAGAAATAAGGTATGGAGAGGCATCGATAAGACAATCTTTTCAAGCTAAATTTAACAGGTGCCTTAAAGAAAGTAAAATACCTTGGAGAAACGCCTTGATTATTCTTATTTTTTTAAAAAGGGGAACAAATTTAACCTGGAGAATTACAGGTCCATCAGCCTGTTATCGGTACTATACAAAATACTTACTAGAATCATAACATACAGATTAACGAACAAATTAGACAGTTATCAACCAAGTTAACAAGCAGGATTTAGACGGACATACAGCACTTTGGACCATCTTCAAACAATTAGATTACTAGTGGAAAAAATCAAATGAATATAAGGTCACCTTGTAAATAGCAATGGTTGACTACGAAAAAGTATTTGATTCGGTAGAGATATAGACAGTCCTTAACGCCTTAAGTAACAGCAGAGTCGATGAAAGATAGACAACTCTTGAATACATATATAAAAATGCCACTTCACAAATAGTGCTTGAAGAAAAAACAAAATCAAAATTAAAAGAGAAATTAGACAAGGCGACTCGATATCCCTAAACCAGTTTACGTTGACTCTAGAAGACGTGTTCAAATCGTTAAAGTGGGAAAATAAAGGAATACTAATGGACGGTGAAAGACCAAATCACTTAAGGTTCGCAGATGATCTCACTCTGATCGCCAACACAAAAGAAGAATTACTGAATGAATTGCTGATGAAATTAAATAACAAGTCTCGAGAAATAGGTCTAAATATAATACTTCACCAAAACCAAATATTTGAACAAAGAAAGTGAAGATAACATCCAGGAATTATTAATAGAAGGTGAAAGAACAGGAAATATACAGACATTCATATATTTAGGACAAGAAATCGAAATATCGAAAAAATAATTTAAGGACTGACTTGGATAGAAGAGTGTCGATAGCTTGGTCTGTGTTTGGAAGGCTACAATCTACATTTAAATTGGACATACCAAATACAACAAAAGCCAGAGTATTCCATTAGTAGGTACTGCCTGTATTAATATATGACATTAAAAGGTGGACTTAAATAAAAGTATTAAAAATAAACACCAGGTAACCCACAGAGCAATGGAAACGAGAATCCTAAATATTAGACTCCAAGATCGTATTCCTTACACCGAAATTCGAAGAAGATCAAAAGTGGCAGTTGTAACAAAACGAATATATATTTAGAGTGGTATTGGGCGGGGCATATCGCTAGGATGAATGATAATAGATGGACATCTCGTATAGTTGAATGGAAGCCTAGAGAACACCAAATATGCAGAGGTAGACCATAGACAAGATGGAGGGACGACATAAAAAGATTAGTGGGGCACGATTGGATGCAAAAAACAAACAACAAGGCTCAATGGAGACAAGTTTGGGGGGACTTACATCCGACAAGGACGGAATAAGCTAATGATGATGATGATGATATATATATATATATATATATATATATATATATATATATATATATATATATATATATATATATATATATATATATAGATGAACTATTTTAACTCCTCTATCGCCCACACCTTCAAGCGTTAGTACCGTTTAAACTTGAAGACCTCATTGCTTGTTTTCTTTAGGAAATCTTACGAACATAAATTCTAAGTCAGCAGCGTCCTGCGTTAGAATTTCCTGATTTCAGAAAAGCTAAAGGTAAACAAGGGTTTTACATAGGAATTCATCACAGCTACGCCTCCATTTCTTAAAAACACATCTTTTTTATTTTTATTGGATTCATTTCTCGCTTTCCACAAAGTTATTTAAAAGTTAACAGTAAGTATCTTATAGAGTTTTATTATATTTAAAACTTAAATTTGAAAGTTTTCAAAGTATCAGAATACATATTTAGAAATAATATTCTCTGTCTGTATTTAAAACCGTTAAGAAAGGCAGAAAAATTCTAAGCCTTCAAACAAAAAGTATTTACATACTGAAATGTTCTAAAAAATTGTGAACTCAACGGACTATTGGTTCGATAAAACTGTAATATATAAATAAATTTTTATTCCGAAATCTCATATAAATTTCACTAGAGCGAAAAGACCATAATAATCAATTTTTAAATAATTACTTTATATAGATTAAGTGTGTCAACGTATGACTCCCGTTGTTTCAAAGACATAGTTTTAAAATGATAGCGTAGAACAAGTAAGCACCATATTGAGTATTTTCTCTAAATATCAAATATTTTAGAACCATTTATTTAGCTTATCGAAGTTAACAAATAAACTACTTCTTAACAATTGATACGAAATAATTCTGAATAAGTGTTAAATAAATTGTTGCCAAACTGCAACCCAGTCCAAGACTTTAATTTGTTTGTAATGGCTCTGACACGTTGTTGTTCTTCTAATCGTGTTGCCTGAAGTTTGGTTCTTGACACACTATCATAAGCTTGCATTAGATCAAGAAATGTTATATGTTCTCCACTATGAACTGGAATTATCTATTCACAAAGTCGTTATAATTGAACATACTGATAGTAAACCTCTTTGATTCTCGGCAATTACATCACCAATATCCACATAACAAAGGCTTTTTCTGTGCCATGTTCTGAAAGAGCTATTTTCCAGCAACTTCTAATGTTCCACTAGCGATTTCGTCTTGAAACTTTCTTACTCATCCCGCCTAACTTACATTCCGACTTAAAACTTACGTAACTATATTTCGTTTCCTTACATTTTTATTGTTCAATTTTAACTTAAAAAAAAAGCGACAATTTTCACTATTAATTCATCTCATATATTTACTGTCGCTTTATTTACTTTCTAAACACACTAAATGAGAATAAACATTTAAATAGAAATTACATATTTATCTTGGAGTTTTCCTGTTTTATTTGACTTCAGTAGCTTAGTAAGTTAGTATTCAAATGGAATTTGAATGAATTATTTTAACATTATGCATTTTCGAATAAATTTTCTTTTAGGAATGGGATTTGTCATGTACAAATTATACTTTTGTTTAATTTTATATTCGCTGAAACGCAATCCATTGCTTTAAATACTCCCTTAATTAAGTTTTAACATTTTTTTAGTTCCATTACTCAGAAATATTGCTTATATAATTTGTCATTTTAGCCCTCGATTTAACTAAAATCCTATTTTACTAGGCAAATAGAATAACATACAATACGTAATTGTATAATCTGAATCTCATGATGAAAATGTAAAAATTTAAAATAAAATATATGAATGAATTCTTTCCCTATTTTAATAACAGTAAATTTTTACATATATATGTATATATATATATATATATATATATATATATATATATATATATATATATATATATATATATATATATACATATATATATACATATACATATATATATATATATATATATATATATATATATATATATATATATATATATATATATATGTGTGCAAAAATAAAAACTACTTATGTGATTTTTTATTTTTCGACATAGTCTCCTTTTAGGCTTATACACTTCGTCCAACGATGTTCTAGTTTGTTGATCCCTTCCGAATAATAGGATTTGTCCAAGTCTGCAAAATATCCATTAGCGTCTGCAATCACCTCCTCGTTTGAATAAAATCTTTGTCCCGCCAGCCATTTCTTCAAATTGGGGAACAAATAGTAGTCCGAGGGAGCCAAGTCTGGAGAATAGGGGGGATGTGAAAGGAGTTGGAATCCTATTTCCATTAATTTTGCGACCACAACTGCTGAGGTGTGTGCTGGTGCGTTGTCGTGATGGAAAAGGACTTTCTTGTGGGCCAATCGCGGGCATTTTTCTTGCAGCTCGGTTTTCAAACGGTCCAATAACGATGAATAATATTCACCTGTAAGAGTTTTACCCTTTTCCAGATAGTCGATGAGGATTATCCCTTGCGAATCCCAAAAGACAGTTGCCATAACCTTTCCGGCCGAAGGAACGGTCTTCGCCTTTTTTGGTGCAGATTCCCCCTTGGTAACCCATTGTTTAGATTGTTGTTTGGTCTCAGGAGTATAGTAATGTATCCATGTTTCATCCACAGTGACGAAACGACGCTTAAAGTCCTCCGGATTCTTCTGGAACAGCTGCAAACCATCCTTGCAACACTTCACACGATTCCGTTTTTGGTCAAGCGTGAGCAATCGCGGCACCCATCTTGCGGATAGCTTTCTCATGTCCAAATGTTTATGCAAAATATTATGTACCCATTCAGTCGAGATGCCCACAGCACTAGCAATCTCACGCACCTTAACTCTTCTGTAATCCATCACCATATCATGGATTTGATCAATGATTTCTGGAGTCGTAACCTCCACAGGCCGTTCAGCGTCACTTGTGCCCATATGGCCAGTCCGAAAATTTTGAAACCACTTATAAACTGCTCTAATCGAAGGTGCAGAGTCACCATAATATTTATCAAGCTTCTCTTTAGTCTCCTGAGGCGTTTTGCCTTTCATAAAGTAATGTTTAATCACCACACGAAATTCTTTTACGTCCATTTCTTGAAAATCACTCGACTTCCTTGATTCACACGAATGCCAAACACAAAGAAATAGACCAATATGGCTGAAACTTGGTGTGCGTTTATTCAAGAGATGCTACTAACTAAACATGACCTCGATACGCGCCGGTGGTGCCATCTCTCGGACTTTGCACGGACTTTTCAAACCAGCCTCGTATATATATATATATATATATATATATATATATATATATATATATATATATATATATATATATACATATATATATATATATATATATATATATATATATATATGTTTATATATATATATATATATATATATATATATATATATATAAACATATATATATATATATATATATATATATATATATATATATATATATATATATATATATATATATATATAACATATATATATATATATATATATATATATATATATATAAACATGTATATATATATATATATATATATATATATATATATATATATATATATATATATATATAAAGGGCTAACAGAGAAATCGCAAAAAGAGGAAAAAATTGGGAAGATGAAAAAATTGGCAGTAAAAAATATTGAAAACCTCTTGATAGAGAGAATGGTAACTAAAGGGAAACTGGTTGTAAACACTGTTAAAAAAATTGCAGTAAAACCCTGAAAAGAAAAAAACTTATACCACCTATAAGAAGACCTTAGACTTTTCAAGTAATTTTTCTTTATCGACTCTGCAGCATGTGACCAAAGCTACTTGGGAGGAATACGGTACTGCAAAATGGCGTCGGTCCGCTTTTGTAAAAACCTGTTTTTCTTACTGAAAATTCCAAAGTGGATCGAAATGGGCCGAAATAGTTAAAAAAGAAAACAGGAACTTACCCATAAGAGTTTTCTTACCAAAAACGACAAAAAAAATTTCATCTTAAAAAAAAGCAGAATAGAATTAAGATAAAACACCTATCGTTAGGTGCTTTCTATTAATACCTGATTCCACTCTGCCGGCAACCAGCCGAAAGCCAGTCGTGCTGGTTCTAACGTTTACGTTTATATTCTGTAGTACCATTGAAAATCGAGGAAAAATAGAAAACAAGAAAAGGTAAAATATTTACAACCAAACAGATATACCGACATTATGAACTACATAACGAAAATATTAAGCCCTATTACATAATATTATTAATATAAGAAAACTCTAAAGAAATACTCAGGGTAAGAACACGAGTCGGGTGGGCCCATTTCTCTGAAAATCTGTTGAACTTTTGTGATATCCTGGCAAAAACCCTGTAGCGTAATATAAAAAAAGTAAACATTATAAAAAATGAACGCTACAATTTATTTAAAGGATACATATATTACTTTTTGTCAGTGTTTTAATATACCGCAATATGGTTAACCTATGCGTAGTTCCAGATTAGATCCCTAATCAGAATACTTATTAACTCAAGTGTATTCTATTAGGCCAAATACCATGTCATACTGCCATCTAATTGACTTCAGAAAACTCTTAAATCTACATTACTATAACCTCATATTCTCGGGGGGAGGCCATTCATACTAGAAAAGACCGCCGTTGTAGACAGTATCCCTTTCACTCCCAAATATGACACATGTCTGAAGTTAGACTAGATAGATCAAGCACCGAACTCTTCGTAAACTGCCAACGCCATGTCGTTGGTGGAACCACGTCGACTAAAGAAGGCGGACGATGAGGACAGTGTCTTTTTAGCTCTCAAATACTATTTAGTGTTATACTAGTTTATTATTATTAGCCACAAATATAAATGTACAGCCAAGCGATTTGAAAATTAGAGGTAAAGTTCTCATTAACCAATCTTTCAAAAAGACAACCATTGTAAGATGAAAGAAATCGCGAGCAAAAAGAAAGCCAAACATAGCAAGCTATAGACTACGAATATAAGCATATATAATTTGATTTTATATATGTGAAAAGTCCTTTTATCGGAAGGAAAAATATTATCAATTATTAAAGAAGCCAGTCTGCACTATTTCAAAAAAATAATACTTACTGTATAATAAATTCATCCATAAAATTATTTCCTCAACTCAACAGGACATATATAAAGAAAAATTAGAAGTTCAAGCACAGAATATGTCGCCATCAGTAATGTATGTTAGACAGGGGGATATACCTCCGCTACTATAGATGTAGTAAATATTCCCTTTCTAGAAACAGTTTTTAGTGAAGATGTGGTTACAGACTACAAAATGCCACTGTAAGCGAGGATTACTTTTTCGTAGAAGGACCATTTTTTTTTTACTAAGTATTACTTGAGGAGTTGCTTAAGTTGTTAAAATTTCACCGTAGGAAATTACTTTTTCGTAGCAAACTCCTCCCAGGTGAGTCTACGATTTATTTAATTGTTTCGGGAAAAGTTTTGAGATTTTTACTGTTAAATGAGGTTGCCTTTAAAGTTTTTTTTTCCCGTTAACCATTTTCAATTTACTGTATTGGGAAGACCTTTACAGTGAATTTTTTTAGAGAAACTTGCCTCACAGCTCTATGTTTTTTTTGTGCGATAAAGGGTTCACATTTTTAAATTTTGTTGTAACAGATTTCTTTCTTTGAGAGGTTCGCCCCGGTTAATAATTCATATCTTTGACCCTAGTTAATAATTCACATCTTCCATCCTCTGCAAACGCTAGGCATTTAAAAGTCACTTTTTTCCCCTAAAGAACCGCCATTTGTATCCATCTGCCTCACTCCCGGCTCCTTGAAATTGGCAACGCTATTGTTCACCAACGCTAAGGTAAGATACAAATCTGTAACCAAGGAAATCGATCGAGCGGATTAACTCTTGGGGAAATTGCCTATAGAATAATATTAATGAGCGACTTCTTGGACAAGAATACTGGTGATGACAACATTGTCGTTCACACACTCGACTAGTATACATACGTGCATACTAACACCAGTTTTCTGTAGACTTTTTAACCTATCCTACAGAAAGGGAACATTTCCGTCCTGCTGGAAATGTGTCACGGTTTAGCCGATACCTAAAAAAGGCAAGAAGACCTTGCCAAATAACTACCGACCAGTCGCACTGCTTTTAATAATATCGAAAGTCATGGAAAAGGTTATCAATGAGCATCTTCTAAAATATCTTGGACGATTCAATATTATTAGCGATCACCAATATGGTTTTCGTAAATATAGATCAACAGGAGATCTTCTGACTTATGTAACACATGTTTGGAACAACGCAATTGAACACTTTGGAGAATCTCGAGCAGTTACTCTTGACATATCCAAGGTATTCGACCGTGTTTGGCACGATGGACTGTTGGCTAAGTTACGCTCTTATGGTATGTCTGAAAGGTTCTGTTTGTGACTCTCATGTTTCCTCAGAGAGCGTTCTTTACGAGTGGCGGTCGACGGATTTCTTTCACTATCAACGCCAGTGTGCCCCAGGGCTCCATACTGTCCCCTAATCTCTTTCTCATTTACATTAACGATCTGCTGGAAAAGACCGGGAATCCAATCTACAGCTTTGCAGATGACAGTACGCTTGTTTTCTTCATTCACCTTGAACGCTCGGACATCGGCTGCTCAGGCGAATATCCGCAGATAGCAGGAGGTCGTTCAACTTAACAAAGACCTGGAAGAAATTCTATCTTGGGGTGACAGTAACCAAGTGGAATTTAACGCTACAAAAACCCAGGCGGCAGTTTTTTCTAAAAAAGTTAACGTTGCTGAACCCGACATAGTTATGTCGGGGCACTCCATTCCCCCAGCATCGTCGCTCAATTTGTTGGGCGTTAATTTGGGAGCAAATATGTCCTGGCATAAACATGTTGCAGGCATAGCAAGGAGAGCTTCTCAAAAGTTGGGAATATTATTTCGAACCAGAAAGCTTCACACCCCACAACAACTGTTAATTCTTTTCAAAGCTCAAATTCGACCAACTATGGAATACTGCTCCCACGTTTGGGGCTCCGCTCCCAAACATACACTGCATTTGTTGGATTCTGTTCAGAGAAGAGCTGTCCGTCTGATTGGAGACCCGGAATTTACCGGCGGCCTTGATTCGCTGGAACATCGAAGAACGGTTGGCGACTTGAGTCTGTTCTACAAGTATTTTCATGGAAAGTGTTCGAAGGATGTAGTCCGCTTAATTCCTCCCAAAGCGGTGCATGTTAGAAATACACGTCGCGCTAGTGCTTCACATTCGTATGAGGTTCAGCTTGTTACTCCGCGTACAACGCTTTTCAAGCAGTCTTTTATATGGAGAACATCATCCCTTCGGAATAATTTGCCCAGCGCTGTGTTTCCCACCGAGTACAATTTACAGCGATTCAAAAACAACGTGAATCGCTTTTTCCGCACACATGCCGCTCCTGGAGCACTTTAGGGACGTCCCTGCAGCACGTGTGCTAGAACCATAAAAAAAAGAAGCTCATTGCATCGAGGGATATCACCGACAAAAATAAACTTTGCCATTATACCACTAAGATGTTTCTACGTAGTAGGTTGGCCTTCATCGATATTCATAGTCAAAGGGAAGTATGAAATAATACAAAACAGCAGGAAATCATGTAATTCGGATCTCATATTATATGGGGTTGGTAAAAAGATCTCTCCGAATTATTTGTCTAGCTGGTATATTATTTTATACCATGTCTGATTAGACGAATGTTATATTTTAATCGCCCGTTCACGACTTTGGCGAGTTCTTAAAAGCGGCACGATTAAGCCGACTCAGGCTAAATATTTATATGTAACTGTAAACATAATAAAATATATTTATTTAATTGGGTATCTTCCAAATGCCAGCAGCCACAACAGACATTACTTGCTTGTTTAAACTTTGAACTAAATTTGCATGAGACACTAATATAAGACCGCATAAGATTTATCCAAATCGTTTATTCTATTTACTTGCGGTTTGCCAAGCTAGCTTGACAAATTAAATTCAAATTAAAACACGAGAACTTTTCAGCAAAAGTCAAGATATTTAATGTCCATTTGAAGGTTTGTTAGTATTCATTTTATTTGAAAGGTGAATGACACGAAAGTAGTCTACATAGTCATATTTAAAAATGGCAAAATTCTGCCCTTGCAGTTTTTTGTTTAGTGCACACCTTTAAAAATATAAAATATTATTTTTTATATACAAAAAATTGAACATCTATGTTTATGTGTGCGTATGTACATAAATAAATAAATACACGCCTGGACAAAATTAACGCAACAATATATTAAACCATACAAATCTGTATAATGAATTAATTTTAATAATTTTTTATGAACATCGGTTGCACTAAAAGTTAGAAAAAACTTATTCGGATACTTTAAAAGTGAATTAGCTACCAAATTTCTCTATAAGATTCGAATTAAAATTATTTTTAAGACCTAATAACAAAATCATTGTAATTATGTAATAATGAAAAAAATAAACTGGGACACTAGTAGCAAAATTAATGGTGTAACTGGGACACGAGTAGCGTGTGTTGCCTCCTCTACTTCGGATGACAGCGTTTATGCGCCTAGGCATGCTTCTAATTAAATTTTGGATAAAATTTTGAGGAATTTGCTCACATTCTGTGATAACTGCATTTTCAAGTTCCCTCAGGTTTCTAGGATCCCATACATGTTCTATCGGATTCAGATCCGGGCTTTTTGGTGGTCATTGCATAATCGGTATATCAACTTTTTTAAGATAATCGAGTACCTCCCTAGCCACGTGAGGTCGAGCGTTGTCTTGCATAAACAGGAAATTGGGCCCCACAAAATGACCGGAAGGCATCACATGTTCTATTACAATATTCTTAAGATAGTAGTCAGCATTCATTGATCTCGTACGGACAGGAACTAACTCTGCACGAGCATCAAAGCAGATGCCACCCCAGAACATAACAGAGCCACCGCCGAATGGAATCCTTGCAGAGATATTGCAAGGAGCAAACCTCTCTCCTGGTCTTCGCCATACTCGCTCACGACCATCTGGATGTTTAAGACTAACCCTAGTTTCATCTGTGAAGAAAACTTGTTTCCAATCATCCACAGACCAATTTTCGTGATTTCGAGCAAAACGTAACCTGGCAACTCTGTTCTCTCTAGTAAGCAAGGGTGCAGTGGCTGGTCTCCTACTGTTTTAATCCAGCTTCATTTAACCGTCTTCTAACTGTTTTAGAAGAAATTGTGACATTGCGAACAGCTTCGAGTTCGTTTCTTATTATAGAACTAGTGACAGTCCTGTTTCTTAAAGCATATTGTCTTATAAAACGTTGATCTAGGTCGCTAGTGCATCGTTTTCGCCCTTAGTCTAGCCTTCTAGAATAAGTTCCTACTTCATTCAAGCGTCTTACCATATGATTTATTGTGGAACGATGTTTGCCTAACAAATTGGCAACATAACTCTGACAATATCCCTCGTCCAATAAAACTGAGGCTCGCACTACCTCGTGTTCAGTTAAATTCCTTGTTCGATTCATTTTTCTAATTCTTCGGGGTCAAAAATAAAACAGTCTACCACGAAAACGTATTACTTTGAAAAAGGGAACTATAAGCTTACTTTTAAAGAAAATCTATCGCATTATTACAGAAAATTGTTCATCTTCTAAAAAATTCTTTAAAACTGTAAATCTAAACGAATTCTATTCGATTTCTGTCATGAACAACGAAACAAAATATGCATAGCCTACTATTCAAATACTCGATAAACTTTAAAACTGACATAAGAAAAAGATAAATTAATTTTCAGAGTGTTGCGTTAATTTTGTCCAGGAGTTTATAAATAAATAAACTTTTATTTCATGAGACCTGATACAAGATATAGAAAAAGTCAATTCAACTCACAGAATGTATACATCCTGTGAAAATAAGGATCTAAAAAGCTTTACAGATGCACGTACTGTGGCTTACATACAAATATATATAATATAAAGATCCAAAAGTTACAATTACACTTACTCCAGCTTACATACAAACTTTTATAATATAAAGTCCTCAATCTGAAAGAAATCCTGAGTGGACATTCTCAATTAGCAATCTTGATATTAGTTTCTTATACATACTTAAATTTAAAGATTTAATACTAGTCGGCAGACTATTAAAAAGTTTTATGCCACTGTAATAGGGACTCCTTTCAAATAGAGATAATATGTATTCTGGTATAACTAAATTTTTGTTATATCTTGTATCATCATATGTTCAGTTATAACACTAGAACGAATAATCTAATTTTCATGCCGTTTTCATACATACATAATTAAGCCAACCTCAGAAACCACTAAAACCAACGTAGAATCACATTTCCCTATATCAAAGTAACAACAAACTTTATCGGACTACTTCTACGAAAACACAGTACATCTTTCTCCTACAAACCACACAGAATAATGAGATTATCACCTAGAAATGCAAAACACAAAATAGAGTTAGAAAACCATACACTATTCTATGCGCAAATTGACATCAGTTAGAGAACGGCCACAAAATTGTCAGGCTACTACTAGCTACCTACTGGCATAATAACTTTCGGACAGTCTGAGATATTGATTGCAAATTCGATATTTGAAGTAGAGAGAGGGAGGGAAGGGTTAGCGGCGTTGCTTTGTATATATCTTTCGTATGTTCGTGTCAGGGTTCTTAGAATCAAAGAATTTGAAAATTGTGTTTTTTCCATTAGTATTAATTATTTATGATTAAACATATAAGAGGTTAACAAGGTAAAAGTTGGAGATGACATATGTTCTCTTCGGAGTTTTTAATCTAATCAATCATTCTGTTTGAGAGTTATCTTGCAAACAAGTAGACAGTACTAGTAGACTTACAATTTTGTGCTAGTTGCTAACTGATATTGAATCCGAGCCCATTAAGTTTTTTGCTGGAGATATTGGCTTTGTGTTCCTCTGTGTCCTATTCTCTTATCATGTGTAAGCCTCATTTGAATTGCCATGTATAATACTATATATGTTAAGTCGTGGATTTTTTAATCTTTGTTGTGCCTTTTGTATTTGTGGGCGATTACCCTATTGTTCTATATGTTGTTATATACATGTTTCTAAGCGCTAGATATATATATATATATATATATATATATATATATATATATATATATATATATATATATATATATATATATATATATATATGTATATATATACATTGCAGTTTTTAAGAATTGGTTATATTTTACACTCAGATTATAAGTCATTTTCTTATGTCACTCTTCTGGAAAAAAATAAATTTCTAAAAGGCAAGGGTGCATTTTAAAAGCATGCTAATTTTAAAATCGTTACAGTTGTGTACTGCTGCGGGCTAATGCTCATTAGACAGCCTCAATTTTACATTAAAGTTGCGGACTTTTTACATTATTACGGAAGATATTGCAGAAGGATAAAATTTAATTTATAAAATGTGAGCTAAGTAACTAAATTTGTAATTAGAAACTAGGGGAAAGCTTTTTGTATTATTAATTTTGTGTAATGTCTTAATGTCATTCTTAGATACCACGTTTCAAAAATTATATTTTTTCCTTGTAGTGACAGAATTATTTTAAAAAAGTGTAACTTTGCATAACATTTTAATTACTAAAAATCTTTATAGTCTAAAACACAAATAAATTAGGCCTAAATTATTTGAAACCTATTTTATTCTTTAATATCTCTACAAATATTTAACTAATATTTTAATAGCATAGTGACCTTCAAAGTAATAACAGAAAAGTTCATGTACTAATATTCTCTAATTTTAAAGTCACAGGTATTTGCCGAGAATAACTCCAGTCTAGCTGCGACCTTTAAATGTTATACCTGATGCAAGTGACATATTAATTGCATATAGGATAATAGACATTCTGGTTGTTAAAAGTTACATGACATTTACTGATTTTGAAAAAAAAATTGTCTTTAATTTAAAGTAAATATAAAGTAATATTTTTATTTGATAACTCAATATAAACGGTGTATATATATATATATATATATATATATATATATATATATATATATATATATATATATATATATATATATATAAGTTTCTTGAAACTGTGTTTCTAAGGTTAAATATTAAAAATAATTCCAAAAGATTTTTTCACTATATCCACGAGTTTTTTAGTTTTAAACTCTTCAATTTCATCTAACAGAAATGCAAAATTAATAAATCTTTCAGCCAGTACCAGGTATTTACAGTTAATGCCAAAAAAGTCTGCTTAAAGAAAGACTCGATCAAACTTTCCAATTCATAAGTCAACTTTCATAGTTTTGAGTTCCTCTGGAGTAGTTTGATAAAATTAGTTGTTATTTTATATTTTCATATTAGTACCGCCATTTGAGTTTGGTACGACTTTTTGCTCAAGGTAGCACAGTGATGCAAGATTTTAACGCATTCGAAAATGCAACAGTCCAATTCTGTTTGGAAAAATTGAGGAATATATTCAGTAATGGGGACAGAATTTTGTAATATTTATTATGAAGCAATAGGTTTAACTAATTTGAAAATAATATGAAATATCTCCTTTTTTTGTGTTTTGTTCAAAATTTGGAAATTTAAAGAGCTTCAACATAGAACAAATGTTAGTAGTTTTTTTTCTGTCTCGGATTTTCTTTTATACTAATATGTTTTCCACCAACAAATTATGATACGCATTTTACACTGGGGGCTTGTATAACAGATGCGAAACAGAAGAAAGACAACTATTTACAAGTGAGAAACAAAACTTCTTCAGGGGTAACGGAAAAATTTATATCCGTAAGAGTCAGATTCTGGCCATGTGGTTACATTTATAGTTCTGAGAAAAAAAATTCCAATTATAACTTTTGATCAATAATGCTAAAATTAATTAATAAATCAAACTATAAAATTCTTACTACACTACCACATAAAGTTACAAGATCAGATTGAGAAGTAGCCATGTAATTATTTTATCATAATTTTAGATATATTATAAACATGGACATTCCAAGCTGACATGTAGAAACTGGTTTAAAAATTTAAGGAATAAATAAGCATCCTTATATTTGGGGTAGTTTGGAAAATTAGTCAAGCTTTATAAGACAAAGCTAATTTTTAGAGTATCATTTTTGAATAGGAACGAATATGGTTACACTTTTTTTTGGTACATGGTACACGTGCTGCCGATAAATCCCTACAAGAACGGTAATTGATGGCTCTCGGTAGGAAAATTAATTTGAAAACTAAGAAGTTTTCATGTAAAAAATTCTTACTAGTATTACAATAAGTGACACGCTGAACTTCATATGAAGGTAATGTATTAGCTCTGCGTCTATTCCTAGCGTGCACCGCTCTGGAAGAAGTCAAGCAGACTATATCCAACGAACACTCTCCATAAAAATACTTATAGAATAGGCGCCAGTCACCAACCGTTTTCAGTTGTTTCAAGGAATCAAACTTTCTAACGTGTTCCTGATTCCCATCAGAGTTATAGCTCTCTTCTGAATAGAATCTAATAAATGTAGCTTATGTTTAGGCACAGATCCCTGATTATGGGAGCAATCTTCTATCTTTGGTCAAATTTGAGCTTTGCACAAGATTAAAATTTTTTTTGGAATGTAAAGCTTTCTAGTAGAAAATAATATGTCCAACTTTTGAGAAGCTCTCTTTGCTATGCATGCAACATGTTCCATGCTAAAATAAGCAAATTAATTGATGCTAGTAGAATCGGATAACTGTATCCGCTGCTGTAATGTTAACTTTTTTTAGAAGAATCCACTGCCTGGATTATTGTAGCGTTAAATTTTACTTGATTACTGTCGTTTCAAGGCAGAATTTCTTTCGGGTCGTTGTTAAATTCAACAATAATATTAAATCCTTGTACATATTTTAGAAGATGCTGACCGATAGCCTTTACCACGACTTACGATATTACTGAAAGCTAAACAAGATATTTTTATCTTTTATCTTTAGCGCATTTCTAGCAAAAAGGCAATACTGTTTTTTTAGAATAGGCTAAAAAGCCTACAAGAAACTGGTGTTAGTTGACTTGCTTATTTTTCGAGTACCATCATAACTATTTCATTTTTTATTATATTTTACGTTGGTGTCATTACGATACTCGCTGTAGGAAGATAGTATCAGGCATTTTTGACTGCTCTTTAAGAATAGTGAGTAATGTTTTCCCGAGAAGTTAACAACAAACAGAGTGTAAGAGAAGTCCAGCTAATAGATTGGCTTTCTGCACAATTGTTGTTGTAAAGTATTGTCTGGCCATGTACGCTGTGGTTTAGTGAATTTATTAAAATTTCGACTAATGACCTTAGCTACCAATCAAGGAGACCAGAAATTGTGGCGATAGGCAAGAAGTTTCTTTTTAGTTCTTTGATTATATGCCTCCTTAATTTCGTCAATTATTTGTATGGACCTTTTCCGCGTACTAACAAAGTTTTTATGATTTATGACTTTAGAGTGTTCACGCCATTGTCGATAAACAAGATGCACCAAGGCTTATCGTCGATAGTGTACTTCATGCAGAATGCATTCTATGCAGTGAATTCCACAACACCCGGTATAAATATATATATATATATATATATATATATATATATATATATATATATATATATATATATATATATATATATATATATATATATATATATATATTTTTATATATATATATATATATATATATATATATATATATATAATGTGTTCTTGGTATTAGATCATTAAAACTATTCTTGGATTTATTATATATTTATTGACGTTTCGACCTTCGGAAGAGGTCTTCTTCAAAATTTGCTCTAAAAGATGACATTAGACTGAAATGAGATCGGAAACATCCTTAGGTCTAAGGAAAAGATCAAAAATACTCCATATTTTCCTCATTTGGCTGATTGTAGTATCAAATCTTGAGCGGCCTCTTTGACACTGATTAATGAAACACTCAATGTGGAATCGGAAGAACCTATTGGGCGATTTACAGTGGCAGTGTAAATGTCTTAACTAGTGGTTGAAAACAAGTTAGGGAAAGTTTCCTTCCATATTCAAAAATCCCTGTTGTTTCATCAATAAGCCGAAATAACTAATTAAGAAAAATTTAGTTAGTGATTAGTTAATGATCAGCATGTGTAACACATGGGAAGGTTATTTGTTGTGACAGCGTCTTTTTGCTGAAACTTATCTATGCGAAAAGGCAGTTTATGTGTCCAAGAAAGTAGGTTTTAGCTCTGACACGTCACTAAATATGCTAACCTTTTATTATTTTAGCAACATCCATTTCATATGAGATGACAACACTTACCTAGCGTAAAAATAAAAATAGGAAACGCAGATCCCTATAAACGTTGGCAAATTAAACAAAACTTACCATTAAATCTAGTGCTTAAAAATAAAATATAAAAATTGTTTTTTAAAATTAGTGGCTCTAATATATGACATCAAACTACTGTCTGAAGAGATAACTTTGATCTTGAGAGGTATTAAAAAAACGCCTAAGTTTGCTTCGTAAAAACTACTTCCTATGTGAAAATTTAGCCAAAAAATGTACGGCCTTTTCTTTGTCAATTTATGGTCTTAATATAGCAATATTATGTGATCCGCACCGTATCGTACCATAAGGCAGAAAGAGAGTAATTTGATTAGAAGGAATTAAAGTCACTGTTTGATAAATAAACTTTCAGATAAATAAAAAATTGCTTGCTTTAGTATGGGTCTACTGTTTTTTTTTGGTGGAACAGCTCTTCTGAACTCGACGTCTCTTCTACACTAGACTATTTTCCTAAGTATTTAAAGATATACAGTGCTCATGATGGAGTAAGCCGCTGGACTGCTGTTTGGTAAAACGGCAGCAGCAAATTAGAAAATAATCAGTAAACCAAAATTGGTGCTAAAGTGTGAAGAATCTGGTGATAGAAGTACTGAAAAAAATGATGGAAAGATCTTGATTAAAAAAGGAGAAAATAGAAAAAATAGGGAAATACTTTAAAGGAAAAGAACAAACGTTGTACTACCAATAAAATCTCAGGCGTTTCAAATAATTTTATCCCATCAACTCTACAGCATGTGGTTAAACGTAAAAGGAGTTGTCCCGCTTTTTGTAAAAAAAAGAAACGGTTTCTTCTACTGAGTATTCCAGAGTGAGTCGAAAAAGGACAGTAGAAAAGAATATATAATTGAAATATTAAAGATAAAATAATTTTCATTCTACGTTTTTTCTTCATAAAAACTGTCTTGTGTTGTGATAGGCCTAACGAAGTTCCTAGTGCCTGTCTTGGCCAAATATGTCTACGAGAATATGTTCTATGATAACTAACCTTGTAAATCAAACAGAAGTAGAAAAGCAGATAACGTAGAAATATTGACATGTAAACGGATCTATCTATCTACGAATATATATATATATATATATATATATATATATATATATATATATATATATATATATATATATATATATATATATATATATATATATATATATATATATATATATATATATATATATATATATATATATATATATATATATATACATATATATATATATATATATATATATATATATATATATATATATATATATATATATACATGTATATATATATATATATATATATATATATATATTATATATATATATATATATATATATATATATATATATATATATATACACATGTATATATATATATATATATATATATATATATATATACATGTATATATATATATATATATATATATATATATATATATATATATATATACATGTATATATATATATATATATATATATATATATATATATATATGTATATATATATATATATATATATATATATATATATATATATATATATATATATATGGTGCTTGATTCTATAGGTTAACGATAACAAATATTTATTTAAGTATTCATATTTTATTTACGTTTGTGCAATATGTTGACTTCGTCAGAATAAAGGTGCATATTAAAGGTTCTTAATTAGTTAGTTCAGGTTATATTTATTTATTAGAGAAGATTATATTTGCATGAGACACAGCTAAAGACAACCGTATACTATACCCAGCTTGATGGCATTTTGGATCACCTTATAGTGTACTACAAAAGAAATATTAGGCTCCAATATGTAATATAGTAAATATAAGGAAGCTCTAAAGAAAAACATATTCGATAATATAAAACGAGTCCTTATGATGTAGGAACATTTCACTAGAGATTTAATCAAACCAGAGGTTCATCCTGTTACCAAACTACAAAAGTATCTAGTAAAAATCCTGTGGCGTATTGCAAAATACTCAACCTGTAAAAAATAAACGCTATATTGTTATGTCATATATCGTAATAAAAAGGAATATTTTAATTATGTCACATCTTTACGCATGGAATTTTAGTCATACGGCTAAACTAATATTATTTTATTCGTAATATTTTTCATTTTTCTTTACAATTACGAAAAATTTATCAACCTGAGCTTGTCGACCGGAGATACATATTTCAACAATACAAAACATTAGTGACAGTAAATCTAAATGTTATAATAAAAAATAGTTCAATTTTTTGTAACCAGTTTCTCATATTTCAGTTTCGAAACAAAAACAAAAGTTAAAAAAAAAGTATGCCTTCAAGGCACGTAAGCGATAAAGCCGCCTTCGTTCTCTTCGTTCTTCCGATTCTTTAATTAAATATAGAGATTAAATGAGATAAATTCACACTTTTTATTTCAATAAATTTTAAAATATAATTTTTTGGTGTCTAATATATTTAAGCCTTATATAAGAAACATAATGAAACAAAGAAAACATAAAAACTCCAAAAATAATTACTTATGCGGATTTTTAAACTTATTTTCCTTGTAAACTTTTAAGGAATTCTTAAAAATGTAATTTCAGGTTTTAGGCATACTTTAATTTAGAGAATAAAACACCTTTTACGGCCTACCTGAAAATAATCTCTTTGAAAAATACTTCTGCGAAACCTTTCGACTTACCTACATCTCTTTCTATACATATTTTGTGTTAAAGCACAAATTCATTTAAGAAAAAAAAATAAAAAAAAAACACTGTTTAGTATGGTAAGATTTTAATCACTTCCTCGAAAAGACATTTGCGATTTGAAGATACTTTTTGCATGATATTTCTTAAGAGCAGATAGATTTCATTCGGGGTAGTTTATGGCTTCGATAGTTACTTGTTGAAAATCCATAGTTAAAACTTGTAAAAAAATGTATAAGTGTACCCCCCACGGAAGCAACAGAAATTATAGAAGACATTAAGAGGCAGTAAGAGTCTGCATAACTCAAAACTATTTTCAATTTGATCAAGAATATTTTTTCTGCCAGAGAAGGACTCATAATGGGAAGCCCTCTAAGCCCTCTTTTCGAGGAGATATTTACAGCAATATAGAAAAGAAAATAACGGAACATCAGTTATTCAAGAAATGTTTATACTGGTATAGCTACGTGGACGATATCTTAGTATGCTTTAACGGTACACAAAGACAAATCAACATTTTCTTAGAATATACTATACTGTACTACTACTATAAAGGGTGTACTAGAAAAAAAGAGATAGAGCCAACATACATTTTAATGTTTTAAATGTTATATTCATAAACTAATTACTTCCTGATATCAGTATTTGAAATTTTAATATTCTATACACTTTAAAGCCTTTAACCTGTAAATTTTAGTACTAAATGGTTTCCATGTTCCTATCTCAAATTTTCATTTGCTCTCTAAAATGGTCGAAATCTCTAAATTAAATAAAGGAGCTAGGTGAGAAAGTTTTACGTTTTCTAGTTTTATTCAATTAATTTAAAAGATATTAAAAGCTTAATGAAAATAATAACGGACAAGATATTTTGAAAAATGTTAATTCTGACAGGTTCATCTTTGTTGAAGCAAAGATTTATTATTTATTTCTTCGCCAATTTCAAGTACGGCAAAATTATGTATACATTTCTTGCATGTTTGAGCATCTATTATTTAGGTCGGACACAGATCCTATTATATTTTCATTTCGCTTTGCTTTTGCGGTATGTTTAAAAGTTTATTTAGGATTTTAATGGTTAGACTTACGAGAGCTCATTTAATTACTCGTAGTTAATGAAAGCCGCTAAATATTTAGCTATATTTACAATGTGTTCTTTTCTTGTGTCGTGCTTAGGCACTGTATTTTAGTCTTAATAATTTTGGGTAGAAGAGACTTAAGTCGTCAACCGTTCGTCGATGTTCCAAAGAATAAGGATCCCCAATCAGCACCTTTCAAAATATAATCCAACAAATGTAGTATATGTTTGGGAGCAGAGCAGCAGACATGGGAGTAATATCCCGTCGTTGGTTGAATTTGAATTTTGTACAGAATTAAGAGTTGTTATAGAGTGTAATGCTTTCTATTTCCACATAACAACAGCTTTTGACAAACTCTCTTTACTATGCATGCAATATGTTTATGCCAAGAGAGATTTACTTCCAACTCCCAAACAAAACTTTTCAAACATACCATAACACTGTAGCTTAGCTAACAAGTCGTCGTGCTAAACAAGGTCAAATGCTTTGGATATCGTAAATCAAATGCAACCGCCCGAGATGTTACGTAAGTTAGAAGATCTTCTGTTGATATGATATACGTATATATATATATATATATATATATATATATATATATATATATATATATATATATATATATATATATGTATATATATATATATATATATATATATATATATATATATATATATACATATATATATATATATATATATATATATATATATATATATATATATATATATATACGTATATCATATCAACAGAAGATCTTCTAACTTACGTAACATCTCGGGCGGTTGCATTTGATTTACGATATCCAAAGCATTTGACCTTGTTTAGCACGACGACTTGTTAGCTAAGCTACAGTGTTATGGTATGTTTGAAAAGTTTTGTTTGGGAGTTGGAAGTAAATATATATATATATATATATATATATATATATATATATATATATATATATATATATATATATATATATATATATATATATATATATATATATATATATATATATATATATATATATATATATACATATATATATATATATATATATATATATATATATATATATATATATATATATATATATATATATATATATAGTAGTATGTAGTAGTTCTTTTTCAAAGCGTTGATCACTGGTCGGTGTCTTGGCGTTGAATGTCAGACATTCACACACAGGCTAACAGCCATTTCATATGATACGGAAGCCCCATCTAACAAAATTGTTCTTCACCGCTTTTAATGTAAGAACCGTAAGATCACAAGAATCAGAAATATCGAAAATCAAATAGGATATTCTCGGCCTAATTGAAACAAGGCTGCCAGAGCAAAAATGTTCAGTACTACAGACAGGTCACATTTTATTTCAAGACAATAAAGAAACAAACTCACATATTGGAGGCGTAGGAATTTTAACTAATAAGAAAATAAAACACCTAATAACAAAAACTGCTGCATTCTCCGAAAGAGTATTCTAGATTGTGCTGTAAATATCCAAAGGGTACAGCTTACAATTCATTCGGGTTTATGCACCAACCAGCACTTCGGAAGATGAAGAAGTCGAACGAATGTATGAGGACATTTTAAGGGCAAAATTAGAAAAAACACACTTCAAAGGTATTTTGGGTGACTTCAATGCTAAACTATGAGACAAGAAGATCGATAACATCCCTAACAGAGGAAGATTCGAACTGGGCAACCCAAATGAAAGAGGCGATAAATTAATTAATTTCCTACAAGAAGAAAGATTATATTGTATAAAAACTTTCTTTTAAAAAAAGCGCAGACCGAAAAACAAGAAATGCAATTGACTTTATTATGTCTAATAAAAAATCCATCATAATCGATGTTCCAGTTGTCAACAGAATTAATATCGGAAGTGACAAGTTGTTAAGAGCCAAAGTAGAAATTAACACATGATTGGAGAGAAAGAAATTAATGACACCAAAAAGATTCCTGACCACAAAAGAATTAAAAAACAACAAAGATAAATATCAAGGAGAACTAAGGAAGAAACCAGAACCAACAGAGCGCTTAGAATCTAAAAACATCAACGATTTAGAAGAGACAATAAGAAATAGCATACAAATATTAATTAAAAAAATAACTAGTAGTTGTAGTACAGCCCAAAGCAAGTAGATTAAAACAAGAAACAAAAAATCTGATCAGAGAAAGAAGAGGTATTAACAGAAATTCTCCAGGTACAAAAAGCTCAACAAATCAATGAGAAAGAAAATGGGACAAGATATTAGAAGCTATAATACCGAAAAAATAGAACAAATAATAGAAAGTAATAAAAACATGGAGGTAATCAAGACGCTACGGAACAGAGGATAAAAAAATATACCAAATGAAAGATAACAATGGAGTTATCAAGTATGAAAAAGATCAAATAACAGAAATCGTCGGTACAGAGCTGTATTCTAACATTTCAAATATTCGGTCAGAAAAACTTCCTGAAGACACTAAAGAGGAAGTCAAAAAAGTTTTGACTCAGATGAAAAACAGAAAAGCTCTTAGAGAAGAAAATGTTACCCAAGAGATGATGATAATGGGAGGTGTAACTACTTTGGAATTTACTAGAATACTTATGTCTTCACAATGCCGTCGTTCCGGATTTATGGCAAAATTCATAAGTCATTCTACTACGTAAGAAAGAAGATAAAATCAAACTAGACAACTATCGCCCAATAAGTCTCCTACCTCACCCTTATAAATTGGTAACAAGATTAATCACCAACAGGCTCTTCAATGAAAGTCGATGATTATCAGCCAATAGAACAGCCAGGGTTTAGCAAAGACTATAGCACTTTGCTAGAGATAGAGATCCCTCTACACTTACCCTTTTTAGTCTATAATAAAGCTTTCGACAGCATAGAATTTCGGACACTCCTTCAAGAAATGAACAACGAAAGAATCGATTCAAGATATACAGAACTCCTAAAACAAATTTATAGTAATGCTGCTATCAAAGTAAATATAAGACATAAAAATATAAAAAATAAAGCTACAAAAAGGAGTCAGACAATGCGATACCAAAATTGTCCCTTTCGCTGGAGAATATATCGAAAAAAAAATAAATTGAGAATAAAGAAGTATGAAGGTGGATGGAACATACCTGAGCTATCTCGGATTCGCCGACGATATAGTATTGATTTTATATAATGACTTACGGTGTAGAAACAGTGACACTGACAATTCAATCAGCCAACCGATTGAGAACAGCACAACGAACTATAGTAAGAGCTAAGTTGGGGATTCCTCTAACAGATCACATCCGGATAGAGGAAATAAGGAGAAGAACAAGAGTGGAAAATGTCGTGGGCAAGGTCGCTGAGCTCAAGTAGAGCTGGGTTGGTCATGCGGCTCGGCAAGCAGATGCTAGACGACCGAGAGCGTAGTTTAGTGAAGGCCGAGAGAACACAAAAGGAGTACTGGAAGATCAGCGAAACGCTAGTTGAACGACATTAAGATAAGAGTCAGACGCAACTGGCACCAACTAGTTCAAGAACGGGAACCCGGGAACTCTGGAAAAATAAAGGGGAGGCTTATATCCAGAGGGATGCAGAAAAGCTGTTAGATGTAAATATATATACATATATATATATATATATATATATATATATATATATATATATATATATATATATATATATATATATATATATATATTTATCGGTAACCTCCCCGCCTATATAGGAATAAACTTTTTTCGATGTATATTGGTTGTAATATTCAACAACGTTGACCAGGTTCCGCAACATACATTTTTATTTCACGGCACCTTTTTAAACAACATGGACAATATTAGATTTCTGCAACAACTGCTATGTGTGCGTCCAAACCAAATATACTTAAATAAATTCATAAATAAGTATAATCACCTGCCGGAATTGGCATATATATATATATATATATATATATATATATATATATATATATATATATATATATATATATATATATATATATATAAAGTTTTTCGTCTAGCTACTTAAAACACACTTTTTTTGCAAAATTCGACTTTATTCATCTATATAGCCCCCTTCAAGAGCAATACAATCAGTTCAACGCTTTTCTAACATTTCTATACCTTTCTTGTAGAAGGATTTGTTTTTGCCTTCAAAATAGGCCTTAGTTTCGGCGATAACTTCTTCAGGGGGGCCAAGTCTTTTTCACGCGAGCATTTTTCTGGGTCTGCAAATAGATAATAGTCGCTGGGGGCCAAGTCTGGAGAATACGGTGGATACGAAAGCAATTCGAACTTTAACTCATGGACTTTTGCCATCATAGCCATTAACTTGCGTCAGGGTGCAGTGTCTTGCTGAAAGAGCATTTTTTTCGTGTTCATTTGGGGCCGTTTCTTTGTGATTTCTGCCTTTAAACGCACCAACAACTTTATATAATATTCGGTATTGATGGCTATTCCCTTCCCAACATAGTCGATGAAAGTTGTTCCATGCACATCCCAAAATACAAAGGCTAAAACCTTCCCAGCCGACTGTTGTGTCTTTGGTCGCTTCGGGCGGCTTTTTATCGGCTGCTGTCCACTCGGCTGACTGCCGATTTGATTTCGATGTGTAGTGGTGTATCCATGTTTCATTCATGGTCACATATCGCAGGAAAATATCCATTTTATTGCGCTTAAACAGGACCAGAATTATCAACACGTTGTTATTTTTCGTCTACTATGAGCAAACGCGGTACCCATTTCGAATAGAGCTTTCTCATGCCCAAATGTTCATGAAAAATATGACCATCACTTTCTTTTGATACCTTTAGGGTGTCAGTTATCTGAAGCAATTTTACTTTACGGTCGTCCAAAACAATTTTGTAGATTTTTTTTTTTTTCCGATTTAACCACCTCATTTGTGCATCCAGAGCGTTTAGCATCACTTATATTTGTACGACCGCGTTCAAATTTAGCATACCAGTAAGTGATGAGTGATTTTCTAGGGTCAGAGTCCCCGTAACACTTATCAAGCCATTGCTTTGCTTGAACGGTATTTTTTCCGATTAAAAAACAGTGTTTAATCAACACACGAAATTCGATTTTTTTCATTGTCTTCAAGATATCAAAAGTAGCATCACTAAAACCAATGTAACTTGTAAACTAGTCCTTTAATTGCAGTGAAATTTTGGCACGTATCGTTTGAAGGATGATACTTTCTAAAAATTATATGGATTTTGTGAAAAGGGCGACATCTATGTGCCAGACCAAAAACTTTTCAGCCTATGTGTTATATATTATATATATATATATATATATATATATATATATATATATATATATATATATATATATATATATATATATATATATATATATATATATATATATATATATATATATATATATATATATATATATATATATTATATATATAAATTTATATTTATATATAAATATACTCTGCCACTCACAGTTGTTTATTCTATAACAACAAAAACATTCCCGACACAATGATTGAAGAGTTTATTAATAATTAATGCACCAGCATGTTTATTGATACATGACTGATTGAAATACGGCACAATCAACGTTTATATGAAAAAACCATTGATTACAGCTAATTAATTTAAAGATGGATATTTTTGATACCGTAATGTTTGCAACAAAATAACTGGTTATAATATAAGTTGTAAGCTTCTAAAATCATCGATTAAATAATAATCGTAATATTTCTATAACTGTACCTATATCAAATAGTTTTAAAACTACTGACACCTTTAATTGATATTTTTTACACTTTCACACATGTTAGTGATTAATGACACAATTTGAAATGAAAATACCCTTTGAATTCTTTCCAATTGCATAGGCAGGAAAATGGACAAATGTGCCTCCACTCCCTGCTTCTATATGTTTAGAAAAGGCCCCAATTTTTTTCTAAAAAACCCTTTAGGGGCCATCTGCCAATCCTTTTTTTTGGACCTAGCTGCGTCACTGATTTTTAACTTACTTTTAGATTCTTCATCAAAAAAAATAATACCTTAGGTTAAATTTCGATTAAACCAGATATTACATTAAATGAATTTTTAAATATGTGGAATGTCAGTAAATTGAGATACATTAACGGAACTAAGGCAGACTTGAAGGTATATATAAAAACTATGTCAAAAATATCTAAAATAATATGGAAATAAATTTTAAAATCAAAAGTAGTTAAATTACTTTCGTGTCTCGGACATTATGTTTTTTGAATCTAAAATAAATAGTTTGTGGAGTTTAATTAAAACTTCTAAATTCTACGAACATCAGTACTTAAATTATAATTTCTCAACTAATTTTCTAATTAAAAAATTTATTTACAGAAGCTTGAAGTTAAACTTCACAGTTAGTAGAATATAATATGAAAACTAAGCATATTTAGACAATTAATGTTATTTAAAAATTAGTAGAGATTAGGAAATTTAACTTTAGATGCATTTCAAAGATGTTTGGGAGATATACACAAAATAGCATTATATATAAAAAAAAATAGATTATTTTCACAAGTTTCTTAAAATCCCTCAAAAAATTTGGAATCGTTTCGCTACACCATTCAAAAGTTATAACAATTTTTATTTATACCAAATTTATCGAAAAAATAGTAGAAATCGTTAACAAATTTGCAAAGTAGTAGATTAAGCATTCAAAAAGCAAATGATTTAATAATATTAAGTACTTACAAAATTGTTAATGCAAAAAAAAAATAATGTATTTGATTTATGCTATTATCGAACTTAGCATATCATTTGCTGTGAAAACAGGGCAGCATCGTATACAGCTGCTCGAGTTAGAAGTCAACGGAATTATAGTGAATTTGAATTTTTTTTCGTTTCAAGCTGAGCTGTTGTTGTTCTAAACCTTTTAAATAAACCGTCTCATTCACTATTTTCTCTTTCCATCGATAACTTACGGTTTTGGGCATTATATTTAATAAGAAATGAACACATGTAATAAAACTTCAAACAATAACCTCAAACGGTATCAATATTATAAACACGCAATGCGCCTACGCATGCTTTAGTTTGTAACAACTACCAACTACTAACACGTTATAGTATTGTCACGTTTCATTATATAAAAACGAGACTTATTTAATTAATTTTTAACAAAATGAGATTTCCCGGTATTAGGGTATATATTTTTGTTCTAATTTTTCGTGTAGTATCTTGAGATTATTTTTATCATTATCTTATAAATAAAAAAAAATTAAATATATTTTTTATTCTTTGAAGTTTTTCAGTAATAATAAAAAATATCAAAAATATTAAATTTAAAAAAATTAAAAACAAAAAAAAAACATATTCGTGTAGTAAAATCACATGAAAAAGCGAGAATAACAAAGATATTAATTAAATTAAAATTTCATATACTTTTGTCTCCGATTGTACCTCCCTAATATTCTTAAGTGCCTAAAAGGCTTAGTGGAGTTTTTACCCGTAGATATTTTGTATAATAAATCAACGTTTTTTTATATAAATAAATTTATAAAATTGTAATGGGTAGGTATTGAAGTTTTTAATTTAAAATTATTGATCATCGATCCCTAGTTGTATGATTTTCTTAATCTAAATAACTGATACCTTCACGCAGCTAAATATTTGTAGTCATTTTTCTTTCACTGTGTATATCAAAAAACAACAATAGGTTACTTTGGATATGCTAATACTTCTTAAAATATTTAATATAGGGTAACGATTTTATAACTTGTAGATTTTCAACGAGTTATACGAACCTATAGAGCCAATGGACAATTCTCGGTTTTATAGTTCTATAGAGTAAGCTCGCAAAATTTACCGTTTTTATTTTGTTCTTGCAATATTGGGGAAGAAAACTTGCTTGTAACCATTTTACGTTTTCTTTTAACCAGTACATTTTAAATAATAACACAGGTATAAAAAAATCTCTGCCTTTTAAATGAGACACGTGTTTTCTTAAGTATTTTGTTATAATGAATCAAAAAAAAATCATATAAAAAAAGATATCCACCATGAAGTTTTTTTCAGAAAACACACTTAGAGTTGTCAGAAAACGATTAAATGGAACAAATCAATTTTAATAATGTAAAACTGTAAAGTCGTTAAAAGTATGGTATAAAATTATTATTTCGGACATCTTTAAATGTTCTGAATCTACATTTATCATAAAAACTCAGAAAGATTAGGTTTTAATGTTCATGTTTAACAAAAAATACGGATACATCACCTTTAACTAAGCTGCGTAGGAAAACACTGTTTAAAATAAATATGTACAACCGCTAAATTAAAAAATTGTTTTTAATTTTTATTAATATTGGATAAAACTATTATTTTCAGTGTTTTTTAATCCTGACTTGACATCAAAAAATAAAGTATTACGTTCAGTTTAAAATAAAAAGTGGCTTTTAACACCTATAGGAGTGGTAAAATGTTTATTTAATTAAATAAATGCAACAGCTAAACAAGAATTTTTTATTGAACAAATAGACTAGTTGAAAAAAATATCCGTTTATTATTTAGGAACAAAAGGTTGCACCGTTTTTGTTACGGAGGTATAAAATGATCAATTACTTCACAACACACCCCAAATGAATTTTCAACAGTTTTTCCGATCTTTACTAAAAACTGATGACCTTGAAATTTAATAAATTATGCACTCGTGATAATTTTCGTTCAATCTACACCCTGTGGAAAATATTCCAGGATTTTTTCAAATTTTTTTTGAACAGTACTTTTCGAGATAAGAAAGGGGGAAGCGAGTTTTCGCAAGAAACGTGCGCGCAAGTATTACATTATATATATTTTTAACTAGTGTTTTTACAAGCTTTCATTTGATACCCCACTCGATGACCTGGTAAATTTGTTTTCACTTCCAATTTCACTCCCTCAAACTAACTCCTTAAGTCAATATTTAACTTTCAAAGTTACACAGAGGTGTGATGAGGCAGTCAGCATTATTGCCAAATTTCAACTTTCTATGTCAAATAGTTTCGAAGAAAATCTGGTGTGACAGTCGGACATGTAGACACCGAAGTGATCTTATAAGTTTTCTGTATGGAACACTAAAAACATTAGTTGGTTTCGAAATCTGACAAATTTTACAAATCACTCATTTTTTATTATCATATTTGGCTTTTGTATAAAAAATTAAGTTCAGTACTGGAATAATTAGTTTGGTATCTAGAATAAGAAAATATTGAGTTAGGTGAGACACTTAAAAAAATGTCCCTACTACTAGAACCAAGCCCGTCTGATTAAAATATTTTACTCCTAATTTGTGAATATTCTCAGTGAGCCTGAATAACCTAAATAAAATATACAAAGCCATAAAAGTGGTGTTACATGCAAATTTAGAACTTGATTAGTAATACAGACTATAACAACAAATACTGTCGTATAAGGTGCTCGCCAAAAAAGAAAGAAAAACGCTACAGATTAATTATGAGAGCCTGTTTTCTCTGACATTTTCTAGACAAAATCTTTGTATTTCAGCAAAAGCATTCACTGAATTCATTTTTGATCATGTACGAAATAACTTTTCCTAATCTTGTATTACATGAACATTACATATTACTTTTACACAATTTTATGTCACATGATACTTCCATTTTTAGAGGGTACGTCATAGCATATTTTGGGTAATATGTTATCCAACTATTTAATGGGATACGTTATAGTTGAACATTAAATTATGAGTTTAAAAAAAACTGCGGTATTTTAAAAGCACTGAATTCATTTTTGATCATGTACGAGATAACTTTTCCCAATCTTGTATTACATGACATTACATATTCACATAATTTTATTTCACATGCCTGCTGCTATTTTTAGGTGGCAAATTACAACATATTGTCGGTATTATGATATCCAACTATTTAATGGGATTATAACTTATCCCATTTGAAAACTAAATTACAGCTTTAAAAGAACTGCAGTAAATTAAAAACACTGAATTCATTTTTGATTGGGTAAGAAATGACTTTTTCTACTCTTGTATTACATGAACATTACATATTAATTTTACCCAATTTTATGTCTCATGATTATGGTTTTACACAATTTTATGTTTCATGATTATGGTTTTACACAATTTTATGTCTCATATTTTCAGGGGGCAAGTCACAGCATATTTTGGGTAATATGATATCCAACTATTTGATGGGACAAGTTATAGTTGAACACTAAATTACGGCTTTAAAAAAACGACGGTAATTTTAAAACAAAATAAAAATCTTAACGATTTAGAGATTAACTAAAAAATAAGTCATCCCTATTTTCCACATTCTAGCAATATTCATATTTTGTACGATTTTCGGAACATTTTTGAAAGTTCAGGGTCGAATCTCTATAATATTTTTAATACTTTTAAGTCTTCCAAAATTTATGTAGTTACAAATGTTTTCTCATACTGAGCTCAGTTGGCAAGGAAATATTTTTACTTTAACGAAATTTATGTTTCAAGAAATTTTCACTTTCTACATTTATTGTTTTATGAGAAACATCATTCTAGTATCTTAGGCTATCCTGATGTTACGGTCATTTATTAAACTCTCATCTCATATAAAACACCAAATTTTAAAAGAAATGTTTTAAGAAAATTGAGTTTTAAAATATATTTTCTTCTTGTATAGAAAAACTACAATCCAAAAACAAGACACAATGGACACCTGGAATTACTACATATTCCAAATATTTTTTAGCTACCAGTAAGTTTTGAATATCGAATATTATTTTGAGGTACTCGATTAAGAAAACATATTGCTTCATCGTGGACCAAACAAAAAGAAGTATAATTTTAGGAGGTTTCAACTGTGATCTGTTTTTTTTTAATCAAACTGGATTTGTTTAATTTTAGGTAAAATTTTCTTTACTGAAAATAAAATGTAGCAATAATATATATGGATAAAACTGCTTAAAGTGTTTCATAAAGCTATATTTTGTTTATTTTTGCAAAAAACGTAGAGAAACTAAAGAAGAAATTTGTCAACGCAATAATTTTTGTATCTGTAAATTGCCGATCATTCTAGCTGAAGTATGCTACACATGAGATTTGGGACAGCATTATATTCTTCAAAGCATAAGTAATAGACAATCAGTTTTAGAATCGAAAGCCTGTTATAACAGAAGAATTAAGGGTACGTTGCTGTTTTGTAGAGCATCCACATGAACTCGACAAAAATTGTAAAGACTAGAATCTGTAATGGGACTTAATAAACATAAGTAACAGTCCATTAGCTCTCGTTAGCCAATATTAATGTATTCTAAAATTTGGAAACTTGATCATTTAGGCAAAATAGTTTTGAATAATATAATTTACTTTCGTTTTGCGTAATATTATTATTATTGTCTACCAAGTTATTTTTCTACAAACACTTTGAGAAGTGTATAAAAATGCAATATTTGCTCTGCTTAAAAATTATTAATTTTATAGATCATTATGAAAATTATGCAAATTTGTGTGCAAGGGTAAATATTTCCGTTGTACATTTAAAATAAATCGGACAACAAGGATGTGATATTTCGGATATGCTAATACCTTTTGAAATATTTAAATATATTAGTAAGGTGGAATGGTAATGTCGTTAGAACGTTTAGAGTTAAAGAATATTGGGGAGGAATCTAAAAATAATCTAAGCAATCATCATCCTCTAAAATAGCTAGAAGGATTTAATATTATTAGCGACCTATATAGCTTTCGTAAAGCAAAGATCAACATATCTTTTAACTTATGTAAAACATGTTTGGAACAACGCAGTTGAACACTTTGAAGAATTTTGAGCTGTTATACTTGATACATGCAAGGCATTCGACCATTTGTGGTGTGATAGATTGTTGGCCAAACTTATGATATATCGGAAAGATTTTGTTTATGGCTCTCGTGTGTCCTCAGAGAGCATTCTTTACTAGTAGCAGTCAACGGATTTATTTCTAATATCTTCACTATCAACGCTGGTTACCTCAAGGCTCCATACTGTCTCCTGTTATCTTTCTATTTACATTAATAATATTCTGGAAAGGACCAGGATTCCATTCTACAATTTTACAGATTATAGTAGCAAATATCTGAAGTCAGTAGCAAATATCTGCAGTCAGCAGCAAGTCGTTAACTTTAAAAAGATCTGCGAGGAATTCTATCTTGGGGTGACAGTAACCAAGTAAAATTTAACGCTACAGAAACCGTGGTGGTAGTTTTTTCTAAAAATGTTAGCGTTGCTAAACTCGACATAGTTATGTCGGGGCACTCCATTCCCCTAACATCGTCACTCAATTTGTTGGGCGTTAATTTAAGAGCAAATATGTCCTGGCATGAACATGTTGCAGGCATAGCAAGGAGAGCTTCTCAAAAGTTGGGAATATTATTTCGGACCCGAAAGTTTTAGACTCCACAACTGTTAATTCTTTACAAAGCTCAAATTCGACCAACTATGGAATACTGCTCCCATGTTTGGGGAAAGTGTTCGAAGGATGTAGCCCACTTAATTCCTCCAAAAGCGGGGCATGTTAGAAATATACGTCGCGCTGATGCTTCACATCCGTATGAGGTTCAGCTTGTTACTCCGCATACAACGCTTTTCAAGCAGTCTTTTATATGGAGAACATATCCCTTTGGAATAATTTGCCCAGCGCTGGGTTTACCACCGAGTACAATTTACAGCTATTCAAGAACAACGTAAATTGTTTTTTCCGCACGCGTGCCGCTTCTGGAGCGCTTTAGGGACTTCCCTGCAGCACGTGTGCTAGACCAATAAAAAAAAAAATTAAAAAAAAATCACTGTCAAATTTGGCAAGTGACAAATTTTGTGTTACCACTCCCAAAAAACTAAGTTTATTGGTGAAAGATTTTTTTGTTACTCTAAATAGAAAAAGAGTCAATTAGGTAAGCTACTTAAAAGTTAAAATTCGGTTCAAAAACTTGAATGTCCTGTAGATCAGTACGACTTAAAATAAATATTAGGGATATATATTTTTGTAAAGGTGCTAAAAAATACAATGTAATGGTTTGATCATATGTAGAGAATGCCATTTAAAAAAATTCTATTTGGCATTGCAATCTGTCATATTTCACAAGTAACAAATTTGACTAAAATTTTTCGATACACCAAATAGGAGAATAGTAAATCAGGTGAGTCACTTAAAAGGCAAAAGTCGGTTCAAGAATTTAAATGCCCTGTATATTGGTAAGGACTAAAGATGAACATCAACTGTTGTATATTTTTGTAAACGGAGTGAAAAATACTATTTAATGGTTTGCTCATATGTAGAGAGTGGCACTCAAAACATCCTAGTTTGCTTTGTAAATTGTCAAATTTGACCAGTGACAAATTGTTTGTTACCATATGTAGCTTCTGCATAAAAAACTAAGTTTGGTACTGAAAAAATTTTCTTATCATATAGAATAGGAAAATAGTGAGTTAGTTGAGACACTTAAAAAATGTCCCTGTACAAGCTCTATATGTGTAACTATAGAACTCTTTTCCTTAAGTTTACAAAAATGTAAAGAAATTCAAGATAGAAATTTATCAACGTAATGACTCTCTTATCTATAAATTACTGGCTATTCTATCTGGAGTATGCTACATATAAGACTCGAAGCAGCATTACATTTTTTTAAAGCATAAACAATGGGTGCTTAGTTTTAAAACCTAGAGTCATTATAGGACGGAATTACCAAGGATATATTATTGTTTTTGTATAGTACACGTAAACGCGACAGAAAATTTACTTGAATCTAACAAAAAATTTAGATTACAGTATAACATTTTAAAATTTGATTTGTTAGTAAAAATGTATACGTAGTTAATTATAAAATTAATCACAAAAAGTAACAAATATTAAATGGTATTACTTATTGTGTTTTAATTTATTTCGTCATAGATATTTATGAAACTGATATGTGAAATTTCTGTTGAACCATGTTTCACCCATGAATTCGTATATTCAATTTTTTCTTTCGAAATCTGTGAGAAATGTATAAAAATGCACTATTTACTTTACTTAAAAATTATTACTGGAGAAGGAGCTTGTTTACTAATTGTATCAATAGGCGTGACGTTGAGAGAATTAAAAATTGGTTCTCGAATGTTGGGGAAGCTGTGCTGTCGCTTGATTGGTTAAACACAGGAAAATATACCCTGAGAACGTGAGTACGATCACAGCCAATACCAAGAAAACTTTCCCAATTCTCTTGTGGTGTGAAATACCTTCATTTATTCTATTGTTTTTTTTTTATGTTTTGGTAAAAGTTAACGTTTGTAAAATCCTTGACGTGTATTATAAACACTCACGAACTGACGAAACAGTCAAATATGGCTCTGAAGTTGGGATCGTTTGGTAATGACGTCAATATACGAGAAAATTGAAAATTGATTTTCGATTGTAGGGGGAAGACGAGGAAACAGATCTACGACTAGCAGGCGGCAGCGGAGTTGAGTTGTCATTTAGTTGGTTAAAATGCAGAGACGTATACCCTGAGGTCGTAGGGTTGATTCCCAAAGGCACCATTTTTTTTTTTTAATTCTATCTTGTGATTTTGTCAACACCTTTATATATTTGCAGTTTCAAAATTATTAATTTGACGAAGTGTAGACAAAAATGCTTAACGTACGCTAATGTTTCAGATTCTGTCCATATGTTTTGCCATATAATAAAAGGTTAGGCCGCCAGACACATTTATTATAGTACGCTTTTTATCTGCCCCCTTGTAAAAAAGGTAGACAATCAGATAAAGATAATGTATTAAGATAGTATAGTTAAAGGTATATTTGATGAGCATGTAAAGAAAGTGTAATTTACACATTTAAAAAACAGCTGCTTTTAATAATATATAAAATTTTAAACCTAAATAGCATGGGAAAAGTACACAGAGATATAGTATTCATAGATAATTTGTGATTAAAATTATAAAACAAAACAGGAAAAGTTAGGAGGCATAATGAGCTTCTATGTGACTATTGAAGATTACAATATATTATAAATTCAGCCTAAAAATAGCTCAGTGGCGCGAAAAATAAAATAGATTTAACATCATGGTATCATCAGAAACCAAACCAAATCAAAACAAAAAATGAATTTCAGAAATTTTCGTTACTATAAACAGATACAAATTGGACTAATTTTTATACCCAATATCAGTAAAAAATAAAGCACAGAAATTCCACACCTCACTGGACGTATATGTAAAGCTGCCTAAAGCCGAAAGCACGCCTTCGGCCTAAAGCGGCGGGATGTGGTGCTTCTGTGTAGATATAAAGGTAAACGATCAAAAGTTAGACCATATATCTTCTCTGTTCACGTACAATTGACATCGTGGTATCATTAGAAACCAAACCAAATCAAAACAAAAATTTAATTTCAGAAATTTTTGGTCACTATAGACAAATACAAACTGAATTAATTTTTATACCCAATAACAGTAAAAAATAAAGCACAGAAATTCCACACCTCACTGGACGTATATTTAAAGCTGCCGAAAGCATGCTACATGCCTTCGGCCTAAAGCGGCGAGGTGTGGTGCTTCTGTGCTTCTAATAATATAGGTAAAAGGTAAATAATAAAGGTAAACAATCAAAAGTTAGACTATGGGACCTAAGGAGAAACAATACAATTAAAAAAATATTTAGTCAGGCATTATCATAAGCGGAGAGCAATGTATAAAAAGTGTATATATAAAGTTCCTAAAACTATAAATATACCATAATTGTAAAAATAGTATTAGATATCTATAAATATATATACACCATACATGATAGTACTGTAAATAAACAATCTAAATAAAGAGAATGAGGTTATATATAAGGCGCGAGAGAGAAGTACGAAAGAGTGAACATATGAAAAAGAGAGAGTGACTGCAACAACAACATTTGTAATTAAGATAAACTATTAAGAATAAGATTAATAACACGTAGGTTAAAAAGTTTTGGGTCTGAAACATAGATGTCGTCCTTTTCAAAAAATCCATATAATTCTCAGAGGAAGTACCAACCTTCAAATGATACATGTCAAGATTTCGTGATATTTTGACGATTAGTTTACAAGTTACAAGTTACAGTGGGCTACTTTTGATATTTTCAAAACAATGGAAAAAATCGAATTTCGTATGTTGATTAAATATTGTTTTTGATGGGAAAAAATACGTTCAAGCAAGGCAATGGCTTGATAAGTGTTACGGAGACTCTGCTCGTGGAAAATCACTTATCATTTACTGGTATGCTGAATTTAAACGCGGTCGTACAGATACAAATGATGCTGAACGCTCTGGACGTCCAAATGAGGTGGTTACACCAGAAAGCATAAAAAAATTGTTTTGAATGACCGTGAAGTGAAATTGCGTGGGATAGCTGACATCCTAAAGATTTCAAAAGAGCGTCTTGGTCATATTTTGCATGAACATTTGGGCATGAGAAAGCTCTGTTCGAAATGGATACCTCGTTTGCTCACAGTGGACCAAAAACAACAACGTGTTTATGATTCTGAGTGCTGTTTGGACCTGTTTAAACTCAATAAAAAGGATTTTTGCATGCGATATGTGACAATGGATAAAACATGGATCCACCACTATACATCGGAATCAAATGGACAGTCAGCTGAGTGGACAGCAGCCGGTGAAAGCCGCCCGAAGTGACCAAAGACACAACAGTCGGCTGGAAAAGTTTTGGCCTCTGTATTTTGGGATGCGCATGGAATAATTTTCATCGACTATTCAATAGTGAATATTATATAAAGTTATTGGTGCATTTGAAGGCAGAAATCGCAAAGAAACGGCCCAAATGAACAAGAAAAATTGCTCTTTCATAAAGACAATGCACCGTGTCACAAGTCAGTGGTTATGATGGCAAAATTGCATGAAGTGAAGTTTGAATTGCTTCCTCATCCATCGTATTCTCCAGATTTGGCCCCCAGCAACTATTATCTATTCGCAGATCTCAAAAAAATGCTCGCGAGAAAAGAGATTTGGCTCCAATGAAGAAGTTATCGCCGAAACTGAGGTCTATTTGAAGACAAATCCTTCTACAAGAAAGGTATAGAAATATTAGAAAAAGTATTGGACTGATTGTATCGCTCTTGAAGGAGACTATATTGATGAATAAAGTCGAATTTTGCAAAAAAAAATGTCTTTTAAGTAGCTAGACCAAAAACTTTTCAACCTACATGTTATATATAAAAAATTAAACCTTGTTTAAGCTACTATGTACCTGATAAAATCAAGTTTCGGTTTTTTTGAAGAATTTTTCCCAACAAATTATATGCAATAATCCTACCTAAAATAAACACTTTTCTTTTAAAACACCTACATAAAAAAAAAATTACAAAAGTTATGTAAGACTCTCGGAAATGACTGGACGACATAGAATATACATAAGATTTAATACTAAGGCAGGCCACAAGCCAGCCCTAGGGCTCAATTATAAATGAGAATATTGTTTAGAGTATTTGTAATAACTAGAAAAGTCAGAAAACCTTGTAAATAATATTTGCACACTAAAGAGATAGTGAATCTCAATCTAAATCTGTGTTTGATTAACTAATTTTGCTTATAACCAGTTTCATTTCTACATTATAAATGGCCAATTTTTGGGTACCATACAATTTTGTTATATCAATTAGAACATACCTTATAGTTCTTTAAAAAGAAAAATAACAGATTTACAAAGCTCCAAGAAATTTATTAGAGCTAAATTGCTTATTAATGTGACTTATATTTTGTTGTTATTCCTTTCTAGAGTAAAATGTCATTGTCAGTAATTTTTTTTGGAAGCTGTGGATTATTTTGAAGCTATTTTTAATTGTTTCTTTTAATAGCAATGAATATAATTTTAAATAACAGGAATTTACTGCATTTAATTTAGAGGAGTTTAAGTTCGGGTTCTATTTCCCTAGTCTATACTGTGAAAAGGTACGCTTTCTACGTCATCGCCATGCTAAACTTGAATAGTCAATTTCTTAATTTTTTTAGTCATTATTGTGTATCTGCTCAAGAACCATTCAAGAGGTAATTCGATTCTCCCGTGTGTCTCTTGCCCGTGATGTCGTACTCATAATTTGATCATTTACTATTTCTAAATTCCTTAAGTTATACTGCAGTAGTGTATTGACGTCCGAAGACGTCAACTTTTACTTTCCTCACTTATCGCGAGGTAATTTTCAGATTTTAATTGTATAATATAATGTGGCGCATAACCTGAGAGATATACTTGATATACAGCTATGCAGCATACTCAGTTTATTATTTTTTATAAAAATATCCTATTTGAAAATAAATTGATATATGTTAGATTTTATCCTAAAAATAATTATAAATAATATTACTTACTCATTATTACTTGTAATGTAATTTTAGGTTATCTTGTTTCTGAAATATTTGCGCAAATCTTAATAATTTTGTTACGTAATACTTGCTAGTAAAGAATGAGTGTTATTTTGAAGGATATATGAAGGGATATACAAGCCTCTAGAAAGGGTTGTTGGGTTTAGGACCAGCTAAGAGAATGTGTTGATTTTTGAAATTCCGTTATTTGTCATAGCATATCCCTCCTTAAATATTATAATAAGCTTATTATTGATTAGAGTTTGATATTAGTTTCCTAATTATGTACTTACATGAAGGGTAACAAGTTGATGACCTGTAAAGAAAACTAAATATATATACAGCTGTGGTAACTCAAGCAGTTTACTAGCTTTTTCATATTATTTAATATACAAACTAGGTGTCAGCCGCACTACGTACTCGTACATAGAAGTAGTACGTGCCAAAAGTTTTAGAGCTAATGCTGTAAAATCTGATGTAGTTACTTTCAGATTACGTGAGTTCCGTCACCTTAAGTATAGTCACTGCATTCGAAGGCATCGATTATACCATTTTTCCACTGGTGGAACATTTTTTGTCAGGTACAGTCTGTCAAGTAAGAACATGACTGCTCGTATTCTTAAAAAAAAGTGTTTCGAGAAAATTTGTTGCCATCAATGTATTCTTTGGTGGGTTAACAACGGCGCAACTACCTTAGTAAGTTGTCCAATCACATTAATAATTGCCTGGCTTCTTCGAGGCATGCCGTCGACGAGATTTTTCGAATCTCGCTTAACAACTAAGTCAAACTTCTCAGACTCTTTCCTCTGATCTTTCTCTTGACAAGAGACCAAGCGTTTTCAAGAGGATTGGCGTCCGGAGATGGTGAGGGTCCCTCTGGTATCTTAGCGTGGGCTCAAGCGAGCCACTTCGCGACATGATTTTCGCCCAGCAAAGGTTTCTTAATCTTGCTTCGGAATTTGACACCATGATCAAGAAAATGCTGTCGAATTGTCTCATGGGACACATTCAAATCCGATTATCTTAATTTTACCGCTTCTTGATACAGCGTCAATTTCGGGTCCAGTGAAAACGAAGACATGATTCGTTTTTGGACTTTTGGAGTGACTTTGCCTACCGAGCTACGTTTTGACAAGTCGTCGATACTTTTCGTCTCATTAAAATGATTTAGCCACTTCTTCACACACGATACCGACTTTTTAATATATTAAGCGGCCACGGAATGTGTCATTTCAGGCCCCTTTGACTAGGAACAAAGAAAGACTGCCGAACCGACTCGCAAAAAATGACTCATTTTGGATTTACGTGATTTCGACGAAAGTTCGGAATCGACTGATATTTTTACTAAAATGCATAGTAGACAAAGATTCCCTTTACCGATTTTTTGTTTGAATCGCTAGAATCGCATCTACCAAAAATGAATTATCTCGGACACGTTTTTACTTGACAGACTGTAGATGCTATCAGTACCGTCTCGAACGGCAACCCTGTCACTTCATCTTAATATGGGGAAACAGCCCGAAGTCACTGCGTGCCAAATTAGGCGAATAATGGGAGCTAGGGATGACAGTAATGAGATTTTTCGCCACGATTGCGTACAGAACGAACCGTGGGCCAATGTTGAATCGTGATATAAAAGGAAACTCTTTTCGCTCCTCAGCCATTTTCTAATCAATCGAAAGTTTCAGAGATGCTCAGAATTGTCCGACCATCATCACGATTGATTTGTTGAAATTTTGTGATGATTTCATACGGGGTTACATTCAAAGGTCTTCTGAAGTTCTCACCGTCTAACATCGAAGTTCGACATATCCTTAAATCGCCAAAACCACTTAAAAATTTGTATACGACTCAGGACTTCATCCTCAAAATGGATTCTGAATCATTTCATACATTTCAGTAGCACTTTTTTCTAGTCTAGAATAAAATTTCACTCATACGCGCTGCTCTCTTTTCGTCTCTAGAGAAAACGAATTAGACCTTTACGCAAACAAGCACACAGAACAAAATTAAACTATTTGGTAAGTTGAAAACGCAGCGTTGTAAAGGATGTATCTACCCATCGGCACAAGTCGATACTGTTTCGCTATATATACATATATATATATATATATATATATATATATATATATATATATATATATATATATATATATATATATTATGGGCCTAGCACACGTGCTACAGGGAAGTTCCTAAAGCGCTATAGGAGCGACACGTGTGCGGAGGAAGCGGTTCACGTTGTTCTTGAATCGCTGTAAATTGTACTCGGTGGGAAACACAGTCCTGGGCAAATTATTCCAAAGGGATGATGTTCTCCGTATAAAAGACTGCTTGACAAGCGTTGTCCGAGGAGTAACAAACTGAACCTCATATGGATGTGAGGTATTAGCGCGACGTGTACTTCTAACATGCACCGCTCTGGGAGGAATTAGCGGGCCACATCCTTCGAACACTTTCCATGAAAATACTTGTAGAATAGGCTCAAGTCGCCAACCGTTTTTTCGATGCTCCGAATCAAGGCCGCCGGTCAGTTCCGGGTCTCCAGTCAGACGAACAGCTCTTCTCTGAATAGAATCCAACAAATGCAGTGTATGTTTGGGACCGGAGCTCCAAACATGGGAGCAGTATTCCATAGTTGGTCGAATTTGAGCTTTGTAAAGAATTAACAGTTGTTGTGGCGTGTAAAGCTTTCTGGTTCGAAATAATATTGCCAACTTTTGAGAAGCTCTCCTTGCTATGCCTGCAACATGTTCATGCCAGGACATATTTGACCCCAAATTAAAGCCCAACAGATTGAGTGACGATGTTAGAGGAATGGAATGCCCTGACATGACTATGTCGGGTTCAGCAACGTTAACTTTTTTTAGAAAAAACTGCAGCCTGGGTTTTCGTAGCGTTAAATTCCACTTGGTTACTGTCACCCCAAGATAGAATTTCTTCCAGGTCTTTGTTAAGTTGAATGACTTCCTGCTGTCTGCGGATATTCGCCTGAGTAGTCGATGTCCGAGCGTTCAAAGTGAATGAAGAAATAAGTGTACTGTCATCTGCAAAGCTGTAGATTGGATTCTTGGTCTTTTCCCGCAGATCGTTAATATAAAATGAGGAAGAGAGTAGGAGACAGTATGGAGCCTTGGGGTACACCGGCGTTGATAGTGAAGGTGTTAGAAAGAAATCCGTCGACTGCCACTCGTAAAGAACGCTCTCTGAGGAAACATGAGAGCCACAAACAGAACTTTTCACACATACCATAAGAACGTAGCTTAGCTAACAGCCCATCCTGCCAAACACGGTCGAATTCCTTGGATATATAAAGAGCAAACCGCTCGAGATTCTCCAAAGTGTTCAATTGCGTTGTCCCAAATATGTGTTACATAGGTCAGAAGATCTCCTGTTGATCTATTTTTACGAAAGCCATATTGGTGATCGCTAATAATGTTGAATCCTTCAAGATGTTTTAGAAGATGCTGATTGATAGCCTTTTTCCATGACTTTCGATATTATGGAAAGTAGTGCGATTAGTCGGTAATTATTTGGCAAGGTCTTCTTGCCTTTTTTAGGTATCGGCTGAACTGTCGCACATTTCCAGCAGGAAGGATATAGGATAGGTTGAAAAGTCTACAGAAAACTGGTGTTAGTTCCCTCGCGCAGTTTTTAAGAACTATGGCAGGTATTCCGTCAGCGCCAGAAGCCTTTTTGGTGTCTAGCGTCATCAAATATAGCGTTAGACCAGGAATTTTTGGATAGCATGACGTATGTATCTTCGTTAAGTATATGGATCACTTATACAGAAAATATGTATTAGAAATAAGGATGGAACTCGTTAAAATTCTCCATAGCAGGTGGATATTCTCGGAAAATATAAAAAACATTGCTTTGTGCATTTGTCGAGTTATTATTAAATAATAATGTAATTAATAATTATATTCTAAAGCGTGGTAAGATTTTCGTGATTTTTACTTTCCTTGCTAAAGAAAAGTAGGTTATTGGTAAAAAAATTACTCTTCGAGTTTTTTACTTTTCTTGACGTTTTAGGGGTCTAGATCACAAAATACGTAAGGAGTTATTAGAATACGATGGGAGTTTGGAAAGGTTGCGGCATATACATGCCGTGCTATACTTCTCTTTCGGGGACATATATTACCAAAACCTAAATAAATTATGAAAATAATGTAACTACTTTTTCAAAATTACTATTTCTTTTATAAAAAAAAAAATTCTAAACATTCAGTACACTCACTCACTTTGTAAAGAAATCAGCGTGATTTAAAAAAAAATATATCGCCCTGAAAACTACCTTCGAAAAGTAATTTTATCAAGAAAAAAGTCAAATATACTTAAACATAAACAGATATATGTCAGTTGTGATGAACCAGTTAAACACTGTTACACTGGGAAGACTTTATATCCGATAAACTAGGCAATATTTAAATAAGAAATTAAATGGTCATAAATATTATTAACTAACCGGTCAATAAAAATTTTTGTTACGGAAGTATAAAATGATCAGTGACTTCACCAAGCACATCCCAAATGAGTTTTTCAACAAAGTTTTTCTTCAATCTTTAGTGAAAACTGATGACCTTCAAATTTTGTTTTTTTTTATATACCAAATACGTTATTACAGGTAATGCACTCGTGATAATTTTCGTTCAATCTACACCCTGTAGAGAATATTCTAGAATTTTTTCAAAGTTTTTTGATCAATACTTTTCCAGATAAGGGGTGGGACAGCGATTTTTCGCACTTTTCTAAAAATAGTACAGAGAGAATTGTATTACATTATATAGATTTTTGAACTCTTCTTTTTACAAGCTTTCATTTGACACCCCACTCGATCACCTAGTTATTTTTTTTTCACTTCTAATTTCACCCCCCAAACTAACCCTTAAGCCAAAATCTAACTTTCAAACGTACTTTCTATGTCAAATAGTTTCGGAGAAAATCGGGTGTGACATACGGACATACCGGCAGACGGACTGACGCCGAAGTGATCTTATAGGTGTTACGTACGGAACACTAAAAACGTCTTCAAACTCCATTTTGTTAATTTTAACAAAACTTAATTGTTAAAAGCCGAAAATTAGACACAATGAAATATTTTAGGTGATATTGCAAATTAAAAAAAAAATCGGTAATATAAAACTCACTAAAATATCTTCTTCTTCGGATACCATGACTGTTCAATGATCGTTGGTAATCATATTGGCTACCATGTTGATGATGATCATTATATCGACAGCAGCTCGGAAGAGTTGAACCGTAGACTTTCCGTACCACTGCCTCAAATTTTCCAACCACGATGTTCTCCTTCTCCCTGGGCTAAGTCTGCCTGGAATCTTTCCCTCTATAATCAGATGCAAGATTTCATATTTTTCTGAATGTCTGATAATCTGGCCAAAATATTCTAATTTGCGGCGCTGGATGGTCGTGCCCACCTCCAAGTTCTTGTCCATGCAAGTGAGAAAGCTATTGTTACTAATTCTGTCCATCCACTGATTTTTAGCAGTCGTCGATACACCCACATCTCGGATGCCTCTAGGCATTTAAGCATTGCTCTACTTAGAATCTATGCCGTACAAGAGAATCGGAAAGATATAGCAGGCTACCATTTTCATCCGTAGTTTCAATGATAAGTCGTGACTAGTTAAGAATTTTTTGTTCTTGATAATTGCAGCTCAGGCCTTCTCTATTCGAATTTTGCCTTTCATAGTCGGGTCTCAGTGGTCGTTGATATTGCTACCGAGATACATCAATTTATCAATTCTCTCTATCTTTGTGCCACTATCTTCAATATTAGATTCTATGTCTATAATTTATATTGAGCCCAATTGTTTCACGTTATCTGTAAGTTTTTCTGGATCTTTTTCGTTATTATTAGTAATTAATGTATCATCGGCCTATGTGATATTATTTATGTTACCGCCGTTAATGTTGATTTCTTCAGTGGTAACAGTGAATTCATTCATTGAATATTCCCTCCAAAAAGAGGTTGAGCAACAAGGGCGATAGAATACAACCCTGATGCACTCCCCGCTTGATTTTAATTTCATCTGATAGTTGATGCTCCAACTATACTTTAGCTATCTGTTGCCAGTACAATTGACGATGCCTTTGTCCTCTGTACCGGTCGTTTTTAAAATCTCTAGAAGATTTTCGTGGCGTACCTTATCAATGTCTTTTTCAAAGTCAATTGAACAAAGGAACACATTTTGGTTGACATCGCGACCTGTCTGGATCAACACATGGATACCAAACAGTACCTCTCTAGTTTTTAATCCGTTTCGAAAACCAAATTGACTGTTTTCAATTCTTTCTTTGCGTTTATTATATATCCTGCTATGCACTCTCAAAAATATTATTAAAATGTGGGTCATGAGACTAATTGTTCGATGGTTACTACAACTGGTTACTCTGTTCTTTTTGGAATTATGAAAAACGTTGATTTTAGCCAATTAGTCGGTAGTATTCCGGTCTCATAAATGGCATTAAAAAGTTAGGACTTTTATTCCTACATTACCAAACAGTTTCAAAATTTCAGTGCTCATGTCCAGCTGCTTTACTATTTTTTGTAATATCAATCATGTCATAAATATATATATATATATATATATATATATATATATATATATATATATATATATATATATATATAGTCTGATCAATGTATCTTTGCAGTCATGTGAGCAACGCGACGTAAAGAATATTCATACGACTCAATCGGTTGTCGATTCAGTGTCGACGGTCTGAGTTTTAAATGACAATTTCAAAAGTCAAAATAGAATTTAAAATTTTTTATCCGGTTTGGTAATTAACGAAAACTACGGATATATTAAATGTGTATGATGTGTAAAACACCCTAGTTCTTACTTGTGAAGGACATTTACCTCTCTGCATAAATCCAACAACTAATATCACCTATTTTTATTTTTCAGGTTGCTATTAGATTATTTCCTGAGTTAATTTAGTTTATTTATTTATTTATTTATTTATTTATTTATTTATCATACATGCCTTACAGGTAACAAGACCCAACTACAAGGCCGGAGATACAGATAAGAGCCACTATACATAGAAATGTAATACAATAATAGAGTATTAAGCAGATACAAATTCCAATCACAATAATAATAATAATAAAAACAATTAAATATTAAAACAATAAGAAAAGAAAGATGCCACAGCCCCTCAGTGTTGCAATATTTTACCTATCGTTAACATAGATGTGTTGAAAAAGTCGATGCTTATTTCTTGATTATACATACTACACATTGAAAAAAGTGGGGAAAATTTTAATATATTTGTTCTTGGAACAGGTAGATAAAAAAGTGTTATATTGTCTGCTAGTTATACGCGGCACACTAAAATTTATTCTTGACAGAATAGCGGGAGAATCTATATCATTATTCATAATTTTGAACAGAGTCGTCAGGAGCAAGTAACCACGACGAACCTTTAATAACGAGCAGCCGTTATCTGCAAGTAGTACCTCATGCGGAAACCCCTGTTGTGGATAGATACCATCTCGTTTAAAGCTAATATATTTTAAGAATTTGCGCTGGACCCTCTCCAGATTATCAGTATGGGTGTCATAGCCTGGAGACCAGACCGTAGCAGCGTATTCCAATTTAGAACGAACATAACAAATATATAAAGTTTTAATTACGTCAGGATTATGAAAGTCACCGGTGCAGCGTGCAATAAAGCCATATGTTTTAAAAGCTTCGGAGATTATGGTATTTATATGATCTGTGAAAGAAAGTTTTGGATCAAATGTTACGCCCAAGTCCCTGAAGACATTCACACGGGAGATACTACTGTTATCCAGCAAATAGTTATGAATAATCGGTGAGATTTTATTTGAGAAAGACATGATGTTACATTTCTTAATGTTAAGCTGTAAATTGTTTGTTACGCACCATTGGCCAATTATCTGTAAGTCCTTCTGAAGATTTATGCAATCCCGAATACCTCTCACCCCTGCTGTATAATTTTACATCATCGGCATAGAGTAAATAACCAGCACCTAAACCCTCCCAATATCATTTATAAAGAGATTAAAAAACAATGGTCCCAGTACAGATCCTTGGGGAACCCCAGAAGTAGCATCATAAGATCTTGATTTGGAGCCATAAATTTCCACATATTGCTTACGATTAGTAAGGTAAGAATGAATCAAAGATATTAATGAGCCTGAAAAACCAAAGTTAGTTAGTAGTTTATTAAGTAGGAGAGAAAAATCCAGCCGATCAAAGGCTTTGGTGAAATCTAAATAAATGATATCCATTTGGCAACCCTCGTCAATTGCCTCTGCTATTTCTTGAGTTATAGTAATTAAGTTTGTAGATGTAGACCTACCCTTGTAGAAACCATGCTGATGAGGGGTTATCAAGTTTTTCGTAGCATAAAATATATGATCGTGTAATAAAAATTCAAAGATTTTACTAAAATTACATATTATTGACACTGGCCTATAATTATTGATATCTGATCTATCTCCTTTTTTAAAAACAGGACTGACTTTAGAGGTTTTCCATAATTCCGGGAAAGTACTCGTCTTCAAGCTTAAGTTGAACAGAGTTAACAGTGGTTTGGCTAAAACAAATCTGCAATCACGAATAAAAAATGCTGGGAGTAAATCCGGGCCCGCAGTAAATTTTGGTTTTAGTCTTCTAATGGCATTAATAACGTCTGATTCACAAAAGGTACTGACTGCGACAATAGGCCAAGAAGCCACGACATCCTCACTGATTAATCTATCCAAGGTTGGACGGGAAAATGATTGTTCGAAATAAGTTGCAAAAGCGTTTAGAATATCTGATGCCGAGTTCAAATTACTCATGTCATAAGTCATACTACTAGGTATACCCTTCTGTTCTCTTTTGTTTTTGACAAATGACCAAAACTGCTGCGGATTAACCTTTATATATTCTCTTCTGTTCTCTGAATAAAGCATCTATAAGATTCTGTAGTATCTCGTTTTATTTCCGATCTCAACGTTTTGAACTTTTCAAACTGATCCATGTCTCCATACTTTTTATATTTTTTATGACATAAGGCTTTCTGCTTTATCTTGAGTATTACGTCACGCGAGAACCACGGAGGGTATTTCTTGCTATGACCTTTTAAATACTTCGATACATGCTCATCTATTATTTCATATAATTTTTTATAGAAACTGTCACAGGCTTCATCAATACATGTAATATTGTTTAGAATTGACCAATCGATTTTCATAAGGGAGTTATACAATATAGTATAATCTGCTTTTTTGAAATTATAGCTGCCTTGAAAATTTATTTGAAAATCGCTTTTAGCATTCATCGATTGGCAGTATTTAAATGTAACTACTAGTGCCGGATGATGAGCGTCCTCTTCAATAAACACATCGACTGCCCTTTCAACTTCGCACTTTTCATTATTATGCATCACCAAGTCTAGTATTCTATTATTTGTGTTCCTGATGTAATTGCTTTGAGTAAAACGGACGCTATTTAGGAAATTTTTAAGAACCTTTGTAAGATTATCTTCCGTTTTGTTATCTAAGAAGTCAGAGTAACGAGATACATTGAAGTCACCAAGTATGCATACATTCGCATTAGATAGGCATTGCAACGAAATTAAGCACTCAAACAAATTTTCCAACAGAAAAGTAGTTACCGGCGGGGGAATGTAAACAACAAACAGATATATAGACGAGTAGTCAAAAGTAATTTTAACGCCTATTAGATCAATTTCCGGGCAAAGTTCTGTATATGGAATTGAAACCATGCTTGCTCTAAAGCTTTGATCAACACCAATCAGCACGCCACCTCCACGCGATTTATTTATTTCTGAAAAATTTCTATCTTTACGAAAAATATTATACCTGTCACAAATTATTTTGTTGTTAGTAATAGAAGAGTCCAGCCACGTTTCTGTGATCGCTATTAAATCATAACAAGAACAAGTTGAATTACTAAGCACGTCAACTGTTTTAGTTCTAAGTCCACGAGTATTTTGATAATAGACTGAAAAACAATTATTAAGCAATAAGCGATTTGCTGAAGTAGGCACTACTTGAGACAAGGCGATCGATCTATTCTGAGCTACAATAGGTGTGGACGTCATGGTTAATTGCTATTGCGCCAAAATATTTGCACGAAGTATTGAACATGCATTTTTATAAACTAAACATTTATTTATATCCCAAGCAGCATGGGCAATATCTACAGCGTTACCTCGACCGGCTGCATTAAATGCTACGCAATTAGAACAGCTTAGGGATTGAGATTGACATTCTTTAACTGGATGACCATTACCACATCTGGGGCAACAGATAGATTTAGAACAGTTTTTAGAAGTGTGATTAAATTCATTACAATTATAGCATCGACTTACCTCAACACCATCAAACACACTACAGGCATCGTATCCGACAAAAACATTTCCCACCCTCATTACTTTATCATAAGTATTTCTATCCAGTTGCAACACAGCTTGAAAACGCTTGGCATCCCTCCTTAATTTACATATTTTTACTATTTCACAAGTTGCTGCAGTGGAAAAAATGTCCGAGTTGAGTTTTCTAATGACAGTTAAGAGGCTTTCTTCATTGTATAATTCGGAAAAACCAACAATTCGAACTCTCGGGTTAATGCCACGTAATTCCCGTATTTCATATGAGTCGGCAAGCTTTTTTTCGGCCAATTCTTTAAATCTTTTGTTTTCTTCCGAGTTTTTGCAACCAATAAGTATTGATCCATTATTAGATGATTTCACCTTTGCTAATTGGATATTTTAGTTTATGAGAAGTTTACAATTGTTATCTGTTAGTTATTTGAATTTTGTGTAATGTTTGTAATGAAACTACAATACACACTTAACACAGCTTTATCATATACAGGCATTATAAAAACTATAAAAAGTTGCAACGTTAAATAAAATTTTAAAATAGAGAACTGAAATATAATACTTTTAAAAACAGAAAGATATTTCATGACGTGGGCGTGGGTATAAATTATGAATAGGAGATATAAATTGCATAATCCCATTTTAATATGATTTATCAAATCAAACTAATAGCTAGATAGATAAGTCTATATTTGTCTTGCAAAATTTATAATGAATGTTGTCCAAGGGGCTTGGAATGTGTCAATAAGTATTATTTAAATTATTAATTGAATAATGACACTAAACGCTAGAAGTAGATTCTTCAATCTTGCTTCCCAACACGAATAATGATTTCTGGAATCTCTTCGATTACTACCTCACGAACATACTACTTTTGAATCAGGTTTTCTATGTGATGTACGTTGGCATGCCATACCTCTGATGTATACTTTTCTAAGGCTCTATTGCACATCTGAAGTACTTGTTTATCTCCATATTCCTCTTCACCAATGTGCTTGTTATAAAATGTTTTTGCATTTGCCCAAATCAGCTCAATTGCATTAAATTGACAGTGATAAGGAGGTAATTTCAACACTTCATGCCCATGCTCTTGAAAAATTTTATCAATTTGATATTCCTTTGATTTTTTATGAGCTTTTGCAATATCTAACAATTCTGTCCTAAACGTCTGTTTGTTATTGGGTAAACTATGTAACTACTCGAGAATTTCTTTTTTTTTTGTGCTGAAAATGGCTGTTTTTCTACTTTAATTAAATGGTATAAAGCATTATCCATTATAATTAAAAATGGTTCTTCTAAATTAGGAATCAACTGGTTTCTGACCCATTTCGTAATCATTTCACTGTTCATTTCTCTATGATAATCATGTAAAACAATAAACCTTTTACCATCAAATCCCCCAAGCTTACGAATGCTTTTAAGAAGTTGTCATCCTGCCATGATTTCCTTTGACTTTTGAAAACATCCATATTTCGTCTATGGAAACAAACTGACGGGCAATGTGTGCATTTTTGTTTTCCATATACTTTCTAAGAAAGGCTGCCCGCATTGAACAAATTCTTGGTGTCTCCATTAATGCTCAGTTGTTTTCGTCTTTCTTAAATTTGAAACCCAAATCCAAAAGTAATGTTCGAGGAATTCCATAACTGACATTAATTTTCTCTTTTTATCGCAGTTCTTTACGTAACTTGTTAATAGTAAAATGTTTCTCTAAAAGTACAATATGATTTACTTTCGATTTCACTTAAACCGATAGATATTAATAGCTACTTACTTTGTGCATACATGTCATTTAATGTATTACGAACGTCCATTTTAGAACTTTCACTCAGTTTATGGGTCTTAGCTTTTTTCCTTAGTCGTGATTTTCCAGGTGTTAAACGCAATTCATTTTTATCACTGCGAATTTTGATGCTCGCTACAGTTCTCGTACTAATCTGTAAAGCAGCAGCGACTCTCTGGAACCAGATACACCTATGTGATTTATTTACCTCTTGTACAGCATCAAGAGATATAAGAGGACCCTTGTTATTCCTTTCCGATGTAAAATACACTATTAATTTCGACACAAAATCTCTTGCTTGATTACCCAAACGTTTTCCAGGCATTTTGGTGGCTTCATATGTAGAGTATTTGGTCAATATTCCACAAATATTAGAGCTCTGAACAGAACTATTCATTAGTTAGCAAGTATATTCCAAAATTCAATAATGGGATAGAAACGATAGTGACCGTTTGCCATAAAAATTAAGGAAGTGCCTACTGCAATGCAATATACGTTGAATAAAAATTGCTGCACTATTCACGTTTTTTGTGGGAAATTCTGGTTATGTGTGATTTTATGCTAAAACTTCCGTAACACGGCTATATTTATTTAAAAAAAGTTGTTACAAACACCCTCCTTGAAGACCACAAATTTCCCACACAAAACGTGGACGGTGCAGCAATTTTTATTTTGTCAACGTCCAATGAATCGTGCATTAGACATTTCCAAAAATTAAACATAAAGATCACGTAACCTCAATCCGTCAAAGAATTATCGATTATTTTTATTGCCTATAAACTCGGCGGTACTGGCTTCTAAAACATGAAGCTATACCCAAATTCCAGGTTGTTCGCTGTCTTTCTTCCATATATACAAATAACCGAGACAGATAATAGAGCGAATGTCGTAAATAACTTCAGATGACAGAAGACCTACGTTTTTCAAGTTTTTAAATATACTTAACATGTTGACAAGAAGAATAATATATACGGATATTTACACTATATTCAGACATTTATAACGTGAATGCGAAGAATCATTGACCAGCTTTATATATATATATATATATATATATATATATATATATATATATATATATATATATATATATATATATGTATATATGTATATATATATATATATATATATATATATATATATATATATATATATATATATATATATATATATATATATATATGTATATATATGTATATATATATATATATATATATATATATATATGTATATATGTATATATATATATATATATATATATATATATATATATATATATATATATATATATAATATATATATATATATATATATATATATATATATATATATATATATATAATATATATATATATATATATATATATATATATATATATATATATATACATATATATATATATATATATATATATATATATATATATATATATATATATATATATAATATATATATACGAGGCTGGTTTGAAAAGTCCGTGCAAAGTCCGAGAGATGGCACCGCCTGCGCGTATCGAGGTCATGTTTAGTTAGTAGCATCTCTTGAATGAAAGCACATCAAGTTTCAGCCATATTGGTCTATTTCTTTGTGTTTGGCATTCGTGTGAATCAAGGAAGTCGAGTGATTTTCAAGAAATGGACGAAAAAGAATTTCGTGTGGTGATTAAACATTACTTTATGAAAGGCAAAACGCCTCAGGAGACTAAAGAGAAGCTTGATAAACATTATGGTGACTCTGCACCTTCGATTAGAACAGTTTATAAGTGGTTTCAAAATTTTCGGACTGGCAATATGGGCACAAGTGACGCTGAACGTTCTGGACGGCCTGTGGAGGTTACGACTCCAGAAATCATTGATCAAATCTATGATATGGTGATGGATGACAGAAGAGTTAAGGTGCGTGAGATTGCTAGTGCTGTGGCATCTCGACTGAACGGGTACATAATATTTTGCATAAACATTTGGACATGAGAAAGCTATCCGCAAGATGGGTGCCGCGATTGCTCACGCTTGACCAAAAAACGGAATCGTGTGAAGTGTTGCAAGGATGATTCGCAGCTGTTTAAGAAGAATCCGTAGGACTCTAAGCATCGTTTCGTCACTGTGGATGAAACATGGATACATTAGTATACTCCTGAGACCAAACAACAATCTAAACAATGGGTTACCAAGGGGGAATCTGCACCAAAAAAAGGCGAAGACCGTTCCTTCGGCCCCAATTTGAAGAAATGGCTGGCGGGACAAAGATTTTATTCAAACGAGGATGTGATTGCAGACACTAATGGATATTTTGCAGACTTGGACAAATCCTATTATTCGGAAGGGATCAACAAACTAGAACATCGTTGGACGAAGTGTAGAAGCCTAAAAGGAGACTATGTCGAAAAATAAAAAAGGTTTACCCCCAAACACATAAGTAGTTTTTATTTTTGCACGGACTTTTCAAGCCAGCCTCGTATATATATATATATATATATATATATATATATATATATATATATATATATATATTCTTGGTTTTTTGAATTTTCTTGAGAATTTTTAAGGTTCATAAATGAGAAAAGTACTTCTTGAAGCTACATTTATTACAATACGTTTCAACCAAATTATCTTGGTCTTCATCAGTCGTATTTATAATCAAAAAGGATTTTTCATTATTCATCAAACAATTATCGAAAAATTTTATTATTTTACGGATATTAACATATTAATCGTCATATAAAACACTAATATAATAAACTATTTAAATATACTGTTAATATAAAATAAAATAAAAATTATTTCCGCATTTCACTGTAACAAACAGAAACAACACGCATTCGACATATCTCCATGAAGGTGTGATTCGGCTATAAAACACAAACAAAAATGTACGGTTACAAAACCGAATCACACCTTCATGTACAGTGAAATGCGGAAATAATTTTTATATTCTTTTATATTAACAGTATATTTAAATAGTTTGTGATATTAATGTTTTATATGACGCTTAATATGTTAGTATCTGGATAATAATTAAATTTTTGCGATACTTGTTTGATGCCTAATCAAAAATCTTTTTGGGTATAAATACAGCTGCTGAAGACCAAGACAATTTGATTGAAACTTATTGTAATAAATGTAACCTTAAGAAGTACTTTTCTCACTTATGAACCTTAAAAAATTCCCAAGAAAACTCAAAAACTAAGTATATATATATATATATATATATATATATATATATATATATATATATATAAACATATAAAATGGTGGGCACTTTCCCACCTAAACAGTGATTATTAATCTTTTTCTATATCCTATATATAGTGACAAAAATGTAGGGATATCCGTCAGCGTTGTCCGAATGCCCAAACATACGTTTGTGTTTCACAGTACTTTTTAAACAATGCGGGAGTGCTGCCAGGTGCGTTATTGCATTTCTACAATAACTACTGCCTAAACGATATTGACATAGGATATAATAGAGTTATGTCTTTAAACATTTTTAAGAAGCCAGAAAATATTAATTTTATTTTATTTACTATTAACTAATTTCTGGATAATCATTGGACTATAGCAAACGCAATATATATTACCATATATTACCGAAACCTAATTAAACTATAAAAATGACGAAGTAGTTTTTAAACTACTATTTTTTATACAAAAGAAATAGTATAAATTTAATTTCATCAGATATTTTAAAATCAGATTTCTTATTGTAACGGAAGATTTGCCAATATTTTGTGTAATAATTTTTCAGAATGGAAAGTATATATTTTTCCCGATATTATTCTTTAGACACGCAATTCGTAGATTAGTGCTGAGATTATATTTCTATACCCTTCGACTGTAAAAGTTTCGTATGAAATAATGAAATTGGATTTCCGTGATAAATGTGACATTAAAGCATATACATTTTTATATAAATAAATTTAATAATTTTATTATTTTGTTGTATTACTTTCATTACATTTAATAAAAATATTTATAGATGTATATATGGATGTACTCAAAATTGGAAACATATTTTCAGAAAAAAAATTACCACACAATGCTTGGACTCTAGATTACATAGACATAAATACATAATGTCTCCAGCTTTACTTATGCATGAAACAGACGAAAAACCTGAACTTTTTTTCTTACACTTAAATTATCACTCGAAAACCAATGAGTGTGACAAACTTTTTGTAAAAGAAACCACATACAATAACAAAGAACATCATGATGAAAAAAACATTAACAGTCTCATATTTACCATAATTTAATACTATAGTATACGTACAATGGATGCCTCCACATAAATTTATATTATCAATTAATATGTAACTAAAAGTATATAAACGTATACTTTTAATAATTCTAACCTGAATTAAAACCTCAACAACAAATAACAATAGTTAAAATTATCTTACCATCTTAGAGACAGCCACAGAATCATGAATTTCGAGGTGAGTATTTTTTTATATATAAGTTTTATTAATTATATACACATTTTTTCTTATTTATTTCATCTTATATTTTTGTTTATTTTCATTACTATTTAGATCATGTAAAAATTGAATTTACCTTATCTTACTTTTTTTTATCAAATTAAAATTTTTAGAACCCATATAGTATTATAAACTAAAAACTATTTTAAAAACTACATGAGACCAAAGAATGAATATCCAGTTAGTGACTAAAATAATATATATATATATATATATATATATATATATATATATATATATATATATATATATATATATATATACATATATATATATATATATATATATATATATATATATATATATATATATATATATATATATATATATTATATATACATATATATATATATATATATATATATATATATATACATATATATATATATATATATATATATATATATATATATATATATATATATATATATATATATATATTACCCGTACAAGAGACATTAAATAAAAGTCAATATTATTTTGAATATTATTATGTTTCACTCTCAAGTAAAGTTTCGAGCCTACTAGGTGTATCTAAATAGCATATGAAATAAAATATTGTATGAAAATATGTAACACCTTATGTGAAAATGTACAGCCGAAATTATTATTTATCTAACCAAAGGGATCCCGTTAAACTGATCTCTATAGCAGTAGCAAAATAATTATCAGAAATGAAAGTATTAGTTTAAAATGGAAGAATTTAAAAAAATATATATTTTTAGCATTTTCTAGCCTTATATTTCAATATTCCTGATAATGATTTGCTACTTACCATCGAGAGGAACGCAAAAGAAAGAGGAATCATAGACATCAGATCACTACACATATTTATAAACTTCTTTCACACCAAGCAAACCAGCCTCCACATAGCAACAGTGAAAGCAGACAAAAACTACACTACACACCTCTCTACTTATCCTGGGCAGACCACCCAGCAGACATACACAGTCACACCCAATTATAACAGGAAAAGATGAAAACGTGGTCAGAAAAAACACTCCACGGAAAACACAGATACCACTTAGAACAAGACCATGTAAATAAAAACCAATCGTACATCTGGTTACAGGATGGGCAGCTATTCCCTGAAACAGAAAGCTTCTTACTTTCCATCCAGGATAAAGTCATATTAACCAGAAACTACCAAAAGCATATCATCAAGGACCCAACTGTTATAGAAAACAGATGCAGGAAATGCCACCAGGAGAAAAAAAAACGATCGAACACATAACAAGCGGATGTAAAATATTAACGTGAAAGTGGTTCACCAAGCACTAGCCACAACAAGCAAACTCATAGAAAAAACAGATCCCTACTACAAATACATACCAACATTCATACTTGAATATAAAGATTACAAGCTCTACTGGGATATCAGTATCCATATCCGCCAATAAATCCGATATTACTTTTCAGTGCAAAAAAGAAAAGGTCACCTATCTAATTGACATAGCTGTCTCCAACGACACAAACATCCAAACGAAATACACGGAAAAAATCTCCAAATACACAGACCTTGCAACAGAAATAAAAATGCTATGGGAACAAGAAAAAGTCATCATTGTCCCCCTCATCATATCAGCCACAGGCCTTACACCAATAACATTAACACCACACTTGGTACAATTAGGACTCAACACAAACATACACAGAAACATTCAGAAGTCAGTGATTTTGAAAACATGTAATATTGTCAGGTCATTCCTTAATACACCATGGTAATAGCGTTTGTGCTGACTTGGCTTAGGCCCGTTAGCCAAACATGGAACCACATTGACCAAATATGAGAAAGCACTTTTTTGTCATTATATATATATATATATATATATATATATATATATATATATATATATATATATATATATATATATATATATATATATATATATATATATACAGTCCCTGGCCAAATTATTAGACGCACTGTATTTCTTTTAGTAATTTTATGTTTCTTAAGAGTTTTTATGCAATAATGGTATATTTAAACTACAATATTATTGATTTTTATTTAAAAGAATTGTTGTAGACTACATATTTGTATTTATTTTTAACATATGGCGACACTGTGTTGACAAAGTGATACATGAACGTAAATAAGTACAAACCTGTATCAGTCGCGATCGGAATCGAGTCAGGTACGGACGTGTTTCTGTGGCTTTATGGACTATGATTGTTTGTTTAACAGTTTTATACTACTCAGTTATTAGTTTATTTTGTATGCAGTGTTTTAAAAAAGTAATTGGACTATTTTCTTTATGGGTAGAAAAGGCGATCTTTCACCACGTAAAAAAAGCTGAAGAGTGAAGGTCCTTGTGATTGCGAAAACATTTACAAACCGAGAAATGTCACGAAAATTGGAGGTTTCTGAAGCTAGTGTACGACGCATAAAAAAGAAAATTGAGTCAGGGAAGGAATTAAGCCCGAAAAGAAAGAAAAGATGCGGTAGAAAACCAATTTTTCACTCCACGGTCAGAGAGATGTTTGAAGAAAATTTGTGTAGAAAACAGATTTGCTACCACAAAGGTAATAAAATCACAACTCCAGGATGCTAGCGTAAATGCTTCTGAGCGCACTGTTCGAAAAAAATTGAAAGAATTAGATTTTAAGGCCTGTCGCCCCGCCAGGAAGCTCAAGTTAACAGCTGCAATGAAAGCAAAGCGCCTGAAGTGGGCCAAACAATGGCAAGACAAAGATGTGGACTTCTGGAGATCGGTAAGATACAGCAATTTAATCAATAATTGATACATTATTATCATTTTCAGTTAAATAAAGCAAATAAACATGGAAGTTTATATATTTTTCCTATTTTTGACAGGTTTGCTACAGTGACGAAAACACATTCGAAATTTTGCAGAATAAAGCTCAGTATGTGCGTCGTCGTCATGGAGAAAAGTTTCATCCTGATTGTGTCGTCCCGACGGTTAAACATCCCACCAAAGTGATGATTTGGTCAGTCATCACCGGCAAGATCAGTACAAAGAAGTATTACAAAATCGGTTGATTCCGCAGCTCAGAGAATGCTTTCCAAATGGGGAACCATTCACTTTCATGCAAGATGGAGCTCCCTGCCACACTGCTCGGTCTGTTAAAGCTTTTTTGGCAGAAAAAAATATCCCTCTGTTGGATTGGCCCTGATATGAACCCCATTGAAAATGTGTGGGAGCTGATGAAAAGAGAAGTGGCTAAAGATGTGATTACCAACAAAACCTAGCTCCTAGAAAAGATTATTCATGTGTGGAATCATCATCCTCAAATGCAGGAGACAGTACAATCTTGCATTGATAGCATGCCGCGCAGAATTAATGCTTTGATAGCGGCTAAAGGTGGCTCAACTAAATATTGACTTTTACTAACATTAATTTCACTTTTCTTTAAAACTTAATAAACTTATGCTTTTCTAAATTAATGCTGTTTTATTTATGTCAGATAAATAGGTAATTGATTGGATAATATAAAAATAAAAAACAAATCAATTTAAAATAATAAAACGGTACAATATCACTCGGTAATTAATATTTTACATGAAATCTTGCAGTGCGTCTAATAATTTGGCCAGGGACTGTATATATATATATATATATACTTTTTAAAAAAGGATAGCCTACAGAATGTGACAATTAGAGGACGGACAACTTCTCTAATAAACCACGCTAGTAAAGTAATGCTGCAGATAATAAATAACCGGCTAAGAGAGGCACAAGAGAAAACATTCTTAATGATCATAGAAAAGACGTGTGAATTTAACAGCAAGGCTTATTTATGCTTCGTAGATGACATCAAAGTGTTTGATTCTGTTAAATAGCACAAGTTATGGTCAATAATTAAGAGTACGGGAGCTCCCTTACACTTTATCCATCTTGTAGGATCCTTATATGAAAATAGTAATGCCGGAGTAAAAGTCGATCAAACTCTATCAGATTCATTTAAAATGGAAGCTAGTGTTAGCCAGGGAGGCATCTTAGCTCCATTGATTTTTAATGCATACTCTGATTACATTATGAGACGAATTCTGAAGGACTGAGATGCAGGCCAAGAAGTGATCAGCTTGAGATATGCTTATGATAAACTCATTATCGCATCTAACGACATCAAATTGGAATATATAATGAATAGATCAAACACAGTAAGCGGGGAATATGGCCTACTACTTAAGAGGTATAAAATTAAGATTATAGTCATAGATCGAACCCCAATGAACATCAAGGAAATAGCAGATTTTAAAATAGTTATTGAATTTGTATATATCGGATAATTAGTTAAAATTAAGGGGGGGTTGTTATAAAGAAATAAAACGAAGACTAAACATAGCTTGAAATGTAGTAACCAGACTGGCCAAGATTTGGATGGAATCAGCAATATCTCAAAATAATAAATTAAAAATTATTGATACACTAGTATTTCCCATAGCTACCTACGCCTCAGAAACTTAGAAGATAAATGTTGTGGCTAGAAGAAAAATTGACGCCTTTGAAATATGGGTATACAGAAGAATGTTGAGGATACCCTGGACACACCACGGTACTAATGCCTCTGTTCTAAATCAGCTGTGTATAAAGAATATATATATATATATATATATATATATATATATATATATATATATATATATATATATACATATGAATTTATCCACTTTTTAAGAGTATATGGAATGTACAATGTAGACAATTGCACTAGGTTACCAATATCTTTGTTGTAAAAGACATCAGTTCAGGAAAAAAATTGTAACGATCATTCGTCTCAAAATAATTCATTGGTGTTTCCTCAGTTTTCCAGAAAAAAGTAGGCAAAAAAATAACCCACGATGTGAATAATGAGCTAATCTGAACCAAAAACTACTCAGATACTCGTAAGCAATAAAATATCAAAAAAAAATATATTTTCACCGATATGGCTTCTAAAATTGCGAAGAAACATTAGTATAGATATTTGTAGTTAAAAATATTCTTACAAATTTAATAGAGATACAGCAGTTAGAGCTCTCCACATTCCTGCCTATTTTTACATATAATCTTAAAGTACTCTTCAGTCGGTTTACAAGTAAAGTAAACCTGATAGACCTTAGTGGCATGCAACGATTACTACTGTACTTATGGTTTATAAACGCGGGTAATAATGATTTACAGACATATCTTAGATATATACGAGGATATCTACCTAACCAGAAAGAAAGCTGTCGTTTGCACCATCTTTTTAACTAGAGAGCCCTATAGAATACTCAGATCTCGTTGCCTGTGATAATTTGCGAAACATAACTCTCATCGGTCTCTAAAAGGGCTAAATGTTTTTAAGAAATTTATTTCTGGCTAATTTTGGGTCTGGTGTAAGAAGTTTTAAGATCTATGGTCCAAAAACTTCTTTCGGAGCTAATTTTTCATGCACAATCTAGAAAATTGTAGTTTCAACTATTCCAGCATGTTTAGCAAGTACTAACAACAGTAAATCTCCAGCAAGTCGGGTGGTTTCCCCAGCTCTTACCTTAACTGGTCTTTCGGTTCGAGGGCTATCTCGGCCCCATCGAACCTGTTTATACCAAAATTTTTCTCAATAGTAAAATACGCCGCCTTTGCCGTGCACCTAGCATATACTTTTATAAATAAATTTTGATTCATTTTCTACTTTAGTGAGAAATTTTAGCACTGTGATCCTTGATTACCTTTAATTATTTTTCAGAAGACAAAAATCATAGAAACTGTAACATATATCGAACTCTAAGAAAATGCGTCAAAGTATTTATAACTGTGACATTGATTTCACGAGGCAATATTATATCTAAGATGATTTTGAAGGTTAGATGGATAACTTAAAAACACCCTACTATTATAACATAATTTTTATATCTTCATAATAGACATATACTGCTGTTAATTATTCTCAGTTATTACATATACAGCACAGTTCCGTAGCCAAGAGACTAAATTTCTAAGTTCAATATTTACAAGGTAATAATTTCGTAAGAAAAGTCTACAGCGAAGTGTGTTCGTAACCTCTATTATTTAAACAATTTAGATACTATTACGTTCAAGAAAAATAAAAATTTATTCACGCTTAATTATGGAAAAAAAAATAGTTATAATTTCCCCAGCCAGAAAAGAATAACCAAAATTAAAAGTCAGTCATTAGTAATTAAAGCACTGATGTTTAATGCAAGTTTGAAAATAAAAAGAGTGGCTTTTAGAAAACGTGAAATTTTACATGATTTAAATGAAATCCAGAATTTAATAATGTCATGAATTGTGTTTGGTTGTCGTGATTTGATGCATAAAGTAAAAAACAAAGCATGTTTACCACCGTTGTTATTAAAACAATCTGACTATAATGTGAATATTACTGTCATTAATGAAAACGCAACAATTTATGTACATTTCTGACGTTCTCACTGTCAGTTGTACAAGCTCAGTTTATTTTGTTCTGTTCTAGGTTTTCGATTGTCGATACGTAACAACTACGAGTGGAATGTTTGAGGCCTTGTGTAACCATATAAAGTACAGCACAAACAAGGGTAATATTAGGTGAGTATACATGTATAAATTTCATTAATCGTTACCAAAATGGCTTTATGAGCAGAATCGGTTTTAGGTTTTTGAACCGGAGTATACTGTATAAAATATATAAATTTTATATGACCATTAGTGCTCTGGATATCGATACAAGAGTTACAACTGTCGTTTGCCGTAAATCTGTTTAGTCGTCATGTAAAATACCACTAGTCGGTTTTGAACAGATTTTCGATTATTCCAAACTAACATGCAATATTTCGTTAAGAAATATTAAGTAAGAGCTAAATAGCGAATATACCTATAATAGTTATAGAACATTTCCGTTACCTACAATATTGAATTGCTTTAAATAAATTTTTAAAAAAATAACCTTCACCATAACCCAATTTTTACCAATTTACATTTGGAATTGGAAGAAAGTTTCCGGATTTTTTTGTAAATTTTGTTTTAATAATTAGAATATTATTATAGGTCTGTACGAACCCCTTAAATTTTTGTATGGTAATGTATTACGTCAAATTTATCTTAAATAAAAATAAACCGACCAAGTACAAGTCGGACTTGCACAATTACTGTTCGGTACGTTGATGGCTTTTAAAATAAAAATGTTTATTACGGAGGTATAAACTGATCAATGACTTTACAAAATACACCCAAATGAGTTTTCACCAAAGTTTTTTTTCCGATCTTTACTGAAAATTGTTGGCCTTGAAAATTTGTTTTTGATATGTCAGATAAATTATTAAAGGCAATGCACTCGTCATAATTTTTATTCAATCTACACCCTATGAAGAATATTCTAGGATTTCTTCAAAATTTCTTGATCAGTAGTTTTCGAGATAAGGGGGAGGAACAGCGACCTTTCGCAATTTTTTTTAAAAATAATACAAAGGAAGGTGTGCGTAAATATTACATTTTATATATTGTTTTTTCAAGTTTTCATTTGACACCCCACTCGTCATATACGTATTTGCCATATTAGTCGCCAAAATAAATTTCTATGTGCGACATTCCTATATCTTTTTCATAGCTATCTATATTTAATAATTTTGAAATTATTTAATTTGCTCTCCAAGAAGGAACCATAAATAATATGATAATACTACTACCAGCATCTTACTGATATTATCAGTTCAATGTTCCTATAAGTATCAATAATAAATAAACAAATATTTGTAACTACTACTGCAGTATATATATTCAATACGAGCAACTCCTCAGTAACTTGAGGAATATACAAATAAATAAAATTTTCAGCCGGAATATTTTTACTGAAAATCCTGTAGGCTACACACATATATATATATATATATATATATATATATATATATATATATATATATATATATATATATATATATATATATATATATATGTATATATATATATATATATATATATATATATATATATATATATATATATATATTTTTATTGGTCTAGCACACGTGCTGCAGGGAAGTCCCTAAAGCGCTCCAGGAGCGGCACGAGTGCGGAAAAAGCGATTCACGTTGTTCTTGAATCGCTGTAAATTGTACTCGGTGGGAAACACAGCGCTGGGCAAATTATTCCAAAGGGATGACGTTCTCCATATAAAAGATTGCTTGAAAAGGGTTGTACGCGGAGTAACAAGCTGAACCTCATACGGATGAGAAGCACCAGCGCGACGTGTATTTCTAACATGCACCGCTTTGGGAGGAATTAAGCGGGCTACATCCTTCGAACACTTTCCATGAAAATACTTGTATATATATATATATATATATATATATATATATATATATATATATATATATATATATATATATATATAAATAAATATTACACGTCGTAATAATATTTATAATTACCAGTTGACTATTTTCTAAATCTGCATTTTTATAAGTTATATGTAACCATATATAACCAGCTATTACAACTGATAAATATAAGTGGCAACACCAGTATGGTATCCAAAACAGTTTGGACTACCAGGAAGTGGTAAGTGGTGGCAAAGTAATTTTCTTTGCGGCTTTGTATAAGGTAACTTGAAGGTTATAATTTAGACCATCGTCGTCTACTAGACTTTACTGTATTTAAAATTTTAAATGAATGTTTGATTTGGGAAAAAAAAAACAATTTCATGAATGACATGTTCTTTTTCCATATGTACAAAATCTATTTCTTCTGAATTATGATGTTCAACATATTCACACATCTATGGCTCGTCTAAAATAAACTATTTGCGTAAAAAAGTAAAATTCTTTACCGATGATTCGTTCTAATCACTTCGCGGGTTTTCTGTTTCAGTACAACATATAACATTGTCTACAATTACCTATTTTGAGATGATTTACATGCAATTACAAGACGATAAAAGATTATATTGCTCCAGCTGAAATACGTTAGGAATAATCCAAAACGCAATGCGTGTAAAATTTGTTGTTAGTTAAATAATATTCGACAATAATCTTTGCATAGTCTAATATAATATGTTTTATGAGCGAATGCAGGACAAACAAAAAATTTACAATCCTAATAGAAATAGCGCATGGAAGGGGCTCTTAAATTATTTTCAGTGACATTTGCGTGCCTATTAATTCTTTTGCCAAGAACATATCCATTTCAGCATTTTTTTCTTAAACTGTACTTTTTTACATCCCTTGTATGTATATATATATATATATATATATATATATATATATATATATATATATATATATATATATATATATATATAAGCAAACACATATTACTAAATAAATACTTCCTCTGCCCTCGTTTAGCTTTTCAGTATCAACTTGCGCCATTACTGTTTCGTACTGTGATTGCCCTTAAAATAACAGTTTCTGTTACGGAGGTATAAAATGATCTGTGACTTCATAAAACACACCTCAAATGAGTTTTCAACAAAGTTTTTTCTGATCTTTACTAAAAACTGATGACCTTGAATTTTTTTTTTCTATATACCAGATAAATTATTAAAAGTAACGCACTCTTGATAAGTTTCGTTCAATTTACACCCTGTGAAGAATATTCCAGAATTCTTTCAAAATTTCTTGATCAGTATTTATCGAGATAAGGGGCATAGCAATTTTTTAAAAATAATACCAAGAAAAGTGTGCGCAAGTATTACTTTTATATATTTTTGAACTCGTGTTTTTACAAGCTTTCATTTGACACTCCAACAAAGTGTATTTCTTTGTTGAAAACTAATGAACTTAATTTATATATATATATATATATATATATATATATATATATATATATATATATATATATATATATACCAGATCAATTACTACTTGTAATAATTTTCATTCAATCTGCATTTTATGGCCATTTTTTTTTAAATAGCACAAAGAAAAGGGTGCGTAAGTATTACATCATAGATATTTTTGACCTCGTGCTTTCACAGGCTTTCATTTGACACCCCATTTGATGAACTGGTAATTTTTTTCACTTCAGATTTCCCTCCCAAAACTAATCCCTTAAGTCAAAAAATTTAACTTCCACAACTACACGGCTCTGATTGGGTTATCAATTCCCATATTTGTACCAGATTTTCACTTTCTATCTCAAATAGTTTCGGAAAAAAATAAGGTGTGACAGACAGACGGACAGACAGACACCGAAATGATCCCATAAGAGTTCCGCATGGAACACTAATAAAACAGTATAGTTAAGAAAGTTGTAAACTTTTTTGACCAATTAGTATAAAGAAAATTTGAATTAAAATTGATTGGATATCGTACCATTAACCTAGTTCAGTCAGAATTGAGTTTTAAATATGCCAACACTTATTTTATGTATTTTCCATTCAATAGAAAATCGTAATTAGACTTTCTCGTATTATGAATATAAATTGAATTGCACTAGTTCAGTAATTTATAATTTCATATCTTGCGTCAGGCGAAGGTAAGGAAAATTAAAACGATAAATTTCGTGATTTCGAACGTCATATGTTCTCCATATTCGCTCTAGTTTACATACCCAAAATCGTATTTAATTGCAAAATAAATGTTGACTTGCTGCACTAAACCAAAACTTTATATTGTACTAATAAATTAGATTTTATACACTGTTTCTAAGCTATAGTGCATTTGAAACGTGAATTTTTAATGTGTAATATCTTTGTTATTAAGCGACCAATTTCAACAAGTCTTTTTGCTAGTGAAAAGTTTACTATTAACTGAAGTAGTGGGGTTTTATCGGACTTGATATTGAAATATAATACAACAAATTTTAAATCTCTTGTTGAATCAATAAAAGAATATACAAGCCTGCTAATACACAAAATAAATTTACTAATATCAGAATCGGTCTCTTTCTTGTAATTTTTTTCTGTTTAGAAATGTACAATTAAAATTTATAGAACATCCATTACATTGACTTTCATATTCCAAATGAGATCCTCTGTGGGTTTTCGGTAATTTTAATTTAACATCAGAGCACTTTAAAAAATTATGACACATTATATAATTTGTCGTTTGTATAACTTATTATACTCCAGTTTTTTTTTTAACGGGTTACTTACACCTAGGCGCTGCAAAAAGTATCTATATTAAAAATAAATATATTTTAAAGGTTATTAAGTGAATAACACAAAAGAATGGCGATTATATCTTTTTATTGTACTTTAAATTATAATTTTTTTTAACTATTTTTGAAATGTTAATATTATTTTTTATCGGGTTAAATGGACTACTGATGAAAACTATGGCGTCTCCTTGTCTGTAAGATAACTTCACAAAAAAATAATCCATACTCCAAAAATAAAAATTAATCTTATCTAATAATTTAGTAGCTAAAAATTGTCGAAGGGTTTCTTTCAAAAGTAAAAAATTTAGAGTGTTTCAAACTTTAATATGCTATTTTCCACCAAAAAATTTATGTTTAATTATTTATAAAAAAATTGTCTATTAGAAAAATTAAAAAAAACCTCTCGACATTTTGTAGAAAAAGTAATTATTAAGATTTAAAAAAAAAGTTATATTGCACACAGTGTCTGAAAATAGGTAGCGGTCCCAATCCGACGCCAAGTCACCTTTAATGCTATAATTTTGTAAAAGAATGGAATTTTCTTAGTTCCCGCATTGATTTGGCCGATACTTGGTGGAGATCCGTTAAGCTTAAGTTAAGTGAATGAAAATTTCTGCTACTAAGGGACTACGGGAATTACCTATTATTATTAGTGTATTTACTTCAGCACCATTGTATAAGTTGTCAAAGATATTAGTAGACATAATTAATGAGAATACTAATTCTGTTGCTAGGTTTCAAATAAAAAGCTCGTATGATTTAGTTAATACAATTCAAAATATACAACTTTCTAACAAAATGAAACTCATTTCTTTTGATGTAACCAATTTATTTCCAAACATACCACCTCAAGATACTATAACACTAGTCGAACAGCTTTTAAACTCAACCCACATCTATAATATATATAAAATGCAACGTCTCTCTGTCTGTCTGTCTGTCTGTCTGTCCGTTAGTGCGTCTATCACTGAAAAACCACTTATTCGATTTACGTACTTTTTTTTTTAAAACATACATATGTTCTCTGGCCAGGTTATAGGCTATATTTTATTACGATAGGTAGCATAAGGAATGAGCAATGACGTAAAATAGTGAATGATGTCGGAAATAAGTTTGCCGCTAGCGCGTGCCTTTGCAATACACAGCCAAAACCATTAAATATGGAACAATATTATGTAGCAAAGAATATCTGTAATGTATAATCTATAATATATGTCTCTCTGTCTGTCTGTCTGTCCATTAGTGCGTTTATCACGCGGGAATCACTTATCCGATTTACCTGTCTTTTTTAAATTCATGCATATATTCTTTGGCCAGGTTATATAATAATAATTATAATCTATATCTATAATATATATAAAATGCAATGTTTGTCTGTCTGTCTGTCTGTCCGTTAAAGCGCTTATCCCTCGAGAACCACTTATCCGATTTACGTGATTTTTTAAATTCATACATATGTTCTCTGACCAGGTTATAGATATATATTTTATTACATCTATAATATATATAAAATGCAACGTATTCTGTCTGTCTGTCTGTCCGTTAGTGCGCTTATCACTGGAGAACCACTTATCCGATTTTCGTACTTTTTTTTTTAAAAAACATACATATGTTCTCCGGCCAGGTTATAGGCTATATTTTATTACGATAGGTAGCATAAGGAATGAGCAGTGACAATAATAGTAAATGAAGTCGGACAAAGTTTGCCGCTAGCGCGTTCTCTTGCAATACACAGTCCAAACCATTAAATATGGAACAATATTATGTAGCAGAGAATATCTATAGTATATATAAAATGCAATGTCTCTCTGTCCGTCTGTCTGTCTAACTGTCTGTCCGTCCGTTAGTGTGCTTATCACTGGAGAACTACTTATCCGATTTACGTGCTTTTTCTTTAAACATACGTATGTTCTCTGGCCAGGTTATAGGATATATTTTATTAGGTGACATAAGGAATAAGCAGTGACGATAATAATGAATTAAGTCGAAGAAAAGTTTGCCGCTAGCGCGTTCTCTTGCAATACACTCCCTAAAGCATTAAATATGGAACAATATCATGTAGCAAAGAATACAATATATATAAAATGCAACGTCTCTCTGTCTGTCTGTCTGTCTGTCCGTTAGTGCGCTTATCACTCGAGAACCACTTATCCGATTTACGTGTTTTTATAAATTTATACATATGTTCTATATAATTCGATATAAGACTAGATAATGGGAGATAAGGTGAGATAATGGGAGATAAGGAAAAATAATGGGAGATAAGTCGAGATAAGCCTCGATAATGGAGATAAGCATAAATAATGGGAGATAAGGAGAGATAATGGGAGATAAGCCGAGATAAGTCTAGATAATGGGAGTTATGGTGAGATAATGGGAGATAAGGAGAAATAATGACGATAATAGTGAATCAAGTCCACGCGAGCGGAGCCGCGGGCCCGGCTAGTTAATTATATTAAAATACTTATAAACTTAAGACCTGTTTAACACAAAACTATTTTGAATTTAATAACACTATATACACTAATAATACAGGTCTCATAATTAGTAATCCCCGTAGTCCCTTACTAGCAGAAATTTTCATGAACTTTATAGAATCCAAAATCAGTGAACATCCGTTGTTTAAAAAATTTATTTATTAGTATAGATATGTCGATGATATTTTAGCCTGCTTCACAGGAACACAGACAACTCAAAATATTTTGTGATTATATGAATAATTTACTTCCTAACATAAAATTCACTACAGAAGAAGAAACTAATAATAACATAAACTTCTTAGACTTAACTATAACAAAATATAATAATAAACATACTTTCTCTGTTTACCACAAACCATCGCATACTGACACAATAATGCATAATAAATCATGTCACCCAATCCAAGACAAACTAGCCTTTCATAGTACGATCCATAGATTACTATCAATTTCATTAATTGAAAAAGATTTTCTTAAAGAGCTAAACATAATAAAACAAATTGCAGCAAATAACGGATATAATGTAGATATAGTAAACAAAATTAAAAAAACATAAATAAGAAAAAGTATTAGAATTTCCTAGACAAAAAATGAATCAAGAACACTATAGTGTTTTTACATAATAGGTGAGACTAGCAATAAAATTAGAAGTGTCTTAACAAAAAAACTAAATATTAATGTAGCATTTAAAACAAATTACGATTCTACATATATTGGTCAAAAAGGAAGAAATTTTAAAAAAACAATAAAAGAACATTTTACCTCTTTTATAACTAGTAAATCAGACTCAAATTACTCTAACCATTTAATAGAATCAGAACATCAGTTTAATAAAAACTTTGAAATTTTACATTTTAAAAATAAAGGGTATAAATTAAATTTGCTTGAATCTCTGGAAATCAATAAACTTAAAAATACTAATTATTTGTTAAATGACCAATTGGAATTAAAGAATTTACCCCTTTTAAATTTAGTTCAATAATACCGTACGTAATAATTTGTTACCTATAATATAAATTCTTTATAACAGTATAATTAGGAATTCCCAACATTATTGTATTTTACCTGTAGAAATCTTATATATATATATATATATATATATATATATATATATATATATATATATATATATATATATATATATATATAATAAATTTTCCATCTTGTTCATTTGCTCTTGATAAAGCTACAGTGATAGCGAAACATGTTGAAATATTAAAATAAATGTGGAATTTACCAGTAAATGAAATTGTTGTTGTACTTTACACTTAACTTAAAATTTTCTTAGTTTTTTTTTGAATAATTCTTAGAAGTATAGAGAATAAAAATCTGAAAAAAATCGAATTTTTGAAATCTGTATGTAACCCCTTAAGTTATCTATCTCATGATCTGTGGAAAATTTTAGTTGTTTGAATAAAAAGATGTCACAGAGAGCTAAGTGAGAACTATAGGCTGGATATTGTAATTCTATGAATTCACCGCTTTCGGTAATGGATTGTACTGTGCGAGTTTCCTGGATCCTACCGTGCAGCAGCCAGCATTTGGTTCTCCACAAATTCAAACCTTTTCTTCGATGATCTGCTTTAGGTTCTGGATAATCCTTACATGACCTTTTTTATTTGTTATGGTCATTTTTTTCTATATATTTAATAAACAACACCCTTACTCATCTTCACAGTTGCCATTAAATTTCCGAAAGATGATGAGTTCTGACTTTTTTTGAAAGTGGAGAGCCCCTATGATCTCATTCCGTTAACGTCTGCTTGTAACAAGGTCAGTAGAACTCCCTCGTGTCATTGCTTGTGACAAGTAGCAAAAAATAAAGCGTTCTCTAAATTGAAATTTCTTTCCTCTTCAGTCGTGCTCCGGAGTAGGGAGTGCAAAAACCCTACAATCTTAATGCATAATATTGAAAGCTATAGTTTTAGATTCTCCAGTTTCTTTAAGAAGACCTTCATTTAAAGGTCCGACACCAGCAAATCCTCAACAAGGTGGTCTTCGTGATCTGGATTGAGTTTTGGTCCCACTGAAACTTTTAAGACCAATATTTTACTTAAAAATAAAATGATTGTCATTGCCATATCATCATCATCATCATTAGCTTATTCCATCCATAGTCGGATGTAAGGCTCCCCAATTTGTCTCCAATGAGCTTTGTTGTTTGCTTTTTACATCCAATCGTGTCCTGCTAATCTTTTTATTTCGTCCGTACATCTTGTCTGTGGCCTACCTCTAAATCTTTTCTGTTCTCTAGGCCTGCATTCAACTATACGGAGTGCCCATCTCTTATCATTTAGCTTTGCAATATGCCCCGCCCAATTCCACCTTAATATACATATTTGTTGCACTACATCTGTCACTTTTGATCTTCTTCGTATCTCGATCTTATGAATACGATCTTGGAGTCCAATATTTGGCATTCTCCTCTCCATTGCTCTTTGGTTTACCTATAGTTTATTTATTATACTTTTATTTTAAGCCCACGTTTCAGTGCCATATGTTAATACCGGCATCACATACTGATCGATTACTTTGGCTTTTATTGTATTTGGGATGTCCAATTCGAATGTAGATTGTAACCTTACGAACGCACACCAAACTAACGAGACCCTTCTATTCAAGTCAGCCTTTAAATTATTTTTTGATATTTCGATTTTTTGTCCTAATTATATAAATGTTTGTACCTTTTCTATTCT
>CM032456.1:161236384-161338884 GCA_019049505.1 Pachyrhynchus sulphureomaculatus | reverse complement strand
AAATCGCTGTGCCCCACCTTATCTCGAAAAGTACTGATCAAAAAATTTCGAAAAAATTCTGGAATATTTCCACGGGGTGTAGATTGAACGAAAATTATCACGATGGCATTACTTTTCAGTAAAGATTGGAAACAAACTTTGTTGAAAACTCATTTGGGGTATGTTTTGTGAAGTCACTGATCATTTTATACATATATTTTAAAAGCAATCAACGTACGGAACACTAATTGCGCAAATTCAACTTGCACTTGACCGGTTATTTTATTTCTTCAAGCATTATTTGTAATTTGTCATTTTATATATGTATTCAAGAAGAGCTGTTTACCTTTCATCGACTCTGCTGTTACTTAAAGCGTTACGGACTGCCTACATTTCTACCGAATCAAATGCTTTTTCGTAGTCAACCGTTGCTATCCAGAAGGTGACCTTATATTCATTTGCTTTTTCCACTAGTAATCTAATTAAAGATGGTCCAAATTGCTGTATCCCTGTTTAAATCCCGCTAGTTCACGTGGTTGATAACTAATTTGTTCGTTAATCTACATGTTATGATTCTAATGAAGATTTTGTATAGTACCGATAACAGGCTGCTGGGTCTATAATTCTCCAATCTAAATTTGTTCTCTTTTTTAAATATAAGTACAATCAAGGCGTTTACTCAAGGTGTTGATATTTTACTTTCTATGAATTACCTGTTAAATAGAGCTTGAAGAGATTGTATTATCGATGCACCTCCATATTTTATCATTTCTGTAGTTACCTGATCGTGGTTCTTTGCTGTTGTGCATATTTTGTAGGGCGTTCATTATTTCGTCCGTAGTTACATCGGGAATTTCTTCAGATCTCACATTTCTTACTATCACTCTATTTCCTTCTTCTTTTCCGGGCGGTTACGGTATTTTCGTATCATATAGTGTTTGATAATATTTCTCTGTAGCTTCCTTTATCTCTTTGATTTGAGCGATCTCTTGGTTATCGTTATTTATAAGCTTTATTATTTGATATCTCTCTTCATTAATTTGTTTGTTTAGGTGTTTCAAACTTTCTCCCTCTTTCAAAGTTTCTTCTATTTTCGAGTTTCTGTACTGTCTGACGTCTTCTCTGATCTTTTTCTTTTTTTTTTGCCTATTTCTGTCAATTCTAATCTGTAATTTGCAGGATCATTTCTTATTAGTCGTCTCTGTTTCATGAGATTTTGTGTCTCTTTACTTAATTTTTGTGTTTTTCTTTTTTCAATATTTCTATTTGTTTTGTAGTCATGAGTTGGTTATTTGTGCGTTTAGTTCATCAAGTTCTGTTTGGTAGTTTATGTGTTTTATATGATTTCCCAGTGCTTGTCGATATTCGTCTGTGTTTTGCTTTATTATTTCTGTTGGTGTTTTTATCTTTGCATGCATTATCAATCTACGTTTTTCCTGCTTCAGGTTAATTTTTATTTTTGCTCTAATAATCCAATGGTCACTGCCAGTGCTTATCGTGTTCAGGACTGTCGTGTCAATTACAATATTCTTGTCATTTAATAACACATAATCAATTTCGTTTCTTGTTATACCGTCTAGGCTTTGCCATGTCTATTGTCTATGTTTTGAATTTTCGAAAAATGAGTCATAACGTACAAGTTTTTTTCGTTTACAAAATTTGATAACATTTCTCCTCTGCTGTTCCTCGTACCCAAACCAATCTTCCCGACACTTTTCTTATGTGTATTCATTGGCTTTCCTATTTTGGCATTAAAGTCGCCGATTGTTATAATATATCTTGTTTTATGTTGTAGCAATGCTTTGTTTATATTTTCGAAGAATTGATCAATTTCTTCTTCCTCGCTGTCTGATGTTGGTGCATATACCTGAATGATCTTACATTTGCATCTTCTGCTCATGTGAATGTTTACTGAAATCACTCTTTCCGATATGGCTTTGAACTGAACAACATTTTCTAGTATTCTTTTAGGTATATGTTAAGTAGACCGACTCCTCCAATTTTCTTACTGTCATTGCCTTTATAGAAAAATTTATGATCACTTTTTAAGGTGATACGAGACTCCCCTGTTCTTCTTACTCCGCTAAGCTCAGCATTGTCCATTGTATATTTTTTAGTTCTTCTTCCAATTCAATCATTGTTTCTTCGGATCCTAAAGTTCTTCTGTTATAAGTTGCTATATACCATTCTGTTGTTTTGGGTTGTCTATGTGCTGCGCGTATACGACGTGTGTTTTATTTGCCATATACTTGGGAGATTTTTTCATAAAAAGTTTTGGTCCAATTCTCTGTTTAGTGGGAAACTTTTATCACTGCGCGAAGCTCCACATTACTTTTAGTAATTTTTTTGGAGAAAAAATATCGGAAAAATACAAAATTCAACGAACTCTTACATAATTTTATCAATTCATAATTACGCAGATAACTTAATAAAGCACCTCCTATCAATAATTTTTATATTTATGCAGGCTAACGACCAATTTATCCAATAGATTATGTATAATGATATTATAACAATATTTCCAAATTATTTCTTGCTTTCGTTATTAAAGGGAAGTATTGTATTCGAAAAAAAATTATATTATATATATATATATATATATATATATATATATATATATATATATATATATATATTATCATGTTTTAGGGTCGCTAGATACCTAAAAATATAGTCACTACTTTTTTTTTGTATGGCCGACAAAATCCCTCTTGTTAGTAATATCGTAATATTAGACATCGTTCAAAACTTCGTGCCTTTCTATAGAAACAAAAAAAAAACCACTTTCAACTAAATCTCTTATTCAATTTTTCTGTTATTTGTGCTAATTTGGAGAGGAAATAAATAGAAATCGATATAATATATAATATTCCATGTTTTAGACTCAAAGAAGATAAAGACTTTTATATATAATATGCCATCTTGATAGTAAAATTTATCTAGTCCGTTTCATCCCTTTGTACAATCCTACTAATGTTATATGTATATTTAAAAATAATTATACTTATAATAACCATTTTTTCTTTACCCAAAAGCAAGGAAAAATCAAAGGAAGCTCTTAATTTTTTTGGAAAATTAACTTTATTTCTATATTTTGCTACTCAAAGAAATCTGAAAATAAAATAAAATACGATGCACTCGAAGTAAACATCTCAGAGAGATATTTTCATAACAACGAGGACGTAATTAGTTAAGAAATAAATTCACTAATTTTTACATTTATATGTTGTATGTTGCATCGAGTTAAAAAAATTTTAATTCATGCTTAGCCAAGAAAAAAGCACTATTACTACCACTACTACTGCTGCTACTGCTGACTGAAAGATGATAACAATATCTCCTTTCCAGTAGATAGCTCTAGCTACTCGATTAAAATATTAACAGGTAATTGTTAACTTACAAGTAATCTTTACTCATAAACAGAAGTTCTCGCTTCCTTTACTGTCTTTTTTCATCTCATTTATGACACCGCCATGCAATGACATAAATTTTAAAATCCGGTATAAGAACAAATTATTTATAAAATTCTTTTATTTAATTTTCCGCCTCACATGAATTATTTTTTTATACTAACGGTAATCATCATTATAATATTTTTTGGAGACAGAGACTCCTCGCAATAATTTCCCAGGAGAAATTATGGAAATAATTGTAAAAGGATAATAATTCCCATTTCTGCAAAAAGAGAGTGAAAATATGGCCTTATTATAAGAAATTACTGACCTTAAAGGCGATTTGATCACTGTTGAATTAAGGCTTAATGTTAAAATAGTGATGTTTAATCGGTGTTGACATGTTATTTATTTTTCGTTTAATGGTAACTTCATATTGTCCTTAAATATATTATAGGTAGTCCAACAGTTGGGATGTTGGTATGCCTTGTTTAACCTTAGTTTGGACCTATGATTCACTAGTTAAAAAACAGGTCACTTATATTATCGGAAGTTAAGCGAACAATTACACTATTTGTATGCATATATAGTCTGTCAAGTAAAAACGTGTCCTCAATAATTCATTTTTGGTAGATACGATTCTAGCGATTCAAAAATCGGTAGAGTGGAACTTTGCCTACGACGCATTTTAGCAAAAGTATCAGTCGATTCCGAATTTTCGCCGAAATCACGTAAATTCCAAAATGAGTCACATGTTCGCGTGTCTGTTCGAGGCATTCTTTCTTTGTTTTCATCCAAAGGGGTCTAAAATGACACATTCCGAGGCTGCTAATTATATTGAAAAGTGGGTGTCATGTCGACGACTTGCCAAAACCTGGCTCAGTATGCAAAGTCACTCCGAAAGTCGAAAAAAAACGAATCGTGTCTTTGTTTTCACCGGACCTGCAATTGACGCTATGTCAAGGAGCGGCCAAATTAAGAAAATGGAGTTTAAATGTGCCCCATGAGATCATTCAACCACATCTTCGTGCTCGTGATGTCAAATTCCGAAACACGTTGAAAAAACCGTTGCTGGGCGAAAATCACGTCGCGAAGCGGCTCGCTTGGGCCCACGATAAGATGGTAGAGTAGCCCTCGCAAATGCCGGACACCAACCCTATTGAAAATGTTTCGTTCCTTGTAAAGAGAAAGTTTAGAGGAGAGAGTCTGAGGACTTTGACTCGGTTGTCTCACGAGACTCGAAAAATTTGGAGATCACTGTAGAAAATGCAGGAGGAGATTGGACAACCTACTAAAGTAATTGCGCCGTTGTTAGCACACCATAGAATACATTGATGGCATAAATGTTCTCGAAACACATTTTTTCAAGAATACGAGCAGTACGTTCTTACTTGACACATTGTACTATTTAAGGCCCTTGTACATCCTTTTTTTAATAAGAATGTGTTTCAATTCTTCATTAGCCCAAACGTACCATCAAATTACTATTTTTAAGATTTATTATTCAAATTTTACATTAAACGATCCTAACGTCTTTGGCGTGTCCTGTGCTCTTGCTGGAAAACGCTGAAACCAACAAATTCTATACTTCCGCACATTGTTCAATATTATCCTCAAATTTTTGGTCACGAACATGTTAAAATTGCAAAAATATAGTACGCTTTTTGAAAAATTAGGTTTATTAGAAATGTCGTTACAGGGATAACCATTAATGAATATAAGTCTTAGATATAACTTGTGCTAGACACATAATAATTTGTTATCTGCATGTCCTTTCGAAATGATGTAAACTTGTCATTCACACGTGCGGAGAATAGTATCATCATTAATTCGTTAGAGATTTTTCTTATACTCTCATTTGTAGTATTTATTATTTTATTCTGTTAAAACTTGTATATGATACTACTTAGTATATATTACCATTACACCAAACACTTTCTTTTTGCACTCAACGCGCGTTTCGCTAACTATGTTAACTCCATCAGGAGCAATTATTGACTAAAGATAATCCAACCTATTTATATTTAGCCTGAATTACTTAGGTGGAACTAATAGCATAGGTGAGACCATCATTTCCGGACAAGTAACCAGTAGAGGGGACTATAAGGAATAGGCCCTCTGTCCTTATTTGAACTACTTTGACATTTTATAATTTCCATACTTTCGTATGCGTTCAATAATCTCCTATAAGATGCTTTTTTAATTAGTCTTAAACTATCTAATGTTACAGTATAATCACCTTCAAGGGCATGTTCGGTAATGCTAGACTTTTTTGCTCTACTGTATTTTAGATGTACTAAGTATTCTTTAAATCGTGTTTTAATTGATCTTTTAGTTTGCCCAACATACTTTTTGTCGCAATCATTACAACTAATTGCATAAATTCCACTTTTCTCACAATTAGGAACCTTATTTTTGGGATTTTCTAAGATATTCCTCAGATTGTCTGATGGCTTATAGACTAAGGTGAGGCCTACCTTATTAAATACCTTACTGAGTCTCCTGTTATATTTCGGATGGTATGGAGACATGCTTGGTGATATTTTCTTTGCGTGTAACAAAGGTGGAATTCTTAATATTTAACCTGAACTTATGTCAATTTATTAACTTGTTTACTAAGTCATCGTCATAACCATTAACTCTAGTTATACTTCTAATACTATTCCTTTCGTTATTGAAGTTTACTCTATTCAAAGGAGAAGTGACCAAACGATGAACTAAAAAATATAATGCGGCTAATTTGTGTTGTTTGCAAAGAAATGAGTCATTAGGAATATATCTATGTGTTACTGTGTCTTTTTCTATAGATATCAAATTCTAACCTATTATTATTTTTAGTAAATAAAATACCTAGATAGTTTTTTATTACTAATAACTATTATTGTTTTTAACGGTTAATATATCTAGATATTTTGTTACTAATAACTACTATTATTTTTAATAATTAAATGGTGACTTGCAAGATTCCACGTTGGAACCAATTTTATTTTTAATTTATTTAAAAGATTTAGGGGTGGGTAGTTAGAGTACTAATATTTATTTGCAAATGATAATTCTTTATTGAATAAAAGCAATTTAAAAAGTGGTTTAATTGCAAATCTGATTATAATTGTAACAAGTGACACAGAACTAATTTAAGTATCTTCCACTAAACGAAAGTCAAACATGTCGAGTACAACGAGAAGAGGCTCTGGAACTTTGATGTTATGTGGTTAAAAATAACGACTCAACAAACCACAAGGTTCACCTGTATCCTCTATTGACCACCAAGTGATACTAACTTTAGACTTCTCTTGCAGACACCATCGATCATTTACAAATTAACTATCCAAATGCCGAAATTGCCATCCTGGGTGACTTTAATTTACACAACATCAACTGGCTTAAATATTCAAATACTGCCGACGAGCAAGATCGTGAAACTGAATCATTTTCAATCAGCTTACTGACGAACCAATACGGATCCCTGATCAAGACGAGGAGTTCGCCAGTCTTCTTGATCTGTTTTTAACCACCAATCCGGAGATTTACACGGTCAGCGTAAATTCGCCGTTAGGTTCTTCTGACCATAAAACTACTTTTGTCATCGAGTATCCTACCAATCAGAGACAGAGAGGCGCCTAAACCGTAAAAGATTTGGCACTACAAATCTGCTAAATGGGAAGATCTCATGGAATATTTTCGAACTTTCCCTTGGTTAGACGTTTGTTTTCGATCCGACGACCCATCTGACTGTGCCAGGGAGGTTTCCGATGTTATTTTGGCCGGTATGGAGGCTTACATCCCTTTTTCGAAGAAATGCCCTTCCGACGACAAGCCTTGGTTTGACCGAAAATGCAAAGAAGCTATTGCTTCTAAACATCTTGCCTACCGACAATGGCAAAATCCTAACACCATAAACCGTAACACCTTTGTTCGTGCCAGGAATAGATGCAAAGAAACTATCGACGAAACCAAGGAGGCACACAATCAACGAACTAGAAACAAACTTCTCGCTTGTCCCAACAATTCCAGGTCCTTTTGGTCAGTCGCTAAGACGAATACCTGCCATAGTTCTCAAAAACTGTGCGAGGGAACTAACACCAGTTTTCTGTAGACTTTTTTCAACCTATCCTACAGAAAGAGAATAGTTCCTTCCTGCTGGAAATGTGCCACAGCAAGAAGACCTTGCCAAATAATTACCGACCAATCGCACTGCTTTCAATAATATCGAAAGTCATGGAAAAGGCTATCAATCAGAATCTTCTAAAATATCTTGAAGGATTCAACATTACTAGCGATCATCTATATGGCTTTCGTAAAAATAGATCAACAGGAGATCTTCTGACTTATGTAACATACGTTTGGAACAACGCAATTGAACACTTTGAAGAATCTCGAGCGGTTGCTCTTGACATATCCAAGGCATTCGACCGTGTTTGGCACGATGGGCTGTTGGCCAAGCTAAGCTCTTATGGTATGTCTGAAAAATTCTGGTTGTGGCTCTCATGTTTCTTCAGAGAGCGTTCTTTACGAGTGGCGGTCGAAGGATTTCTTTCTAACACCTTCACTATCAACGCCGGTGTACCTCAAGGCTCCATACTGTCTCCTGCAGATGACAGTACGCTTATCTCTTCATTCGCTTTGAACGCTCGGACATCGGCTACTCAGACGAATATCCGCAGACAGCAGGAAGTCATTCAACTTAGCAAAGACCTGGAAGAAATTTTATCTTGGGGTAACAGTAACCAAGTGGAATTTAACGCTACAAAAACCCAAGCGGCAGTTTTTTCTAAAAAAGTTAACGTTGCTGAACCCGACATAGTTATGTCAGGGCACTCCATTCCTCTAACATCGTCACTCAATTTGTTGGGCGTTGATTTAGGAGCAAATATGTCCTGCCATGAACATGTTGCAGGCATAGCAAGGAGAGCTTCTCAAAAGTTGGGAATATTATTTCGAACCAGAAAGCTTTACACTCCACAACAACTGTTAATTCTTTATAAAGCTCAAATTCGACCAACTATGGAATATTGCTCCCATGTTTGAGGCTCCGCTCCCAAACATACACTGCATTTGTTGGATTCTATTCAGAGAAGAGCTGTTCGTCTGACTGGAGACTCGGAACTGACCGGCGGCCTTGATTCGCTGGATATCGAAGAACGGTTGGCGACTTGAGCCTATTCTACAAGTATTTTCATGGAAAGTGTTCAAAGGATGTGGCCCGCCTAATTCCTCCCAGAGCGGTGCATGTTAGAAGTACACGTCGCGCTAATACTTCACATCCGTATGAGGTTCAGCTTGTTACTCCTCGTACAACGCTTTTCAAGCAGTCTTTTATATGGAGAACAACATCCCTTTGGAATAATTTGCCCAGGACTGTGTTTCCCACCGAGTACAATTTACAGCGATTCAAGAACAACGTGAATCGCTTTTTTCCGCACACGGGTCTCTCCTGTGGCGCTTTAGGGACTTCTTCCCTGCAGTGTGCTAGACCCATTAAAAAAAACTACATGGTGCGAGAAATCCCGAGGCTTTTAAAGAAAAAACAATGTTTTTCAACATAATTTCAGTGATCTTCCTGTATTGGATATAATATGAATTTTCGAGTTTCCTAAAATAAGCCTCGGGTTTCCATTCGATTTCTTCATTTGAGCTAAATCTCTTTTCCTGGAGCCACCCTTTCAAATTTGGAAAGAGATAATAATCGCTGGGTGCCAGCTCTAGTAAATACGGCGAATGAGGAAGCAATTCGTAGCTCAGTTGGACCAATTTCACCATCGATTTTATGGACTTGTGAGCTGGTGCATTATCTGGGTGAAACATACCTTTTTTCGCTAAATGCGGTTTTTTTCTTCATTTCATCATTCAAATAATTCAATGAACCAACGTAATAGTTTCCGGTAATTGTTTGCCCATTCTCGCATCCACGAAAATACTTCCCAAAACAAATCTTTCCAGCTGATTTGTATTTGAGGACGCTTCAGTCGGCTTTCATGCGGTTCCAGCCACTCTGTGGACTGATTATTGGACTCAGGCATGTAGTGCAGGATCCAAGTTTCGTTCATTGAATCGACGTAAAAACTCCTTTCGTGATCAACACGATATCAGCTATCTCTCTCACTTTCACTTTGCAGTTATTCAGAACAATATGATGGATTTTTTTATGTTTTTTGTGGTCTCATTTGAACGTCTGAAACGTGGTACATCTTCGGTGCTTGTACAACCGGATTTAATTTTACTAAACCATCGACGTATAGATGCTCTCGACGGAGCAAATGTGCTATTAAACTTCCATTCTTTTTTTTGGTAGTATTTTTCTCTACCAGAAAGCAATGTTTAATCAATATTGGAAATTCTTTTTGTTCAATCGTTTTGCAAAAATCAAAAGTAGCTTCACTCAAATATTTGTAACTCGCAAACTAATAGACAAAATGTCATGAAAATTTTACACGAGTCTTTTGAGAGTTGTCACTAACTGAAAACCATATGAGTTTTTTATTTGTGCTATCATCTCTCAGAAAATCTGGGGACTTTTCACCTCATGTAGTGTTTTTTTCAAATCCTTAATTACTACATTATTTATTCGTAGAGTGAAAAATATCTGGCGATATATTTTAATTTAAAATGAAACTGCAATTGACATATCATAAAAGAATTAAGCAGAGTCTTATTTGTGATTCGTAAGAAATCAAAATTAGTATCTGTTAGTGTGTTAGTTACTGGTTATTTTGCCCAGTTGGAGACACACATTACATTCGAGTTGTATACGTAAATCGCCTCCTATTTTTGGTTTACACCGTAAAGGGCTTCCTGTTATAGCAAGGCTAGGACATACGGCCATACTATTAGATTAAATATTGCACCATAATAAATCAAGACTCACAGAGGAGAGCTGCAAAACTCACTTACCTCAAAATTTTTCTATGTAGGTTGAATATTTTAACCCCGCCTTGTTTATGTACATGTATCAACTTGTCTGCTACCCGCTTATGACAACAAATGGAACTAATACGTAGGCTGAAATGTTTTTATCCTAGCTACTTAAAATACTTTTTTTTTGCAAAATTCGACTTTATTCATCAACATGGTCTCTTTTAAGAGCGATACAATCAGTCCAAAGCTTTTCTAACATTATTGTACCTGTCTTGTAGAAAGATTTGTATTTGCCTTCAAAATAGGCCTCAGTTTCGGCGATAACTTGTTCACTGGAGCCAAATCTCTTTCCCGCGAGCATCTTATTGAGGTCTGCGAATAGATAATAGGCGCTGGGGGCCAAATCTGGAGAATACAGTGGATAAGGAAGCAATTCGAACTTCAGTTCATGCAATTTTACCATCGTAAACATTGATTTGTGACATGGTGCATTGTCTTGATGAAAAAGCATTTTTTTTCTTGTTTCTTTGAGATTTCTGCCTTCAAACGCACCAATAACTTTTTTACTACTCAATATATATCACCACTACACCAAACACCACAGGAGCGATGATTGACAATCAATTGCTCCTGATGAAGTTAACATGGTTAGCGAAACTCGCGTCGAGTGCAAAAATAAAGTGTTTGGTGTAGTGGTGATATATACTGAGTAGTGTCCGTGTGCCAAAGATTCCGCATTCCCAACTTAGTACAATAACTTTATGTAATATTCGCTATTGATAGTTTTTCCCTTCTCAGCATAGTCGATGAAAATTATTCCAAGGGCATCCCAAAATACAGAGGTTAAAACCTTCCCCGCCGACTGTTGTGTCTTTGGTCGCTTCGGGCGGCTTTCACCGGCTGCTGGCCACTCAGCTGACCTCCGGTTTGATTCTGGTGTGTAGTGGTAGATCCATGTTTCATTCATTGTCACAAATCGCATGAAAAAGTCCTTTTTATTGCGCTTAAACAGGTCCAAATAGCGCTGAGAATCATCAACACGTTGTTGTTTTTAGTCCACTGTGAGAAAACGTGGTACCCATTTCGAACAGAGCTTTCTCATGCCGAAATGTTTATGCAAAATATCACTAACACGTTCTTTTGATATCTTTGAGGTATCAGCTATCTTATGCAATTTCACTTTACGGTCATCCAAAACAATTTTGAGGATTTTCTTGATGTTTTCCACTGTAACCACCCCACTTGGATGTCCAGAGCGTTCAACATCATTTGTGTCTGTACGACCGCGTTTAAATTCAGCATGCCAGTAAATGGTGAGTGATTTTCCAGTGGCATAATCTCCATAATACTTATCAAGCCATTTTTTTGCTTGAACGGTATTTTTTTCCTACAAAAACGGTGTTTATTCAACACACGAAATTCGTTTTTTTTATTGTTTTGAAAATATCAAAAGTAGCGTCACTAAAACCATTGTAACTTGTAAACTAGTCGTCGAAATGTTATGAAATTTTGACACGTATCGTTTGAAGGTTGGTACTTCTTAAAAATCATATGTATTTTTTGAAAAGGGCGACATCTATCGGTCAGACCAAAAACTTTTCAGCCTACGTGTTATAACATACATGATTATATTATTACGTACGCGATAATGCAAGATCAGAAAACTTTGTTTTGTCCGGGATTAAACTAATAAAAACTTTGCCCGTAAAAAGAAAATCTTTGATGCCATTTACAATATGTAATATAACAGTGTCAAAAACAATGCATCTGCCGAAATGGATATGGTTATTTCGAGAAAAAAGAGATTGAGTTTAAGTTGTATATCCTTTTATTAAATCTGGTTGTAAATTTTTATTAGTAGCAACTTCTAAATATGTACTTTCTGTTTTAATAAAAATGTTTAACTTACCTTAGTTACTGGTCACTACCCAGAATATTCCTGTTTAATTGCAATTAAAGAAAAGAAAGTGAAAAATTATTTTAATATCCTACACTGAAACTATTCAGTTTCCCACCTGGTCTAAAGTTTAAATTCTCAGTTTTACTTTACTTGCTGACATTTGACGCATGAAATATGTCATTGTCAAAAACAAAGGCTAAACTACGAGTTTCAAATTTCATGACAAGAAGATTATGTCTGAGTTTTAGACTCTCTGATCTGAACTAATCTAAATCTGGTGTTAGTTTTTATTGACTATTTCAGTATACCTCGAATTATTTCAAAACATAAAGTTCATTTCTTAAAATTAAAATTTTGTTATTTTGAACTAAAAATGTTCTCTGTTTTTCAATATTTATTGTCAATTTATCATCGATTTATAAATATTTTTTGTGATTTACTTTATCTGCTAAAAATTTAACACTAAAAATGGTAAATTTATTTCATAAGTTCTTTATTAAAGTTAAGTTTGAGCCTCTTTCACAATTCCACAGTTAAGGGATAAAAATTCATGTCAAATTCTCTATATGAACTGCCTATTAAAACAATTACACTTTTATCTCGGTGTTTTAAAAAATGAGACAGATGAAAATAGTATTGTTTTTAAGGACGATGAAAGTAAGATGTAAAATAGGATATCTTAATGAGGCTCATTTAATTTTTTACACAGTAACTTTATCTGATAAGTTTTTAATATAAGAGACGTCAAGATAAGTATTTCAATTTTAGATTAAAAATAACACAGGTATACAAAAAAAGACTGTCTTTTAAGTGAGACCTGTGTTTTCTTAAGTATTTTTTATGCTGAAAAAATCATAAAAAACGACATCCACTGTGAAGTTATTTCAGAAAACACCCTTAAAGTTGCCAGAAAACTACTAAATTGAAAAAAAAACATTTTAATAAATAACGTAAAAGTCTGTAATTATTAAAATTATGGAATAAAACTATTATTTCGTTCTGAATCTACATACATCATAAAAACTTAAAAATATTAGGTTTTAGTCTTCAGGTTTAAAAAAAAAACACGCATTTATCACTTGTAACTAAGCTGCGCAGCAAAATGCTCTTTAAAATAAATATGTGCAACGGCTAAATTAAATAACCGGTAAGTGCAAGTTGAACTTGTGCAATTAGTGTTCCGTACGTTGATTGCTTTTAAAATAAAAATTTTTGTTACGGAGGTATAAAATGATCAGTGAGTTTTCAACAACGTTTGTTTCCGATCTTTACTGAAAACTGATGACCTTAAAATTTTTGTTTTTTTTATATACCAGATAAATTATTAATGGTAATGCACTCACAATGATAATTTTCGGAAATTTTTTCAAAATTATTTGATCGGTACTTTACGAGATAAGGGGGGAAAAAAAGCGATTTTTCGCAATTTTTTTTTTTTTAAAAACAAAGGAGCATGTGCGCAAGTATTACATTATATATATTTTTGAACTCGTGTTTTCACAAGGTTTCATTGGACGCTCCGCTGATGATCTAGTAAAAAAAAATTTTTTTCACTTGCGATTTCACCCCCCCAAAACTAACCCCATAAGTCAAAGTTTAACTTTTAAAAGTATACAGCTCTGATGAGGCCATCATTTCCTATATTAGTACGAAATTTCAACTTTCTCTATCAAATAGTTTCGGAAAAAAAAATTGGTGTAACAGACGGACGAACGAACGGACACCGAAGTGATCTTATAAGTTTTCCGTACGGACCACTAAAAATTGTTTTTAAACCTTATTAATATTGAACAAAATTATTATTGCATTGCATTTATTTACTTAAAAAACCATTTACCAACCACATAGCAGCCCTTGTAAGTGTTAAAGGCGAGTTTTTTGTTGTTGAAACTAGACATAAAACTTTATTTTTTTATGTCAAGTCAAAATTAAGAACTTCAAAAAACAGTGGAAATAATAGTTTTGTTTAATATTAATAAAAATTAAAAATACTTTTTTAATTTAGCGATTGCACATATTTATTTTAAACAGCATTTTATTACTTGGCTTAGCTAAAGGTGGTGTATGCTTGTTTTTTGTTAAGCATGAGCACTAAAACCTAATATTTTGAAGTTGGAGAGATAAATGTAAATTCAAAACATTTAAAAATGTCTGAAATAATAGTTTTATTCCATAATTTTAATGGTTATACAAAATGTATTTTTTCAATTTAATAATTTTCTGACAAATTTAAGTGTGTTTTCTGAAAAAAACTCAAGGTGGATGTCTTTTTTTATGATTTTTTTGGATTCAACATAAAAGAAATACTTAAGAAAACACGTGTCTCACTTAAAAGACAGAGAATTTTTTTTTGTATACCTCTATAATTAGATCTGTGTTTTCAAAATTTGAGTGTAAATGCAATCAACGACTTAGATTTTCATCAAATCTTGTGTTTAGATTCTGCTTGGTCTAAACACCTTAAAAACAAAATTAAATTAAAAAATGTTTGATTTTTGACTAAGATTCGGTTAATTCTAAAAAATTTAAAATTTTTGAATTGCAGATACTTCAAAAATAGTCGTACAGACTTTACAAGGGTGTTTCAGAAAGGTCGGGATGAGTTTTTTTTTTAAATAAAAATAAAAACAATTTTTTTAAAAAATTTTTAGGACTATATGTTTATTGTAAAATACCACATAGAAACATGGATAGCATCAACCAATAGAGCAATTAATTCTTATTTGGATCCCTGCGGAAGAGTGTTTTGATGCTAAATCCATCTGCACCAGGATGCTACTCCTCTACTCCCTCCCTTCTGTATATCATGCCCATTCGTGCATGACTTTTCCAAGTAGACGTTCAGCTTTAGGGAAGTCACCCCTGCTCTCACGTGTTTATTACGTAGATCCGCCACCCGCATCTCTCCTCTCTGACAAGTTGCTTAATCTATAGGAACCAAGCCTCCACATATTTTCGTTGAAACACTCACGCATCTAGCGTGTCCTAAATATTGTTTGTCTAGATCGACTGCTAGCTAACCAGTCAATTGTATACTGTTAGAGTACCAAAGTATAAACAATTCTTTTACTCATTCACCTTTTCACTGTTATTAAAACCCTAATCTAATGTAAAGTGCCTAGTTTTAGGTAATACAAAAGAAGGTAAATAACGTCATATTTATAATTAATAGCTAAATATTTTTTAAATTTGTAATTTAATAAGTTATGTATTTCCCATTTATCCCAGCTATTAGAAGTATTAAATATAACTGGTGACGCCGAAAAGCAGCCAGGGCAGATTTTGCTAAAAGGCAGCAATCTACCATTCAGATTTCAGCAGCGTTGCATGGAAGCGCAGTAAGGTACCTATTTGCATAAGACGGGATTGCAATTTACTCCCCTGTTTCTTCTTGCCTTATCACACTAACTGAAACTTAAAGTGAACAGTCGATTTGACAGAAAGCGATCTCATGATAGGGGAGGTTTGTCTCCCATCGAGTACAAAATGTTTTTCGTAAAAACACCTCGACCAAGGTAGTATATTTGACTGTCAGGCCGACCTTCAGAGGCAATAGTGCGTCTATGTGATTAGTTTGTTTCGCAGTTGTTTTGTAGACGATCTCTTTTGTTCAGAATAGTTATATCTCACAGTTTTCATAGTAATATACTCGCAATTAGAAATAGATTTTATGGGACGAAACAACGGTTGCCTGTAATTGTTATAATTGATTAAAGATTTTAGCTATTATAATTTCAGTATAAACAGATGCCCCCTATTTTTTAATTTATTATTTTTTTGTATGTATTTTTTTTGTATATTTTGGATTATAACCCCATTTGCTTTTGCCAATTTGTACCCATCATCTTTTTGTAGGGCCCAAAAAAAGCTCTTGCTCCTGTCTTAACGTTAATATTTCCTAATTAGCTTAGTAGAGTTAAATTAATTTAGCTAATAAATCTCTTAAACAAGACGTTATATAATTTTAGCTTTTAACTTGTATACGTTTAATCAAAATAATACCTACTTTTTAAGATATAAGTTTAAGAACGTTTATACGCTACGAAAAAATTCGAAAATAAAGTAAAATAATTTAGCTTTTATCTTAATTTTGAAAGCTTTTAAAATACTAAAATTCCTGGGAGGTAATTTTTAAGGAAACTTATTATATAAAATCTGCATTATAGAAAATTAAGGAATTAAAAAGGTAACGTAGATTTTGTCCGTATCTGTCAGTCATTAAGCATATATGGGTCATCTTTTTACAAAGTGTACACCTATTTCGACTTGTATACATGAAATTAGTCGCAAATATGGATGTTATAAATTACACAGCCCAACAAAAAAAATATTTGTAAAAACTTTTTAAATCCATACATCTAAGTGCTATGTATTTTTGGGTGCTGAAACCGTATCTGGTATCAGTTTTTTTTGTCTCACCCACAGTTCTCTCACAATATGACATCGATTAAATTTCAAAATAGGGATCATGGCAGTAAACCAAATCCTCTTCTTGCTTGAAAAACTGAGCAAACTGTTGATCTCTTGTTCTATAATTGTAAATAGATGTTCCAGATTCCAATAAATGTTTTCCTTTCAGCCTAGAACCAAGCAATTCTGCTTTTTCCTTAGTCAAACTCAAATCTCTCACTAAATCATTTAACTCAGCTTGTGTAAACAATTGTGGTTTTAAATTTTCTAGAGAACATTGAAACTCATCATCATCCGGTCGACTTTCATTAAATTCGGGACTGGACTGTAAAACGTCATCAATAGACTGAGGTGGCTCAGGGACAGGAAGTCCCGGTCCATGTCCTACCAGCCGATTAGCTGAAGTAAAGTTAGGATAGACAATTACTTTCTTATTTTTGGAGTTATATCCAGAAACATCAACGCTGCAAAAATAACAATCGTTTGAATGATTTTACATTACATATTTTTCTGTTGGGGAAAGTGTGCAATACAAAAACAAAAAAAATGTTGTCACTCTCACTTATCATCTGAAAGATTTTGGTTTAGCTGAAATTTTGGTTCAAAAATATTGAACCCAGTGGGCACAATTGAATTTGTTATTTAAAATTTGAATTGCCCAACATTTTGTGCCATTTGATCCAAAATGAATCTTTTCTTTTCAAAATTTAGGTCTTGACTCCAGCTTTCCGACGAAAAATTTTGTGGAGTCATTTTAACAGTTTTTTTTTACTTTTGTTTATTAAACAAATAAAAACAAATGCGTTTTTTCGGTCATTTAAAAAAAAATATATCACATCTGGTAGAATCGCGAGACCATTATTTAAAAAACAAATCATTTTCGTTAACAATTTTTTTTTTCAAAATGTCAATTATTATTTGATTAATGAACAAATTTAAAAAAAAAAAACTATTAAAATGTCTCCAAAAAAATTTTGAAAAAAAAAGATCCATTTTGGACTAAATAGCATAAAATGGTGGGTTCAATTGTGTCCACTGGGTTCAATATTTTTGTACCAAAATTTCAGGTTATTTTTGCTATAACAAAAGGCATATTTTCTTAAAGTTTGAAGCCGATCGATTCACTTAGTCGGCCTGTACAATAAAATGGAAAAAAAAACAGTTTTTGTCAGTTTTTTTCAGTTTTGTAGATTATGTTGAGCGACTTAAAGCTAACGAGGAATTGTTGGAAATTTCATTAGTTTTTTGTTTGTCACAATCGGAGTAATATAACCGGAGTTATTCACATTTTAAGATCAAAAAACGCATTTTGAAAACGTCAGTTGTTTATAAACAAAAGAGTACAAGTTTTTCGAGGTCCAAAACTCAGGACAATACTCCTGGTGATACCCCAGAGAGGACAAAATTATAATATTGCTGTATCTAAACTATGCCTATCTCATCATTACTTTTTTTTTTTTTACTGCACTAAATTCCTTACAATTCTCTTTAGTGGTTTTTCGATCATCACTAAACCTACGTCTGTGATTCTTCGGTTCCACTCGAGTAAAAAATTTAGTCTCAGATTTAGGCAATCATTGGTCCTGATGAAGCGTTTAGTAGGGATAGGTGTTATGTAGTGTCTGCCCAATATTTCGAAAGTAACAGTAACATTATTCATTAATATACTATAAGAAATAGAAAAACTCACGAGATATTTAAACTATGATAAAAGCTAAGATACAACAGTAATAGAAATTATTGAACAAAAAAGTTTTCTAAATAAATGATATTCATTTTAAAAATACTAACAAAACAATTAGTCCAATTTTTAAGACCTAAAATTTTTATTTTAAAAATTAGGAATTTTAGTCGTTTTTAAACTAAACGTTAATTTGAAAGAATATATATTAAATATGAAAAATATTAAAAAGGTACGATAATTACATATTTTATAGCTAGTGAATTTTTTTATTTTTAAAGCAAGAATTTAAAATCATAAAAAGTACAGTGTTTGATCTTTTTTATAAGCTTATATTTTTAGGTTTATTAAGAAGATATATTTTGTCTTGAATAGAATCGTCAAATATAAAGAAATTTCTGGAATAAATCCTTTAGCTTTATCAAACAATAAGTTTTTTATGTCAATTTTAAGATCGCCGTAATTTTGATCCCTAATTGTTAAAAGCCCAATATTGAAATCATACCTGCCATATACAGGTAGTCCTGGGCCAGATGAAGGACTCGTATAGCAGTCACACTTGATAAAATAACCGCAGTGCAGCCCACTGTATATGAGTCGGGGTCTATCCAGGTATCATTGAAGGGACGCGGACAGATAGATACAAAAATTGTTCCTTTTAGGACAAAGAAGAAACAATAAAGGAGAAGCTGCTTATAGAGAGGTGCCAATCGTTGGGAATTTCTCAAGAAAAGAAAAACCTCTCTCACAATGATATTTTAAATGCTTAGACCCTTTCCAGTACAATCAAATAATAGTAACCCAGGTCAAAATACTTTTTATAAAAAGCCCCTTCATACACCGACACTTAAATAGCTTAAACCCGATTTAAAAACCAGCCAAGTTCAAGTCGGGCTTGCGCAGTTAGTGTTTCGAACGGCGATTGCTTTTAAAATAAAATAAAATTATATCCTGGTACAAGAGCGACTCTCCACTCGGTTACAGGTATATCCACCATACGTCAAGAAACATAGTTTTCATAGTTTTTTTTTGATACCAGATAAATTATCAAACGAAATGTACTCGTGATAATTTTCGCTCAATCTACACGCTACTACGCTTTATGGAGAATATTCCAGAATTTTTTCAAATTTTTTTGATTATTACTCTTCGAGATAAGGGGGGACATCGACACAAAGAAAAGTGCCCAAAAGTATCACATTATTTCACCAAATCCCCCATATCACCACTCACACGGCCAGATAATTATATTGCAACGACACCTGTTGAAAAAGCGAACTTGTTTGCTGAACTCCTGGCTTCACATTCTACTGTCGATTTCCAAGGAAAAACACCCCCTACTATTCCCATATTGCAGTCAAAGATGCCCGATGTTGTCTTCAGATAGCGTATCATAAAGCGTATTTTAATGAAGCTAGACACTAAAAAGGCTTCTGGCGCTGACGAAATACCTGCCGTAGTTCTCAAAAACTGTGCGAGGGAACTAAGATTTTTCAATCTATCCTACAGGAAAGGAATATTTCCTTCCTGTTGGAAATGTGCCACAGTTCAGCCGATGCCTCAAAAAGGCAAGAAGACGTTGCCAAATAACTACCGACCAGTCGCACCGCTTTCAATAATATCGAAAGTCATGGAAAAGGTTATCAATCAACATCTTCTAAAATACCTTGAAGGATTCAACATTATTAGTGATCATCAATATGGCTTTCATAAACATAGATCAACAGATCTTCTGACTTATGTGACACATGTTTGGAACAACGCAGTTGAACACTTTGGAGAATATCGAGCGGTTGCTCTTGACATATCCAAAGCATTCGACCGTGTTTGGCACGATGGACCGTTGGCTAAACTACGCTCTTAAGGTATGTCTGAAAAGTTCTGTTTGTCACAATCCGACTGATATAACCGGAGTTATTCACATTGTTGTCAATTGTTTATAAACAAAAGAGTACAAGTTTTTCGAGGTCCAAAACTCAGGACAATACTCCTGGTGATACCCCAGAGAGGATAAAATTATAATATTGCTGTATCTAAACTATGCCTATCTCGTCATTACTTTGATTTTTTTTTACTGCACTAAATTCCATACAATTCTCTTTAGTGGTTTTTCGATCATCACTAAACCTACGTCTGTGATTCTTCGGTTCCACTCGAGTAAAAAATTTAGTCTCAGATTTAGGCAATCATTGGTCCTGATGAAGCGTTTAGTAGGGATAAGTGTTATGTAGTGTCATTCTGCCAAATATTTCGCATGGCTCTCAAGTTTCCTCACAGAGCGTTCTTTATGAGTGGCGGTCAACGGATTTCTTTCTGACACCTTCACTATTAACGCCAATATGTCCCAAGGCTCCATACTGTCTTCTACTCTCTTTCTCATTTACATCAATGATCTGCTGGAAAAGACCGGGAATCCAATCTACAGCTTTGCAGATGACAGTACGCTTAACTCTTCATTTACTTTGAACGCTTGGACATCGGCTACTCAAGCGAATATCCGCGTTCAACTTAACAAAGACCTGGAAGAAATTCTATTTTGGGATGACAGTAATCAAGTGGAATTTAACACTACAAAAACCCAGGCGGCAGTTTTATCTAAAAAAGTTATCGTTGCTGAACCCGACATAGTCATGTCGGGGCACTCCATTCCCCTAGCTTCGTGACTCAAGTGGTTGGGCGTTAATTTGGGAGCAAATATGTCCTGGCATGAACATGTTGCAGGCATAGCAAGAAGAGCTTCTCAAAAGTTGGGAATATTATTTGGAACCAGGAAGCTTTATACTCCACAACAACTGTTAATTCAGAGAAGAGCTGTTCGTCTGATTGGATACTCGGGAGTGACCGGCGGCCTTGATTCGCTGGAACATCGAAGAACGGTTGGCGACTTGAGTCTGTTGTACAAGTATTTTCATGGAAAGTGTTCGAAGGATGTAGCCCGCTTAATTCCTCCCAGAGCGATGCATGTTAGAAATACGCATCGCGATAATACTTCACATCCGTATGAGGTTCGACTTGTTACTCCGCGTACAACGTTTTTCAAGCAGTCTTTTATATGGAGAACATCATCCCTTTGGAATAATTTGCCCAGCGCTGTGTTTCCCACCTAGTACAATTTACAACGATTCGAGAACAACGTGAATCGCTTTTTACGCACACATGCTGCTCCTGGAGCGCTTTATGGACTTCCCTGTAAGACGTGTGCTAGACCCATAAAAAAAATCATATATATTTTTTAACTTCTATTTTCACAAGCTTTTATTTAACACCCCCTACTCGATGACCTGGTAAAAAAATTTTTTTTCATTTCCGGTTTCACCCCCCAAAAGTAACCCCTTAGGTCAACATTTAACTTTCAAAACTACACAGTTCTGATCGGGCCATTAATTCCTCTATTTGTGTCAAATTTCAACTTACTATATCAAATAGTTTCCGATAAAATCGGGTGTGACAGACGGACGAACAGACAGACGAATAGTCACCGAAGTGATCCCATAAGTGTTCCGTATGGAACTCTAAAAATTAATAGTCAGGGAAGGGAGAATTTTCACAAAAAAAACCTTTCCCACAGTCGAACTTTAAAAAAGTAAACCTAATTTAAAAAACCTTTGAGTGGAGGGATGACTTTCACTAAAAAAAGGGTCTTTATTCAATAGAACTTTGGCAACTTATACCCAATTTAAAAAATCGATCATCAGGGCAAAAGACTTTTACAAAAGAGAACCTTGAAAGTTTAACAACTTAATCTCAATTTAAAAAATCGATGGCTAGGTGAGACAGACTTTTACAAACAATATTTTTTTTTACTGTGGAACTTTATATTTTTTAAATCTTTTCCTCAATAAAAGCATACTCTTTTCTAGGAATACTATTTTTACATCTATAGGAGCGTAGGGTATGACGATAAGTACTTCGAGTCTCTCTGTTGATACGCGTCTCAAGGTGGTCAACACTAATATATTATGTTATAAAAATTGTAAAATAAGGGTGTATTTGTGTTTTGATAATATTTTTTCATTGAATAATAGTTAAAAATAGGCTTTCTCCTTTTGTTGACATTTCCTAAATAATAATCCGCATATACAGATTATAGATGTAAAATATAATTCAACCTAAAAACACATAATAAACTTATTTTATAAAAAACAAACTTCTTTTTTTCTAAATCAATATATTTCATTTTTAAAAATAGAAAATTATTAATTATTGAAGGCAATAATAAGCTTTCAAAAACAATGCATCACAGCAAACTAATCAAAATCAAAATCATTTATTGGTATTATCAAAAGCAGCCATTGAATCACACAACAAACACAAATTCAAAAAAATATCAATAGAAAGAGAAGAAAAAAAAACAGTTCAAAAACGGTGAATGTATCACTTAAAAATTCGGAAACAGAATAATAACATTTATTTATCAGACAGCTCTTAACTTTGTTTATAATTCCTTTACAGAGAGCTTTCTTATATTGTGGGGAAGCTTATTAAACAGAATTACCCACGCGTAATCGGGAGAGATTTCGAATTTAGATCTTTTATGATAAACCGAAATAAGCTGATCGATATTTCTAGTGAAGTAGGCATGAAAGGAGCAGTTTCTTAGAAAACTGTGTTTTTGTATTTTTATGTACAATAATAGTATATATATATATATATATATATATATATATATATATATATATATATATATATATATATATATATATATATATATATATATAGATGCAGGGAAAGGACATCAATTTCTTTTCTGCAAAAATTGGTTTAATACTATCTGGCTTTATATTAAACATGAGTCTAACACAACTCTTTTGACTGCGAAATACCCTTAATCACTCCGCAGAGTTACCTCACAATAAAACATTGTAGTTTAAATGGCAGTACCCAAGTGAATAATATAAGTTTAATAGAGCTTCCTGATCAATAATATACTTTAGTTGAAATATTGCATAGAATGCAGTATTAATTTTTTTACAGATATAATCTATGTGAGGTTTCCAAGTGATATATTGATCAACATAAAAACCTAAAAATCTACATGACTCTGCTGAGGGGATGAAGTCTCTGATATACTCGGTGAGCTAGCTCTACACCTAAAGTTCACATATACTGTCTTTCGTAGGTTCAAAATTAAATTATTCTTGCCACACCAAGTTTTAAAATTGGTCACTGCATTTTCCACCAGATCTTGAAGCTCCTCAGGGGTCACTCCCGAAACCACTACCGAAGTGTCGTCTGCAAACATGATGACACTATCACTGCGAATATAATGAGGCATATCATTGATGAACATTAGAAAAAGAAAAGGTCCAAGGATAGACCCCTGTGGCACTCCTAGGTTAATATCCGCAATGTCTAAAGATTGATCATTAATTTGCACATAAAACTTTCTATTGGTGAGATAAGAAGACAACAGGTCATGCATCTTACCTCTGATGCCGTAAGCATAAAGCTTTTCCAATATAAAATTAATATTCAAACAATCAAAGGCACGAGACAAGTGGAAAAGGGACCCGCCACATGACGCCCCGCATCAATTTGGTTATATACCATCTGCACAAGCGGCTCCCTCCTTCGATCTACCCATCCTAAAACCATACTGGACCGTGGCTAGGACGGCACATCCATCAAAAAAACTCAATAGTCTATTGTAATATAACTTTTCGAATATTTTCGATAGCGCATTTAAAATTATTATGGGCCGATAGTTTTCAGCACAATATTTGTCACCCTTTTTATAGATCGGCATAACTTTACCAATTTTCATTATATCAGGAAAAGTGCTGCTATCGTGTGCTAAATTAATTAAATGCGATAAGGGTTTGGGAATATAGAACTTGATAGCCTTTAGTACCTTGATAGATATGCCGTCACAGCCCACGCTGGCCTTATGCTTAAGACTATCAATAATACCTATAACTTCATTACTATCGCAAGGCCTATAGCAGAAGCTGTGAACACTCGCAGAAGTTAGTAATGTACACTTTGTAGATAGTCCAATAAAAAAATTTTCATTCAATATTTTTTGCGTAATATTGCCAAAAAACATGCAAAAATGATCAGCTATTCTTTTAGTGTCAGAAATTCCACCCTCTTCGGTTTGTAACTTGATTTTTGTGTTCCCTCTATTTCTTCCCAAATTCTGGTTTGTTATAGTCCAAACCGTTCTTTGTTTATTTTCACTGTTTGGAATAAAATTAGAAGTATACTGTACAATTTATTTAAAATTGCTTTATATTCTGTCTTTTTGTTCTTATAAATCAAATGAGCTTCTGGACTATCCGAGTTTCTAACATCATGAAAAAGTATCTTTAACTCGTGACTCCTTTCAACAATAGTATCCGAAATCCATCTCTTGTTTGGTGGCTTTGTCTTTTTTTGTGTTAATGGATAATTAGCATTGATAACAAAAGGTAGGGTGATAAGAAATTCAGAGAAAGCTCCATCAAAGTTAGAATCAGCCTCAAATACTTCTCTAAAGTCGATATTTAAAAAAATGTTGTTTAAGCATATCAATATTGAAAGGTGATGTACTCCTGTAGTATCCACAGCCCTCGACGGCCGTCATCTGCGCTACAGGTAAATTCCGTAACGAGGGCTAGATGGTCACCCAAATTAGGTTGAGTTACATAACTCTCAACATTGGATATTTTATTATTTGTTAAGATATAGTCTATTTTGGTACTAGTCTGAATCACACTTGCTTCAGATAGAATTCTGGTTGGTTCGTTATTACTCATTTCCATGTTAAATAGTCAAATATTGAAATAAAATGCAATGGAAAGTTTTATAGTGTGTATTTACACGAAACATCTTTGCTCTTCGAGATGAGTACAGTGATTAGAAATCGGTGAGTTACCTTCACCAACAATATTTAAATATAATATTTAAAACTAAAACTGAATCAATTGTATCCTTCCTTTTCTAGGAAAGGTAATGGCATCTTGAATTTAGTTTACAGCCATCAAATATCTGAATGCTGATTTGCATACTCCACAAAAACTAGTTGTTATCAACTAACTAGTACTTAGACTTTTATCAATACGTGATGAACAATCCATCTAATCAAAAACAAACAAAAAAAACTGTCCAGTGCTCTAAAAAGAATTGAATAAAAAACTGACCATATTAAACATTTATTTAAACGCATTAATAACTCTGCCTACAGACAAGACACTAATAAGAGATAGTGCAGTTTAATCTAGCATATACGATACTATGGAGAGAATAATCACCGTACTTTATAGACTTATAATCGGACAATCTTCACCACTCATAGGGAAATGGGACAAAGCTTCAGAATACCAAAAGACAAAATTCATTTATAACAGTTTATAAGGTAAATATAAAATTCCCTGTTCTTGCAGTACGACATATTCCAGAAAAACTGGACTGTACCAATATCAACTATAATTAAAGAACACAAAATAGTATCACAAAGAGACAAATTATATAATCAGATCTGAACAGTTGAACGTGAACACTTTTTTTTATGCGTATAGCACACGTGTTACGGGGAAGTCCCTAAAGCGCTCTAGGAGCGGCATGTGTGCGGAAAAAGCGATTCACGTTGTTCTTGAATCGTTGCAAATTGTACTCTCTTTCTCATTTACATTAATGATCTGCTGGAAAAGACCGGGAATCCAATTTACAGCTTTGCAGACGACAGTACGCTTATCTCTTCATTCACTTTGAACGCTCGGACATCGGCTGCTCAGGCGAATATCCGCAGACAGCAGGAGGTCGTTTAACTTAACAAAGACCTGGAAGAAATTCTATCTTGGGGTGACAGTAACCAGGTGGAATTTAACGCTACAAAAACCCAGGCGGCATTTTTTTCTAAAAAAGTTAACGTTGCTGAACCCGACAGTGATGAAGTGTTAACTATCAAACTTGTAAAAGACCTCTTTGATGTGTTGGGACACCCCTTGTTGCCCATAGTAAATACATTCTTAAGATCTGGTAGGTTGTAGGCGATTTAAAAACGAGTGTAATTGTGCCTATTCCAAAAGTGTCAAACCTGAGTATCCCCAGTGATTTTCGCCCAAACCTCTTACCTGTGATCGACAAAATTTTGGAGACGATAGTTTGTAGCTAATTACGTGAGTACTTTGAAAGTAATAAACTGTTATACAGTGGACAATCTGGGTTCAGAGGCAAATATTCCTGTGAGACTGCGTTGCAACATGTGTGCTCTGTGTGGAGGACCAACATGAGTGAGTCAAACATTACTACAGTGCCTTTGTGGATTTGAAGCGTGCTTTTGAGACGATAGACAGGAATATCCTTGTTATGAAGTTATCTTTATACGGTGTGAAAGGGCGGGCATTCGATTGGATAAAAGATGTTTTAAATAATAGGTATCAGCAGACTAAGGTTGAAAACAAAATTTCTGGCAAAAGAAGTAGTGTCTGAGGTGTGCCGCAGGGGAGTGTGCTGGGCCCACTCTCGTTGATCATTTATGTTAATGACGTGCATGTAAGACTGTCCGGCTCTTTCGTCAGTTTGTTTGCAGATGACACACTGATATCTGTGGCTGAAAGAGATTTTGAACAGGTAACAGCTATTATGAACCGTGAGTTAAGTATTCTATCAGAGTGCCTATGTGAGAATAGATCTGAATAGTTGGGGCACTCCATTCCCCTACCATCATCGCTCAATTTATTGGGCGTTAGTTTGGGAGCAAATATGTCCTGGCATGAACATGTTGCAGGCATAGCAAGGAGAGCTTCTCAAAAGTTAGGAATATTATTTCGAACCAGAAAGCTTTACACTCCACAACAACTGTTAATTCTTTACAAAGCTCAAATTCGACCAACTATGGAATACTGTTCCCATATTTGTGATTCCGCTCCCAAACATACACTGCATTTGTTGGATTCTGTTCAGAGAAGAGCTGTTCGTCTGATTGGAGACCCGGAACTGACCGGCGGCCTTGATTCGCTGGAACATCGAAGAACGGTTGGCGACTTGAGTCTGTTCTACAAGGGTTCGAAGGATGTAGCCCGCTTAATTCCTCCCAAAGCGGTGCATGTTAGAAATACACGTCGCGCTGGTGCTTCACATCCGTATGAGGTTCAGCTTGTTACTCCTCGTACAACGCTTTTCAAGCAGTCTTTTATATGGAGAACATCATCCCTTTGGAATAATTTGCCCAACGCTGTATTTCCCACCGAGTACAATTTACAGCGATTCAAGAACAACGTGAATCTCTTTTTCCGCACACATGCCGCTCTTGGAGCGCTTTAGGGATTTCCCTGCAGCACGTGTGCTAGACCCATAAAAAAAAAACTCGGTAGGAAACACAGCCCTGGGCAAATTATTCCAAAGGGATGATGTTCTTTATATAAAAGACTGGTTGAAAAGCGTTATACGCGAAGTAACAAGCTGAACCTCATACGGATGTGAAGTATTAGCGCGATATGTATTTCTAATATGCACCGCTCTGTACATGTAATATCATCGATGTAAGAGAAACCAAAGTTCTTGCTTCTTTCTCAAGTTTCTGCACACAAAAATTTACAGAATCAATCAAAATTTATAAACACCCTAAGAATTTTAATAGATACTCGAGTTAAGGCCTGCTTTAAGAGTGGAAAATGATCATTACACAGAAAGAATAAAGACCCCTACAAATGTCTCATATAATGGTAGTCAAAACGTCGGAAAGTCACGCTAAATTAACAATTTTTTTTAAATTAAATATACATTATGATCAAACTTATAAAAGAAAAAAAAACTGAACGCCTAAAATTTATTATAATTTTCGGAAATAAAGTCCGACCTTTACCGGAAATTTTTGAATAAAAACAATTAGTAACCTCGTTTAAATACCCTGTATCAATAATTCGGCTCTACTAATAGAACGTTAAAGCCAACCCGTTTGCAAATCCACAAAATAATACTGCGGTATCTCATTATCCCACAGGAAGGATTTAGATTACGAAATAATTTATCACCAAAAATCGCAGGCATTTGCGGAAAGCTGCAAAGCTAGTTGTTTTTTTCTATTTGTTATTCTTAATTTCTTTTAAATTTCATATTTAGGATTATTAAAGTATATACGTCAAAATAAATTAGTTTCTGTATTTGTTTATTGAATTTTATTTTTATTTTAAAATTTTTCCCATTTCACATTTATTTTTTGGGTATCCAGAAGTAACACCTGCATGGATTGCTATATTATTCCACCAATCAGTCGTGTGCTATTATTAGTAAAAAGAACTAAAAGAAGACTTCTCAAAGCACTAGTTTCTCCTATTATAACTTATCGGTCGGAATCTTGGACGCTGAATGCCGCATGTCGCAGAAGAATAGAGGTGTTCAAAATGATGATTGCTATTGTAGGATGCTAAGGACCCCATGGACGGTACAGAGTATGAATATCTCATTACTGAAAGGTCTGAATAAACGGGATCATGAAAGGGTGCTTCTAACGATTCAAAGACGAATTCTAAAATTCTTCGCTTACCTAATATAAAAGAACGATATGGAGATGATAATGATCGAAGGAAAATTAGACGGCAAAAAAGCAAGAGGTAGACCTCCTGTAAGATTTATGGACCAAATCAAAGACCTAACAAACTTGTTGGTCGCAGCAATCATGAGACGGTAGAGGATAGAGTGGCATGGCGAAAAGCAACTCACTACCATGAATAAGTTGTGACGTTCGGAATCGAACAACGACTGGAGAGAAAGTAGAAATAACATTTTAACTAGAAAACCGTGACTCTTGAAAGTAGACCATATTACATTGAACTCAATTCAGTACCCTAATCTTGACGAAATTCTAATTTGGCACCGCTTAATCCCAAGAATAGATATTTTTTATTTAAACAATAACGTAAAAAGCTTCTTCTCCATGACGCTCAGGTGTCAATATTTGAGATACAAAGGCGTTCTTTAAGAAAGTTTAGTTTTTATTATATTATATTCATACCAAAAAAAATAAATTGACATATGAATAAAACCTTCGTTGTACATATAACTTCAGTTCTTGGAAAATTATTTCTTAAACATTAACATCATCTAAATATAAACTGTTCCTGAAACTTCCAAGTTCTTAATTACGGATTGGCACATCGATTTCGAGATTGTTGGTACTTCTGATCCACAAATAAAAAAGCCATCGGCGTTAAAATAGGGCTACATGGAGGCCGCCTCATATCATCTCTTTTTGAAATTAATTTAATCCGGGATAATTTATTAAATGACTGACAAAAATGTGTTTGAAATGTGCAATGTCACAAAATTCTGCTCCAGGTTCTACATCTATCCGAATTAACAGTTGTTATGCACTCATTGTCATCCTCAAAGATATTATAACACACGTCGTTACTTTAGAGCTTCTGGTGCTGTAATAAATTTATCGGATTCCAATAACTTTTTCAGCAAATAGAATGGGGTGGCCATTAAGGTAAAAATATGCCTGATCCAAAAATAAGATATTGGAAAATCTCGAAAAAAGGTAAAATTACCTTTCTCCGACTCGGTCTATTGGACCGAGAGAAAAAAAAATTGTTTTTTTTGAGTCCTACAAGCGTTATTTTTCAGAATTTCTCCCAGGAATATCCTTCGCCTGATTTGCATGCGATTGTTTCTTCCAGTCGTATATTTCGCCTGGTCGCTCGCATTCGCAGGCTCGGTAGCACATTTCACACTAATCGGCTCGGATCCGATTGAATGCCGGTCGCCAGCCGGATCGCTGGGCAAACTCCTCTATTGACCATTGTTCATAATGTTCTCGTGGGAAAATTAATCAGATAGTTTCCCTTTACCTGCCTGATCCTATACCGTCGACTTAATCCAAGTTCATCCATCACTCCTGACATCACAGACAAAGTGTGCCCTTTAACCGCAGTATCACAGCCGGTTGAATCATGATGTGATTTTCGCCTGTGAATTTCTAGTGTCGGATAGATATTGAAATTACTTCCTCTATCGCCCCGAACGAATAATGGCATAGCTGTTGCCCTAAGCCATATCCTCAGTTGATCCGCCGCTGCCCATTTGGCAAGCTTCATTCGCACCTGTCCTTGTGTTTATAGGACGTTCCTTTCTCAGCTATTGGGACGAGTCGTTAACGAGGGGTTAAGAACTCCCCCATCCGAGTGTGTTTCAAAAACGTACTGAAGGACCCCTACTCATTTCAGATCCGCTCTCCCAAGGAAACTGCCACCAGGCCACGCCATATATATATATATATATATATATATATATATATATATATATATATATATATATATATACAATATATATATATATATATACATATATATATATATATATATATATATATATATATATATATATATATATATATATATATATATATATTATATATATATATATATATATATATATATATATATATATATATATATATATATATATATATATATATACCATATATATATATATATATATATATATATATATATATATATATATATATATATATATATACCATATATATATATATATATATATATATATATATATATATATATATATATATATATATATATATATATATATATATCTGTGTGTGTTAATGCTTACGGATTTACGAATGGATAAATGTGTTTCATTGTGGATGCGTTGATCAGTGTTGTTCTGACTTGATAGTCGAAGACATTTGTTTCTCCAAAGCCTTATATCTTTTAATTTGCGTTAAAGACAAACATGTTTGACCAATTGGTAATGTTAGGCAATTATACAAACCAAATAGTAATAGTAAATTTTAAAAGATCATTTAGACAATTGGCAGAGTTAATAGTAACAACTATAAAAAGGACGAATTCAAGAGTTAAATTTTAAAAAATTATATTATTAGTAACTCATACCTTTCAGACAATATTGTGTATTCAAGATCTCAGTTTTCCGACGGAAATACTTATATACCCTAAGCAATTTTACTCATTAAACTTCCTCTGCAGAAAGGTGGGATATTATTTGAATTAGTCCTTCCGTACAAATAAAAAGGATATTTTATATGCCCTGTATAAAGATACACAATCGCTCACATATGTTTGCAAACATTTTTAAATGGAATTAACGATGGACGCCGAACATGTAGAAGAAAGTTTTAACTTCCAGCTGTAATTCACTAAATGTTTCTCTGGCTTTTGAGAAAGAGCGAGTTCTTTCTCATAAAGTTTCACAATTTAGAATAAAGAAATTTTTCTACCTAATTTAATCATTTTTTAAAAACAATGTTTAATTAAACTTACCTGCTTCATATTGTCAACAATAATTTTCACAAAAATATACTTTGAAGAATGGCGTCGTAAAATTTAAATTTTTTGCTTGATTAAATATTAATAATAATTAGGAAAATATTGAAACTACATTACCTGTTAAGACAAACATCGAGATCACGTGACAAAGGTTAACTTTATATTGACGTAATACACCGATGAATCAATGCACTTCAAATTAAAAAAATTGGTAATTCTATTACTCTAAACAATATATATTTTGTCCATTAAATCTGAATGTTTTGCTTTTATGGGAGGGCATAATTCTGTTAAGATTTAGCTGATTTTGTAAAATCTATAAAGTATTCTGAACTTACTAAATATTTTAAGATTTTTGGCAAACACCATATGTAACATTAAAATTAAAAAATGAATTAAGGACTCAGCGCAAACGATCAAAATGGGTAACTTTGGATAGGTATGGAACGTTTCTGCACCTTTTTAATTCCGTTTTAGTAAGATTTTATCCATATTATTTCAATGTTTTCCGAAATTTTTTCCTAAAAAGTTAAGACCAACAGATACTCAATTCGTAATGTCTATTTTTGTTTACAACCATTCAAGAAGAACTTTTTTGATTCTCAATCACCATAGAATGCAGTATAATGAATAGAGTCGAACACATTTCAGACATTAAATTTATGGCTTCGCAAAGTCTTGAATAAAAATAATGTTAGGAAACTCTAGACAGAAAAACTAAAAGCATTTCCGTTTATTGCTATCCGTTCATCGGAGAGTGATCGCAATGAGATTTTCATGTCTTACTTACAAGATAGATTGTTCGCACTTTACAATGTTTCTGCTCTAAAATGTAAAAAAATTGCTGTAATCTAAATTAAACAATTTGGAAGAGCGATGGTAATATCTTGAAAATATAATTCCAATCTTATTTATTATTTGATTGTAAAGATTTAAAGAATTTATTTGATAATCCAAAGAATAAAATTAATTATCAAATTTAAAGAATTTCAATAAAGTTAAAACCAGAGAGAGTACTTTTATTTACTTTACTACATTTTATTTAAAAAAAACCACGTCTTGTGCATTACTGCGTTTATTTTTAGATGCAGCAACTATTTTATTATTTTGTGTTAATACAAGTGTTTAATTAGTATTTTATGATTGGCAATTGTTTGTAGTTTTATAAGTAGCCATGAATTTGAGAATAAAACTTTCCGCGAATTCTGTAAAGTATGAAAATTTACAAACTAATTTATAATAAAGTGAATTCGCCAATGATATATAAACTATAAATGATTTGAACGATTTGAACGATATATATATATATATATATATATATATATATATATATATATATATATATATATATATATATACATACATATTTGTCAATTTTTTTTTCACTTGTATGTAGCTACAATCAACTTCTTATATTACGCTGCACGCCTCTTTCCATAATTTTTTCCTTATATCTACTACCGACTTTTTTATACATACTACAATCAATTTTATTCTACTACAAATATGTAAATGGTTTGTGGTTTTTGAACTCATTTTTCTAAAACTAATTTTCATATCTATTTTTTTGTTTCATGAGATTTTTCAATCAGAAAAATTTTTTTTATTATTACATTCAACTACAAAATTTTGAAATTGCACAGTTTAGATACGGCAATATTATCATTTTATTCTCTCTGGAGTATCACCAAGAGTCCTGAGTTTTGGACCTCTAAAAACTTTGTTTATAAACAATTGAAGTTTTCAAAACGCGTTTTTTGAGCTTAAAATGCGAATAACTCCGGTTATATATGTCGGATCAAGACAAAAAAAAGTTCTTCGTAGTGAAATTTCCAACAAATCCTTGTTAGTTCAGTTTAGTTGGTTAGTTTTAAGTCGCTCAAATGTGTACATAACCTACAAAAAAACTGTTTTTTTTTTTATTTTATTGTACAGGCCAACTAAGTGAACCGATCGGCTTAAAACTTTCGGAAAATATGCCTTTTGTATAGCAAGAACACTTTTCGCTTCTCTTGCAGACACCATCGATCATTTACAAACTAACTATCCAGGTGCCGAAATTGCCATCCTGCGCGACTTTAGTGTCCACAATATCAACTGTCTTAAATATTCAAATACTACCGTCGAACAAGGCCGTGAAGTTGAGTCATTATCAATCAGTTGTGGCTTAACTCAGCTTATTGACGAACCAATACGGATCCCTGATCGAGACGGGGAGTTCGCCAATCTTCTTAATCTGTTTTTAACCACCAATCCGGAGATTTACACGGTCATCGTAAATCGGTCGTTAGGTTCTTCCGACCATAGACTGCTTTCGACATCGAGTATCCTACAAATAGATGACAGAGAAGCGCCTAAGCTGCACAAGATTTGGCACTACAAATCTACTAAATGAGAAGGATCTCATGGAATATTTTCGAACTTTCCCCTGGATAGACACATGTTTTCGATCCGACAACCCATCTGACTGTACCAAGAAGGTCTCCGATGTTATTTTGGTTGATATGGAAGCTTACATCCCTTTTTCGAAGAAATGCCCCTCCAACGGCAAACCTTGGTTTGACCGAAAATGCAAAGAAGCTGTTGCTTCTAAACATCTTGCCTACCGACAATGGCGTGAAAATCCTAACACCATAAATCGTAACATCTTTGTTCGTGCGCGGAACACATGCAAAAAAACTATCGACCAAACCAAGGAGGCACACAATCAACGAATTAGAAACAAACTTCTCGCTTGTCCCAACAATTCCAGGTCCTTTTGGTCAGTCGCTAAGGTATTTAGTCAAAATTTCACCAAATCCACCATACCACCACTCACATGGCCAGATAATCCTACTGCAACAACACCTGTTGAGAAAGCGAACTTTTTGGCTGAACTCTTTGCTTCACATTCTACTGTCGATTTCCAAGGAAAAACACCACCTACTATTCCTATAGAGCAGTCAAGGATGCCCGATATTGTCTTCAGACAGCGTATCATAAAACGTATTTTAATGAAGCTAGGCACCAAAAAAGCTTCTGGCGCTGACGGAATACCTGCTATAGTTCTCAAAAACTGTGCGAGGGAACTAACACCAGTTCTCTGTAGACTATTGAACCTATCCTACAGAAACGGAATATTTCCTTCCTGCTGGAAATGTGCCACAGTTTAACCGATACCTAAAAATGGTAAGAAGACCTTGCCAAATAACTACCGACCAGTCGTACGGCTTTCCGTAATATCGAAAGTCATGGAAAAGGTTATCAATCAGCATCTTCTAAAATATCTTGAAGGATTCAACATTATTAGCGATCACCAATATAGCGTTCGTAAACACAGATCAGCAGAAGATCTTCTGAATTATGTAACACATGTTTGGAACAACGCAATTAAACACTTTGGAGAATCTCGAGCGGTTGCTCTTGACATATCCAAGGCATTCGACCGTGTTTGGTACGATGGACTGTTGGCTAAACTACGCTCTTATGGTATGTCTGAAAAGTTCTGTTTGTGGCTCTCATGTTTTCTGAGAGAGCGTTCTTTACAAGTGGCGGTCGACGGATTTCTTTCTAACATCTTCACTATCAACGCCGGTGTGCCCCAAAGCTCCATACTGCTCTCTTTCTCATTTACATTAACGATCTGCTGGAAAAGACGGGGAATCCAATCTACATCTTTGTAGATGACAATACACTTTGAGCGCTCGGACATCGGCTACTCACGCGAATATCCGCAGACTTAACAAAGACTTGGAAGAAATTCTATCTTGGGGTGACAGTAACCAAGTGGAATTTAACGCTACAAAAACCCAGGCAGCAGTTTTTTCTAAAAAAGTTAACGTTGCTGAACCTGACATAGTCATGTCTGGGCACTCCATTCCCCTAGCATCGTCACTCAATTTGTTGGGCGTTAGTTTGGGAGTCAATATGTCCTGGCATGAACACGTTGCAGGCATAACAAGGAGAGCTTCTCAAAAGTTGGGAATATTATTTCGAACCAGAAAGCTTTACACTCCACAACAACTGTTAATTCTTTACAAACCTCAAATTCGACCAACTATGGAATACTGCTCCTATGTTTGGGGCTCCGCTCCCAAACATACTGCATTTGTTGGATTCTGTTCAGAGAAGAGCTGTTCGTCTGATTGGAGACCCGGAACTGACCGGCGGTCTTGATTCGCTGGAACATCGAAAAACGGTTGGCGACTTGATTCTGTTCTACAAGTATTTTCACGCTTAATTCCTCTCAGAGCGGTGCATGTTAGAAATACATGTCGCGCTAATACTTCACACCCGTATGAGGTTCAGCTTGTTACTCTGCATACAACGCTTTTCAAGCAGTCTTTTATATGGAGAACATCATCCCTTTGGAATAATTGGCCCAGGGCTGTGTTTCCCACCGAGTACAATTTACAGCGATTCAAGAACAACGTGAATCGCTTCTTCCGCCACATTCCGCTCCTGAAGCGCTTTAGGGACAAATTTTGGTTCAAAAATATTGAACTCAGTGGGGAAAATTGAATTTATTGTTTAAAATTTGAATTGCCCGCCATTTTATGCCATTTGGTCCAAAATGGATCTTCCTTTTTGCAAAATTTAGGTCTTGATGCCAGCTTTCCGATGCCATTAAGAAAATCATTTTAACCCTGTCTTTTGGTAGAGAATCACGAGACCTTTATTAAAAAAAAAAAAAAAAAATTTCGTTAACAATTTTTTTTTCAAAATGTCAATTGTTATTTGATTAATAAACAAATATAAAAAAAACGGTTAAAATGACTCAAAAAAAACTTTTTTTAATAGCATCGGAAAGCTGACGTCGAGACCTAAATTTTTTTAAAAAAAAGATACATTTTGGGCAAAATGACATAAAATGGCGGGCAATATTCATTTTAATTTTTTATTTTTTTATATCATTTTTTAGGGTATTTTTCTTATTAGAAAAGGAATATTTTCTGAACGTTTCAAGCAGATCGGTTCACTTAGTCTACCTGTACAATAAAATAAAAAAAAAAGATTTTTTTCAATTTTATAGGTTATGGATACATTTGAGAGATTTAAAACTAACAGGGATTTGTTGGAAATTTCATTGCGAAGAGTACAGTTTTACGTTTGTCTCGATTCGATTGATATAACCGGAGTTATTCACATTTTAAGCTCAACAAACGAGTTTTGAAAACTTAAATTTTCTATAAACAAAAGAGCAGAAGTTTTTCGAGATCCAAAGCTCAAGATAATACTCCTGATGATACCCCAGAGAGGATAATATCATAATATTGTTATATCTAAACTATGCCTATCTCATCATTATTTTGACCTTTCTTTACTGCATTACTTGTGAACGTTGGATTTCTCAATCACGATCTGGAGTCTGAATTAACATTTTTTTGCCTAATAAACGTTAAAACTACGAAAAAATGAGGTACACTACATTGAATAGCATCATTTGTAGCCCAAAATATCAAAAAAAATAGAAGTTTTCTATAATCCTGGTTTCAGCGTGATAGAGCTCCAGAACTCACCACCAACCTTGATTTCTTGGAACATCGAAGAACAGTTGGCGACTTAAGTCTATTCTTCAAGTATTTTTATGGAAAGTGTTCGATAGATGTAGCCCGCTTAATTTCTCCTAGAACGGTACATGTTAGAAATAAAAGTCCCTCTAATACTTCACATCCGTATGAAGTTAAGCTTGTCACTCCTCGTACAACACTTTTCAAGAAGTCTTTTATATGAAGAACCTCATCCGTTTGGAATTAATTATTTACCCATGACTGTGTTTCCCACCGAGTACAATTTACATTGATTCAAGATCATCGTGGATCGCTTTTTCCGCACACGCGTCACTCCTATAACGCTTTAGGAATTTCCCTGAAGTACATATTTTATGTCAATAAAAAAAATACAAAAATGAAACGCTTAATGAGTCATAAAAATTGGGCTTGTTAAAAAAAATTATATATACAAAATAAAATTATTTAAAGAGTTGATTGATTGATTATTGTTAAAATTATTTAGTTTTTCTTAGAAGTAGATGTTTTATTGTGAATTTGTGGAAAGTATATCTTATATCTGAAATTAATTGTTTTCTTACCAAAAATATTTCTTTCAGTCATGAAAATATCAAGGAAGGTATTGCTTAAACTAACTTTAAAAGTAGTCTAATTTGGCAATTAAAGGTTTAATTTGACAAAAACACAATATTAAACTAATCAGCTTATTTTTTCCAAAACGCATATGAACAGTATTAAAATTTAATATTTAGATATTGTATTTACCGCATATTTAAAGGACTTCATAGGGCAAAGAGTAACCGCAAAAAGTGAATTTCATAACTTGGAGACAAAAAAAGCAAACTTAACATAAAGGGTCTTAAATTAAAGCTAATTAAAAATCTAGAAGGACATATTTTTCAGTTTTTTTATTTAGGGGCAACTACTCCCTATTTTGGGAGTTAAAAATGTGAAAATAAATAAGTTTTTAACAGAAAGTAAATAAAATACTTATATGTAATTCATGAAAATAGGTTAAAAATTTCAATTATTTACAAATTTTCAATTCAATACCGTATAATAAACTAAAAACTACCCTCTAAAAGGGGGTTGTAATAAGAAAGGTATCCTGCTATTTATATATCCAGCATAAGTTTTCAAGCTGAAAAAATCTAGAAAGTTAATGAAAATAATACTGACAAGATACCATGGAATGTAATCCCACGTCTTTAAAAGTTATAGCTGAACGTTAGCTATCCCCTAAAAGAGGGTTGAAATGCGTTTCAGTACATTTATAATTCAAAAAAGAATTATCAGTTGTTGTGGAGTGTAAAGCTTTCTGGTTCGAAATAATATTCCCAACTTTTGAGAAGCTCTCCTCGCTATGCCTGCAACATGTTCATGCCAGGACATATTTGCTCCTAAATTAACGCCCAACAAATTGAGTGACGATGCTAGGGGAATGGAGTGCCCCGACATAACTATGTCGGGTTCAGCAACGTTAACTTTTTTAGAAAAAACTGCCGTCTGGGTTTTTGTAGCGTTAAATTCCACTTGGTTACCGTCACCCTAAGATAGAATTTCTTCCAGATCTTTGTTAAGTTGAATGACTTCCTGCCGTCTGCGGATATTCGCCTGAGCAGCCGATGTCCGAGCGTTCAAAGTGAATGAAGAGATAAGCGTACTGTCATCTGCAAAGCTGTAGATTGGATTCCCGGTCTTTTCCAGCAGATCGTTAATGTAAATGAAAAAGAAAGTAGGAGACAGTATGGAGCCTTGGGGCAAACCGGCGTTAACATTAAAGGTGTTAGAAAGAAATCTATCGAGGCTGTTCACACAGAGATACCTGTTGTTATTTTAAATTTAAATTGTAACACCAGTTTTTGCAGTATCTTAAATATTTCTTGAATTTAGGATATTTAAAAACTATTTTGATGAAGTTTTAACTTTGACATACTGACACTGACTAACAAAGTCAAATTTAAATTTGTACCAATATAAAATTTTTGGTAGACTTGACGGGCTAGGAGAATGCCCCCTCCCCCCAACAATTTGACTTTGAATTGGAATATAAAAAACGCTGATTTTATTGTGCATTTTTTCTATTTTTTTGGAATTAACAGATTCAAAACAACGCGGGTGGTAAATCTGCTTTCATGCCTAGTAGAATCAATATGTAAACCAAAACAACAACTAATTAAATTTTGAGAAGTTTTAAAAAACACAGTCAATAATATTTTAAATAGTTACGACCCACGCTTTCCGCCAAAGGGTCAATTGTTTGCAAATTTAAACATGAAAAAATATACTTAGACTAAGCAATAAGAGGACAGAAGATTGGTTAATATTCACATTAAACTGATATGCACAAATCGAAAGTGAACTGAACATCTAAACGTTTTATATTCATTAGAAATTAAAAGTAAATGTAAAAGTTAACTAAAAATGGGGAAAATAGAAAGAAAAGTAAACAAGCATCAATAAACAGAGCCTTAAGAAAGGTATTACTTATGTTATATTTTATTTATATGCACGTTTTTATGCTGATTGCTTTAAGTTTTCTCTTACATAAAATGCTTTTTTGGCATCAACGATAAATCTTTGTGGCTTTTTGCTTCACAAAGACACTGTTCTTGGTATATTTCGGGATTATATGAGCAATATGATGCACTTCCTTTTGTAATGACTTCCATGTTTTTTGAATCTTATCTGTTTTAAAGAATAAATAGACTTGACGATGGTAAGATGAAAGTGTTCTGTGTTTTTAGTTTTATTAATAATTTTATCGTGAGTTTTAAAACATTATCTATTAGTTAGTATTTATTAGGCGCCAAATTTTGGTAGTTGTGCTTGATGGATTCAGAAAATACTCGCCAAAATTTCCCAGCATACTGATATTTGTCTTTATTCGCCAAATAAAATAGTGATATTTGAAATTGTAATTCTGTTAATGTGAAATTTAAATCTTGTAAAACACTTCACTAATACTATACTATATGTACTATATTGAATATTCCCTGTACGAATATTTGAATATTCGGTTTAAATTTAAAAATAAATTGCCAAATTACTTTCTGAATGAAAATATATCACTTTATGCTACAATCTCAAATCTAACCCTGTACTATTATTATAAATGCTAAGCTAATCTTCTAGAAAGAAATGGTTGTCTCTATATTTTAATCTCCAAATACATGCTTCATTACAGGATATTAAAGTAAAATATTATAAACATATTAAAATCAAATGCGACTAATTAAACTGAGAAAAAAACGCAACCATTCTTTAAAGCCAGAATACTCCTAGTTCATCATTGATGACTTTAATTAGTCTTTGTTTGATAATTTTATGTTTAATGATACCTAAGAAAATGAAAAATGTGCAATGTAAGAATACAGTTAACGATTCATTTATTTCCTGGTTTCCCAATCTGCATTTGTTTTACTTCCTTTGATAGAGAAAGATTTTTTTCGTGAAAAAAAAAAAGAATTTTTCATTTATTTACATTTCGTGGTTTCCATATCACGAGACACATAGTTTCTAATTTTCGTCAGTCAGGATGACTGAGAGTCGGTTATTCTATCTTTGGTAATTCTAACAAAATAAAATATCAAGTTCAAATTTTGTACACAAGTTGAAGTCAGAAACGAACCAATAGGTTTTGAACGATTATACTTTAAGAGTTTTAGGTGAAAGGAATAAGGCCAATAGACCTTGAATTAATTCAATAGTATTATGAAAATATCTTATGGTCTTAGATTGGGATAGTGAACAAATTTGTGGCACAATTTTTTACAGCCAAACATATAATGCGTCAATGGGATGAAAGAAGGGATTTCTTTGAATATATACAATGTAATGTTACAGGTTCTTGGAGTTGAGGAATCTAGCAATAATATAATTTTTTCTTATATTATTTTAACAGAAACTGTTCCTCTAATCAGCGATTATTATTTTACCATAACGCACCTATCATATAGGAAATCTAATGTCATTTATTCGCTATTAGGTAGCTCACAGCTACCACTGTTATACAGTGATTGACTAAAAAGTATGTTTACATATTGGATCTTAAGATATGTACATGTCAGGAACTTAACCAACTTAGCCTAGGAAAGGATTTTATATAAATACGTTGAGCGAACTTAAGATACTTCATGAACATAAAACTTAAGTTAAACTTAAAATAAATTAAGGTTAACTTAAGCTAATTTTGGGTTAGGGAGTCCTAGAGTCTTGGAAGTCGTCGTCGGGCATGGCGTGTGCGGGGAGGTGGGCGGTAAGCATTCCTGGGGTTGGGGTGGTGTGTGGCTTTATCCCGGAATTGGAGCTGGGTGTTGCACATGATTTCCAGGATTATCGGCATCTGGAGGTCTTTGTGAAGCTGTGTTTTCCGTACGAATCAGGGAGTGTGGCGATTATGCGGAGGGCCTTGTTTTGGACGGCCTGGAGGGTGGATCTATATGTATGAGATATTAGGCACCATGCTGGGCTGAAGCAGGCCAATTCGGCTCTGATGATCATGTTGTAAATTGTCGAGTTGCGAGTTGAAAATTTACTGGTCTTGTTAAGGAACGAGTACAACTTGCCAAGGACTTGGTTGGCTTTTTTGTCAGAGATGGGGACCTGGTCCTTTCATACTAGCCATATATATAAATATATATATATATATATATATATATATATATATATATATATATATATATATATATATATATATATATATATATATATATATATATATATAAACACGTGGGCTGAAAAGTTTTTGATCTAGCTACTAAAACATATTCCTTTGCAAAATTTGACTTATTCTTCAACATAGTCTCCTCAAGAGCGATATAATCAGTCCAGAGCTTTTCTAACATTTCTATATCTTTCTTGTAAAAAAAGTCTGTCTTTGTGTTCAAAATAGGCCTCAGTTTCGGCTATAGTTTCTTTACTGGAGCCAAATCTCTTTTCCACGAGCATTTTTTTGAGATCTATGAATAGATAATAGTCGCTGAGGGCCAAATCTGGAGAATACGGTGGATGAAGAAGTAATTTGAACTTCAAAATTTATGCAATTTTGCTATCGTAACCATTGCCTTGTGACACGGTGCATTGTCTTGATGAAAGAGAATTTTTTTCTTGTTCATTTGGGGCCGTTTCTTTGCGATTTCTGCCTTTAAAACGCACCAATAACTTTTCCTTTCTCAGTAGAGTCCATGAAAATTATTCCATGCGCATCCCAAAATACAGAAGCCAAAACCTCCCATACCGACTGTCTTTGGTCGCTTCGGGAGACTTTCACAGGCTGCTGTCCACTCAGCTGACTGCACTGTGAGCAAACGCGGTACCCATTTCGAACAGAGCTTTCTCATGCCCAAATGTTCATGCAAAATAAGACCAACACGTGTCAGCTATCTCACTTTATGGTCATCTAAAACATTTTTGTGGATATTTTTTTATGTATTCACATCAGTTGTATCTGTACGACCGCGTTGAAATTCAGCATATCACTAAATGATGAGTGATTTTTCAGGGGCAGAGTCCCTATAACACTTATTAAGCCATTGCGGTGTTTTTCACATCACAAAACAGTGTTTAATCAACATGCCAAATTCGATTTTTTCCATTGTTTTGAAAATATCAAAGGTAGCGTCATTAAAACCACTGTAACTTGAAAACTAATGAAATGTCATGAAATTTTGACACGTATCATCTGAAGATTGATACTTCCTAAAAAGCGTATGAATTTTTTGAAGAGGCGACATCTATGTGTCAGACCAAAAACTTTTCAGCCTACGCTTTATGTATATTTATATATATATATATATATATATATATATATATATATATATATATATATATATATATATATATGTATATATATATATATATATATATATATATATATATATACATACATGTACATATGTAAGGGAAGTACTGAGTAAATCACCACCAATGTGTTAAAAAATAATGCCGGCACTCAAGGTTCGTTTATACCGTCTTTAATAAAGCTTTTAATTGAGACATGAAAAATAAAGAAAAAATCCATATAATGTCTTAAGGGATACTTTTTATTTGTCGAAAATAATTACCAGTCTAATAAATCAAGCTTATATAATCGGATTAAGTTATTTAGAAAAAGATTATAATTAACCAACTCACTTATTCTTTACAGATCAGCAATAACAATTTTTCCTCAACGAACTGACAGCAAACACGATTATCGCGTATGGAATCCTCAACTTATCAGCTACGCAGGATATCGACAACACGATGGATCAGTTATCGGTAAGAAAAATAAAGAGCTACAAATGACATGAAATAAAATTTTATTATTTTTTTTAATTAGTAACATCAGCCTTTAACAAAAATTCCTGTATTGTCGATAAAGGTGATGCACATACACCCTCCTGTACAAGGGTGGATTTAGGATTTTATCAAGGAAGTGGAGATTAGAATGCCGCGTATAATATTTTGTGAGCGTATTTACAATTTTGCAAAAAAATTATTAAATAATTTTTATTTTATGAGGTTTGACATACCAGGAATAAATTGGTTAGAAGGATATGTTTAAGGAAGGTCAAAAATAAACACGTTTTTAATTAATTTATAATTATCCTAAATTTTTGTGGAAAAATTTCATTGTTTTTTAGTGTTCTGTAGTTATAAGGTCACTTCAGTGTCTGGCCATCTGTCACATCACATCATTTTCTTCAAAACTATTTGACACAGAAAGTTGAAATTTGTTACTAATATAGGAATTGATGGCTCCATCAGAGCCGTGTAGTTTTGAAAGTTAAATTTTGACTTAAAGGGTTAGTTTGGGGGGGGGGGGTGAAATCGGAAGTAAAAAAAAATATATATCTTAGGTTATTTTAACTGTATTGTAACTGCTTTTAATTACATATCATCAAATTTTGTACTATTTTACATTCTGGCATAGATTTTGAACATTTAACTATACAGCCTTTAATTAAAAGTAGGCTGTGGGTTTGACAACTCAATTTAATATATAGCCAATAAACTTGCAGTTGATGAATTTATTTACCTATTTTCCTTTTCTATGTTAAATGTGTCACTTTTTAAATTATATGTTTACAAAGAAAAAAAATTCATAAATCTTAACTTTCCACAGTAAAATTTACAAATTAAACTTTGTTCAAGTAGTATGGGTCTTATTATCTGACAATCTAAACCATTAATTTATATTATCCCTGTATTTTATTGTTGAAAGGAAGAATTAAAAAAAAATGTTATAATAAAATGTATAATAATAGCAATAGGAAGATACACAAACTTGCATCTCTAGATTACGTAAGCCTAATTCTGAAGGAGTACCAGGCCTCTGTCGGAGGCCACATTTATATAGAGGAAATGTTAGCGGATTGCCAACAATTACGGCTTGGCTTCGCTTTGTAGGGTTCTACCCCAAGTATAAAAAAATTATATAAACCAGTAAAATTGGACATCGAAAGAAGATGAAAATTCACTAGGCAGAATGAATTAGCTGAGTTAAGAAGGGAAGCTGTGAAGATCTGCAGAAGCAAAAAAAAAAAAGAGTATCTAGAGGAAAAGATAAGAAAAATAGAAGAAAACTTTAATAACAAAAAAATGAGAGTGAGGTCTGAAGAAATGATAACATTAGACCTCATCCAAAATGATGAAGAAGTTCCAGCAAAGGAGGAACTTCTTCGTCTTATTAAGAACTTAAAAAATAATTAAAGTGCAGGGGGGGGAAAACGAGATATGCAACGAGTTCATTAAGGAAGGAGGTTTAGAATTAGAGAAAAGTCAATCCAAACTGCTAGTAAAAATATGGGAAAAGGAAAATATGCCTGCGAAATGGTCAGAGGCAATACTAATCCCAGTTCTTAAAAAAGGAGATACAACAAATTGTAATAACTCTAGAGGAATTGCTCTATTGGATGTGGTATACAAAATTTTGGCTAGCCTGATAAAGAAACGTCTGGATAAATACGACAAAGTAATAGGCGACTACCAAGCAGGTTTTCGGAAAGGACCATCGGTTAACGAGCAGTTTTTTACAATGAAACAAGTACTATCGAAGAGCTACGAGAATAATTTATCCGTGCATGCTTTATTCATAGACTTCAAATAAGCTTACGATAGAATATATAAAACAGAAATCTACAGAGGTATGGAAAATTTGGGAATATCATAAAAGCTGATCAGACTGACAAGAATACCCTTGAAAACACAGCAAATAAAATAAGTGTGAATGAATAAAAATCCCAATCATTTAAGACTAATAGAGAAGTGAGACAAGGCGACCCATTATTGACCGTTCTATTTAACATAGTGCAGGAGAATGTAATGAGGGAAATCAATATCCATAGAGACGGAACGCTACTCAATATGAAACATCAATGTCTAGCGTACACAGACGACCTGGTATTACTAACAAGATCAAAGAAGGAACTGATTGACCTAACCAGAAGGCTAGAAATCGCTGCAAGAAAAAGGGGGTTAGAAATCAATGAAGAAAAATCCACATATATGGTGATAAGACCTACGGAAAAATCTAGAGAAAAAAGCTAGTAGTTAACAACTGTACGGATGGGAAAATATAACAGTTTGGCAAAAAACAGAAAACGTTACTTACCTGAGACTGAACTTAAATAGTAGAAATGAAGAAAGCAGAGAAATAAATTACAGAATAAATAAAGGAAGTGCAGGAGCTCTAACGAAACTATTTATATCGAAATTGGTGTCTAAGGGAGCAAAAGAAAGACTATACAGGACAGTGATAAGACCTGTAACCCTTTATGGATGCGAGTTATGGACGCTAAGTAGACCGAAAAGAACAAAAATTCGAGATATGGGAAAGGAAAATATTATGAAGAATATATGGGGGAAAAAAGTGGCCGGAATCTGGATAAGGCGAACAAATAGTGAACTATATGAATTTTACAACAGCCATGCAATAATAGCACAAGTGAAATCACAGAGGATCAGATGGCTAAGTCACGTAGAAAGAGTGCCGGAAACCAGAGCAGCAAAAAAAAGAGGCGGTGGTCGGAAAGAGAAGGAGAGGACGCCCAAGAAGAAAATGGTTAGAGGTAGTGGGGAAGGATTTAGAAAAGTTAAAGATAAGTAACTGGAAAAGAAAGGTCACAGAAAAGAATGAAGGGAGAAGAATTGCCGATATTGCTATATATATATATATATATATATATATATATATATATATATATATATATATATATATATATATATATATATATATATATATATATATATATAGGTGAAACTCTATATTCCCGAGCAAGCGGTAATTTTTAGCAACTCGGTGAACAATTCCTCTATCGATCTGCGGCTTTAAACAGCCCTGGACAAAGGGCCGGTATGCCTTCAAAATTAGGCTTACATAAGCCAGAGACACAAGTTATTGTATCTTACTTATCTTTTGTGCTAGTACTACGATAAGTACTATGAGTTTTATTCTCTTGCTCCGTCGATATTAGCTCGACTGAAAAGCCATGATATGGCGAAATGCATCCCGAGATAGACTGACAAATCAGAGAATAGTTAAAAACTGCTGAAAAATTTGTTTGTTTCTTTGTTTAGTTTTAGTGGTTTATATTGATTGTTAATAACAATAGTGATATTTTAAATTTTAGGCGACCCGTTAAATGTAGAATTTACTGAAGTTTGTCAAAAAAACTAGGTTGGAAAGGGAAAAGGGACCAAATGGGATATTTTACCACTGGTTTTATCTGCAAATGGACATGATCCTGATTACTTTGATATTCCCAGAGAGTACGTTTTGGAAGTACCTTTAAGCCATCCAACGTAAGTAAAAAGTATTGATATTTCTTATTAACTTCAAATTAATGTTAATTATTTATTACCTTGTTTATTTATTATTACTGTTTTTGTTCATGAATCAATCAATAAATTTTTGTTTCGAACAAACTGAAATTAAAATAATATGAATTATTACTTTGGCTAACAAATTTCCTTTCTTAAAACAACTTTTTAAGGTATCCCTGTTCACAATGTTTAAAAATTATAGATATTTTTAGTGTTCCCCACGGAACACTTATAAGATCACTTCAATGTCTGTCTGTCTGTCCGTGTCTCACACCCGATTTTCTCCGAAACCATTTGACGTAGAAAGTTACTTAGTTTGTACTAATATAGAAATTGATGGCCTCATCAGAGCCGTGTAGTTTTGAATGTTAAATTTTGACTTAAGGGGTTTATTTTGGGGGGGGGGTGAAATCGGAAGTGAAGTCTTACATGCATACATTTTTCTTCGTATTTTTTAAAATAATCACAATAAATCGCTGTCCCCCCCTTTATCTCGAAAAGTACTGATGCAAAAATTTTGAAAAAATTCTGGAATATTCTCCACGGGGTGCAAATTGAATGAAAATTATCACGAGTGCATTACCTTTAATCATTTATCTGGTATATAAAAAACAAAAATTTCAAGGTCATCAGTTTTCAGTAAGGATCCGAAGCAAACTTTGTTGAGAACTCATTTGGACTGTGTTTTGTGAAGTCACTAATCATTTTATAACTCCGTAACAGACATTTTTATTTCAGAAGCAATCAACGTACGGAACACTAATTTCGCAAGTTCAACTTGCACTTGACCGGTTATTTTAAATATGGAGTTAAATCTTCAGGCTATTTTAAGTTGATCTAAGAAAATATCTAGATGACAATCAAAATGATAGCTGAAGCAGTTTTTTTTTACACTGAATGTCATCCGATTTTGCTTACCACTTGACCAATTAAAAAAAAAAAAAAAAAAAAAAAAAAACCGGGGAATTGTTGATTACTCATAGAAAAGTAAACATAATAAGAATCACAACATACTATTCTAAGCTTCTAATTGTTAAGGTGGTTTTTGTTTTTGAAACTGTTAGATTTCAGATGGTAAATATCACTGAGAAATAAGCTATTCGAACAGGAATTAGTTTTTACAGAAAGTAAATATTTTCTTAATTTGCTATACAATTCGTCTACAAATTGTCTTGGTAGCTTTAGGATTTTATGGATACTTTTGAGTTTACAATTATCTTACATATTTCTTTTTTGACTAAAAAAAATGTCCTGGGTTTATTTCACCTATACTCGTCTCTCTGTGTATCAGATTATACTACCTAATGGTCCCATCAATAGAGATGTAGCGAGCCGAATAAGATAATGTCGCAATTCTTACGGTAGAATGCCACCTTATAACAATCTCATACAGGACGACAGAATGTAACAATCACCGAATCGAAAATCAAAAAACAATATAATTAAACTAGAGTAAGTCATAATTTAGGACTTTTTGATCGAAAAAAATGGATGTTTTTTTTCTGTATGGAAATCCTAAGTCGCAACGCAAGCGACGCGGAAGTATCGATTCTACGCAGGCTGTACTCGTCGGTGAGAAACACATTCTTGATCAGATTATTCCAAACTGATCAGGTTCTTAATACATCGAAATTCTTGATGGGTCTTTTACGAGGGAGTAGTAAGCTGAATCTCATACAGATATGATGTATTAGTAGTATATTAGGTAGCGTGACCCGTATTTCTGGAGGAAATTACGGTTTCTAGTGAATTCCAGGGCCCTAATCATGTAAATATCTCTTTTTAGGATAATATTGGTTGTGAAGTATATAGCCATTTAGTACGAAATATTATTCCAATTCAAATGTGAGAGTGTTAAAATTCAAAATTTTCTGGGAGGGGGAGACGCAGATCACCAATATGAAAAATGCTCAGAAAGTCATAATTACAAATATAAACGAAATTACTTAAATAGTATAAACTTTCTACAGTCAACTCTATACTTCATATACGTCAAAACCAGCCCACCACATAAGAAAAATCGCTATCTATTTTGCATTTGTTGATCTTCAAAACACCGTATCGAAATATGGGCAATACTCAAATCATTCCAAAATACCAGTATAGACTCCTGAAATTATTAAAAATATCTATGCCATTTAAATAAAATTCAGACAGAAAGAGGAATCCGACAAGGCAACACGATCTCGCTAAAACTCTTCACCTTAGCTATGGAAGATTTTACGGAACTCTCGTTAGAAGGTAAGGGCAGAAATTATCTGGGTTTAAAGACAACATGGTTTTGATGGAAGGGATGGAGAAATTCCCATGAAAATCCCGTATTACAAAATTCAAATAGAGTTGGGACCGGACATATTGCAAAGGATAAGGATAATAAATGGAAATCAAAAATAACCTTTTAGCAGCCTAGGCAAAAAACACGAGGATGAGAAAGACTGCCAACGAGATGGGTAGACGACAGGCGCAGAATGGGTGGAAAGTATTGGTGTCGTAGGGCTCAGAATAGAGACGAGTGAAGGAGCTTCGGAGAGGCCTATAGCCAAGAGTGGACGAGAAGTGACTGACGATAAATATTCCAAGATTATAAAAAACTCTGATATGCATGTTAAATGAGCAATCCAAATTATATGATAGCACCCAGCAAGTTTATTGACGATGCTGTTAAAATAAGCGGTCCGGAAAATAATATGTCAGAAGTTGTACTATTAACTTATTTTGGAAAATGCTGACGCCTAGGTTTATACAGCGTTAAATTCTACTTGGTTACTGTCATCCTAAGATAGAATGTCTTTAAGGTCTTTGTTCTATGGATATTTGCATGAACAGCTGATGTTCGAAAGTTCTAGATGGATAAAGAAACAAGCAATTGGATTTTTAGTTAACATAAAGAAGAAAGGAGGTAGGAGATACTATCAAGCTATAAGGTAAAAGGACATTGAGAGTAAACGAGTGGAAAGAAATCCATAAACATCATAGAAAAATTTCTAATAATAATATTAAATATAAATATATTAAAACTGTTAATTGTACTCAAAATGGCGTTTAACTTTTCTTTGTGATTTGTTTTTCTTGTTGCTTACACTACTGGTACCTATTAATACTGATATTTATACTGATAAAATAAACTGCGCAAATAAAAGTGTTAAGTTATCTTGAAGACAGGTAGTAGTACTATTTAGTGCTGCAAAAATATTTTTTTCAGTTATATCACAGAAAATCTAGGTATCACTACAGAAAGACAAACACATGGTACAAAACGTCACCACGAAACAAAGCCTCCTGGCTACCGATTGGTAAAATGTACCTCACCAAGTTTGTTAGCATATTTTCCTTATAATTGCTTCATATAATACAACTTCTATTTGCGCGGCATCTCTTAGAAATTCGGCTAAGCACATTTAATTTGCCGGCGGTAACCAGCCAGCTTCTTTTTGCTGCCATATTTTGTTTCACCTTTTTATCTTTCTGTAGCCATAACTATATTTTCTGTGATTGCAGTCAAAATTGATAGTTTTAAATTTTATGGTTAGGTTAAAATTGTTATTTATAATAAAATATCAGTTTTATCTATAAATTTCCAAAATAATGTTCCTCTAACCAGTCGGGAGAATTAAATTTTCAAAAAAATCAAGTTACTATGAGATACGAATGTACAAAAAATTTTAGTTAGAAAGTAATGGTAGGGTAATAGAAAAATATGGCTTTCCAAATTGCACGTAGCTATAAATGAATTGAAAAACAATGCGGTAAATGCAAACTCAAAAATGAAAGCAAAAGGTAACTAAAAGAAACCCGCTGTCAAGCATACAAATAGTATTTAACAGATTGTTGTATTATGAATCAAAATAAATATAGTTTTAGGAAAATTTTGACATTTACAATATTGTCGACATTTCCATTCCAAAATTGCATGTCATTATTTAAATTGGGTGCAGTAGAACTAACGAAATATTTTATTTTGAGGTTTATTTATAGAAACGGGATATTTTCCATTGTTTCTGGATTTTAACAATACAAATAGTTTTCTGTGAAATTCCTCTATTTACCGGTAGTGAAGAATAATTATCATTTACTTAAATATAATATTATAATAAGGCAGTTTCATCATTGCTGGGCTTGTGAGCAACGTGCAATACTCCCTAATATGTGGAAATAGAACTGGAGATAGTAACACGAAAGGTAATTTTGCTAAAACTATTCCACCATGACGGTTTTATTGCTGTGATTCCAAAAATATTATTTACAATTGGGGTTAAAATATATATATATATATATATATATATATATATATATATATATATATATATATATATATATATATATATATATATATATATATGTATGTATTTGCCAAATAGTTTTCTTGTCATGTAGTGGCGGCCTTGAGCTATTACCACTTGATCACTCGCGAAGCATAGCGTGTACAACATGGTGTCAATTAATGGTATCCCCATTAGTCTACATTTCTGCTTCCATCTCTTAAGTACGCTTTCAAGATATATCTTAAAAAAGAGGCGGGATAAACAACATCTTTGCTTCAGATTTCTTTACGTAATATTTGTGTTCCTATTTTAATTTTTGTTGTGGGTTGATTAGTGTTTGGACAGCTTTAATTAATTCTGTGTTATTATTCTTATTTTCCACTGATTGCCACAATTTCTGCAGAGGATCACTGTCATATGCTTTTCTCAAATCAACGAAGAACAAGTGAACTTTTTGGTTTCGTGCCATTTTTTTTTCGATCAATGTGGTCTATTGGGGATCATCCCTTGCGAGAGCCCGCTTGTTTTCTGCTGCAAGATCTTGGTATTCCTTCTTCATGTTATTCTTTAAAACCTAATAGATTCTACTCATGGATGCAGTAACTGCTATTTCTCGGTAATTATCCCAATTGTTTTTGTCATCTTTTTTTATGACTAGTACATAGATATGACGCTTTCCATTCCTTAGGAATTTCATTTGAACCTATAAATTTCTGAAATAACTGTCTAAAGTGTAACATAGCTTGTCTGTTCAATATTTGAACAATTCTCTCGGTATATCTCCAGGTCTGGGCGCTTTGTTATTTTTTAGCGCTTTACATCCGATTTTTCTTTCTTCTGATGTTATTGGTCTTATTGGTGAACCCATTACTGCAATTCTTTGTTCATTTAATTCTCTGTTCTTTAAAAGTTTTCTCTGTACTTTACCAAAGGTTTCTAAAGTATTTCTTGCAATCTTGAAATTTTATTGTTGTTATTATGTCTTTGCTCTTATCCCCTCTAGATATCACTTTCCAACTTTCCGTGCTTTTGGTTCTTCCTAAATACATATTTACTCCTTGGCAATTTCTTTTTCGTTCTTTTTCTTAGATATTTTTCTTTGTACTACTGCTTGCATTTCTTTATACTTTATTTTCTCTTCCAATTTTTTTGTGCGTAATACTAAGTAATCCCTTTAATCCCCTACCTTACCTTAGATGTTTGACCAATTGAAAATTAAAAAAAAAAATTCACAGTTTCTAGATTCTTTGGCTCGAGGAACTCTACATAGGATGAATAATTCGATATATACGAAGCAACGCCTTCAATGAGCTCCTCTACATCATTAGCCCCCTTAAACGTTTGACCAATCAATAATAACGAAAAAAATTTTCAGATTCCTTGACTCCAAGAATTCTGAAAAGGACTTATAGCACGATAATTTGAAGCAATTTGCTAACCCCCTACTTCGTTAACAAGCTCGAATAATTGAAGATAACACAGGTCAACACGAATTTTGACTTCGATAAGAGGGTATGAAATCTCGATAGATTTATCGACAGTTAGACGAAAAAAATATATATGGCCTGAAAAAGTTTGCTTTTGTATCCAGGAGAACGGTTTGAACAGTATTTTAGAAAATCCATAGTTTAAATTTTTATTTAATGAGAAATAGAAACAAATATATTTATATATGGTTTTTGTCAACTTTTACTATCATATCAAATTACAAAATAGTGGAAAGAAGTTTAAAAGTGGACCCTATTACTTTTTCTTTCATGTTCATAAGAACTTTCTCTCACTAAACCCTAAATGTAGTCCCCCATCATAATTTCGTTGTATTGGCCCTGATAACGTTGTTCGAAGTTCATAATATCTTGATGAAAACGTTCTCCTTGTTCTTCTAAGTAAGCCCCCATGTTGTTTTCAAATTTATCTAAATGGCATGCAGCATATGTACTTTTAGAGACATTCTGCAACCCATGGTTTTAAAGTTTTCTAACATGTTTTCAACTAGCTCTTGGTAATTTTCAACTTTGTTATTCCCTAAAAATCCAGAGACTACTGCTTTAAAACTATTCCAACTTTTTTTTTTTTGAGCACTATTAAGTAATTTTGGAAATTCTTCACTGGCAAAAATTTTTTTTAATTTGTGGACCGACAAAAATTCCAGCTTTAACCTTTGCTTCTGACAACTTTGGAAAAAAGTTTTTTAAAAATGTAAAAGCTTCAAATTTTTCATCTAGCTTTTTTACAAATTATTTCATAAGACCTAACTTGATGTGTAAAGGCGGCATTAATACATTTTCAGGTTCAGCAATAGGTTCACATTTAACGTTTTGTTTTCCAACACAAAATTCCGTTCTTAGTGGCCATGATCGTTGAACATAGTGTTGAGCATCCCCTCTATTATCCCACAAACAGAGATAACACGGATATTTTGTATATCCACCCTGCAGTCCCATTAAAAATCCTACCATCTTAAAATCTCCAATGAACTGCCACTTATATTCTTGATATTTTAAAGTTTCGAGTAAAATTTTAACACTTTCATAGTTTTCTTTTAGACGTACAGAATGAGCGACTGGAAGAGATGGAAATTTATTTCCGTTATGTAATAAAACGGCTTTCAAGCTTTTCGTCGAACTGTCAATAAATAAACGCCATTCACATGGGAACACAGGGCATCCCAATTGCTTCAAACAAACCTCTTATATCGTTATAATAACAAAGTCCATCTTCTTTGGTGAAGAACATAGCAAATGTCTAATGCCGACTTCGTTAATCTGTTATTTTGACATCAATAAGCAAATTCCATTGCTTTAAACGAGAACCCAAAAGCTCTGCCTTACTCTTCGGCAAATTCAAATCCCTTATTAAGTCATTAAAGTCTTCTGAGGTAAGAAAATGTAGTTTCGGTGGGTCCTATGACAGTACAAATTCTTCATCTTCAATATTTTTATTTGAACTCTGAGATGAGCTTGACTGAGACAATTTTTTAGGAGGTTCAGGTACTGGAAGTTGTAGGCTATGTGAGATTGGAGCAGAAGATGAAGCAAGTTCAGGATATTCGATGGGTTTCACATTTTTTGCCTCTACGTCTTTTAGCTGGATTTACTACGCAAAAATAAGTCATTAACGTGGTCTCTTGGCTCTCGCCAAATTCTCGGTACTGCGAATTTCATACTCCGTTTCTCACCTCGATACCAACCTGAAATAAATAAAGATAAAAATAAACATATTTATATTTTTTTTTACTAAACTTCTAAACATCTTTTGCAATTTACTACAAGCAACATGTGGAGCCCAGGACTTTTCTAGATTCCAAACAGGGCAGTTGAAATAGACTTTGTAGGCTTCACAAAGCTTTTCGCATGCGTTTAAATAAAATTTTATATCTCGTACTTTAATAAATATACCACATATATAACAAAATGCATCATCATCATATTAACACTTTCTCGACGACATTTTAACCTCTTTAAATCTTCTACAAAAACCGTCAACTGTTGTTTATCACTTAAGTGACATCTGTAGACACTGTGTGAAAGTTACGACTCCTTTATTTTTTCGCGGTATTTTTAAATATACCAGAACTATTTAATATTTCTACGATACCTCAAAAAAATGTATTATTATCGTAACTACTACAAAAGCAAACTTTATATGGAATATGGGTACTTTTTCTTTATTTTGGAGCATAATGAATAGAAAAATCATAATATAAATTTTAGGACAAAAACAAAAAATTTGTTTGTAGAGTTGTGTAATACAAATAAAACAATTTTCAGATTTTTCGACTTACATTACCATCAAAAAGACTTACCACAATATCTAAAAAGAACTCTATTAACTCCTTCTCTCACCTTAATAACCCTTTATAGATTTGATTATAAATAAATCAAAAAATGAAAAAAAAATAATAGTCCTAAATAACCAAGAAACCTGAAAAGGATACAATACATACTAAGCGTTCTCTCTATCCTTCATCTTCATTAACCACTTATACGTTTATCTATTAATAATTGAAAATAATGGGAAAAATAATACAACTTTAAGAATCCTCGAAAGGACGTAAAATATGATATATTCAAATCATCATCTAACATCTTTCCGCACCAGTTTAACCCATTATATTATTAACTCTAAATAACAATGCTTTAAATTTGTTATTACATAAACAAAACAAAATTCTCAGAATGATTGAGAAAATAAACAAATTTTGTCGCCCCACACATCTTCCATTTTCTACTCCTTTACCGATATTCCCCAAAACTACAGTTTCCATCCCTACTTTAGTTGAGAGATATCAAGCCCACAGATTTACAGATTAAAGGCAGTGTTTTTCATGATATAGGGACCCTGAAACGTAAAGAAATGCAAAAATCTCGGAATAAGATTTTTCATGAATAGAATACTACCGTTTTTAGCAAGGGAAGTAAAAAGGCATCATTGAACTATTTAAAGATAAATAAATATAGCGATTTTTCAACAATTTGTAACTAAAAATTCTACTAATTTGACATACAATATGGCATAGAATTTCTGAAATAATTTTTTTTGTGGTGAAGCGTTAGATTATTTTAACTTGTTACGATTCAAATATTCTAATCCGTGAAATTGGATAGCCTTAACAAATTATAACAATTTAAACCAACGCCCAAAAATACGTTTTTAATTAAAATTTTTAGTTTTAGCAATATGCCGTTGTATTATCACAATACGACGACCCAAGCAAAATAAAGTTTTTGCGGGAACTACACGCATTGTTATGATAACCAAAAGTTAATTGAAAAGAGTCAATTTTTACGTTACAAAAACAATCAAATTAAATCTCTGAGTTGAGTTAATGTCTTCACTTTTATCTAATTTTTACGTTCATTGTTGGGGGAATTTTAAACACGGACTGTATTTTTATTTAAATTTGTAATAAAGTAGGAATTTTTCAGTTAAATTGCCAGTTCAGTAAATACGAAATAATGGACGTTTATATCAAATTAGAACTTTACAGTAAAGTTTCAATGAAAATGTATAACATTTTTTTCATCAAAGAATACTACTCATAATATCCTGTTGTTTAAATCAAAAGGACAAGGTTATATTCATTTCTTAATTTTAAGTTCCTGAAAACGTTCAGTAAGAAAATTGTAGTCTATAAAACTTGCACTTCCTAAGCACACTGACGTATGGTGATCAGTGGTATAATCCAGTCCTAAGGGCTAAGGTAGCTTAATCCAAAGGGAGTTTTTTTTTAAGGAAAAAATAAAAATATTACTGGATTATAATAAGGTAGAATGACTAATACGGAACGCATTTTTATCCAGGCCCATAGGAAGAGCATATACAGTTAGACATTTAATTTTTCCGACACGTGCAGTAACTATAAACTTGTGGCACCATGTTTATTTTAAATTTTAGCGCAAAATATTGACAAATAAATGAAATGAAATATTTTATTCAACAGTCAAAAGTTTTATTTGTAAAAATTATATCAGGAAGAGAAGTAATTAATTGTTACTTAAAACTTGGCATATAAGCCAAAAATGATTTAGAATATTGAAAAAAGTGCATTAAGATAAGTGTCTATCAAGAGAAATAGTATTTGAATTGCGTTAATGACTTTTTGATGAAAAAGAGCAGCTAGAAGATGGCAATCACACATGAATGCCAGTATCAATTTAAATAGCAGAAATGACTTAAAGAATTAGGAAACTCATGGTAGATGATTGCTATATCTTAATGAAAATGATGAAACTTATGTTAAAGTTAACAGAAAAATATTTCTAATTTAAAAGGAAGATCATACATTTGAAATAAAGGTCTTAAATTATTAAGAATGCCACATTCCACTGAAATCGTAAGCGCTTCTACAACGAAAAGATATTATTTATGAATTTGGTCTAACTAGTTAGACTAGGAAGAGCGACTAGAGAAGATATTCTCAACATACGCCAGATAATAGAAAAAGTCTGGGAATTCCAAATAATAACCTATATCTGTTTTATAGACTACTTTACAGCTTTCAACTGCATACAATGGAACAAACTCTGACCGATTCTAATCAAAATGGGAAAACCTATACCTCTTGTAAACCTTATCTGGTCCCTGTATGAGAACATAAATGGCAAAATTTTCCGATCCCTTTACCGAAGAAGCCAGCATCAGACAGAGTTGTATTTTGTCACCCTTACTTTTTAACATATACAGTGAACATATAATGAGGTCTGTTTTGGATGGCTGGAATGTGGGTGCCACAATCGGTGGAAAAAAGCTAAATAACCTTAGATATGCGGATGATACTGTTATACTTGCAACGTCAATACAAGACCTGGAATCAATTATGGAACTCCTTGAAATCACTGACATAAACTATGAATTGACAATTAATAGAGCGAAAACCAAGGTAATCATTGTTAATCCTAATGAAGATCTGTCATACATAAATGAAATTGCTGGTTTCATGTTGTAAACCACATCAACTATTTGGGAAAACTCATAATAACAAACTGGACGACGATCGAACTCACTAAGGTCTGGAAAGATCCAGTTATCACAAAAAACACAAAGTTAAGATTGCTATCCAGCCTTATATTCCCAATAGCAATTTACGCATCGGAAACATGGACCATTAAACAAGCTGACAAAAGACGAATCGATGCGTTTGAGAGGTGGGCACATCGAAAAATCCTCAGAGTATCATTTACCGTACTAATGTATCAATTCTTGAAGAGCTTATAGTGCAGTAAAAAAAGCATTTGAAATTGCACTGTTTAGATACAGCAATATTCTGATTTCATTCTCTCTGGGGTATCACCAGGAGTATTGTCCTGAATCCTCCATAAACTTATGCTCAATTGAAGTTTTCAAAACGCGTTTTTGAGCTTAAAATGCTAATGACTCGTTAGTTTTAAGTCGCTCAAATGTGTACATAACCTACAAAATCGAAAAAACAGGCAAAAATCAGTTTTTTTTTTTATTTTATTGTACAGGTCGACTAAGTGAACCGATCGGCTTGAAACTTTCAGAAAATATGCCTTTTGTTATAGCAAAAATACCCTGAAATTTTGGTTCAAAAATTTTGAAATTTCATTACGAGGAGCTTGTTTTTTTGTTTGTCTCGACCCGACGGATATAACCGAAGTTATTCAAATTTTAAGCTCAAAAAACGCGGTTTGAAAACTTCAGTAGTTTATAAACAAAAGGGCAACAAGTTTTTCAAGGTCCAAAATTCAGGACAGTACTCCTGATGATACCCCAGAGAGGATAAAATCATAATATTGCTGTATCTAAACTATGCCTATCTCATTATTATTTTGACCTTTTTTTACTGCACGATTTTATAAATGACCGACTTTGACAAATAGAATTAATAGACAGTACCTGAAATATTTTGGTCAAATTATGAGGAAAGCGAATGACATGGAAAAGCTTGTAGTAACGGGGAAAGTAGAAGGTGGAAAATAAAGGGGGCAGCCTCCAACAAGATGGTCTGACCAAGTAAGATCTCTTCTTGGTATGGCTATGCACGAGTCAAGTCAGGTACCGCAGGATCGAGATACCTAGAGAATGACTGTTGAGGCTTCACTGCATTTTATCACCGATACTCTATTGAAGTGAAAGGATTGAGAGAGATAGATAGTTATTGTTTGTCAATTTTGAGTTGAAATCAGATTTGTGTGTTCAACACTCACCGTAATTACCTGATTTAGCTCCTTATCACTTTTACTATTATCAAAAATTAGACCCAAATTAAAAAGAACCTTTTCCTACACGTGCTTTGCACTCGATCCTACAAAATGTATTGGAAACCTCATTTAAATCACTATTATTGCGTTTTAAAAGTACATTTAATTAGGACACACAGTGAATAAAAGAAGATAAAAATTGATAAAATTTATCTCATTTCATGTTTACAGCACCAGTCTAAAACATTATTTCGTACTTTGAATGTTTTCCTGTCCCCTTTCCATCCACCGTCTCCGCCATTGAGGATAACGTTTTAGACATATGGTATAAGTTATACTTGAAAAACGAGCAAAATAAACTCCAACTTCTCTCCTGTTCCAAGAATTCAAGATCTTTTTGATTCATTCCTAAGGCAATAAGTTAAAATTTCACAAAATCAAATACCAGTACTTACATGGTGAGACAATATTATTGCAACATCTGTTGAGAAACCAGATTTTTAGCCAAACTCATTGCTTTACATTCTGCTGCCAATTTATAGGAAAAAATATCATCCTGTTCCCAATGTGCAGTCCAAAATTCTCGATGTTATTTCTGATTGATTATCATGATCGTGTCTGTTAACGATATCCACTATAATATACAAAATACATAAATTTTGAATGCTTCGATATTTGACTCTGTAAGAGGACTGAGTAGTCAGGTATTGCACCCATAAAGTAATACCAGGAAAACGTAGCGCCTCAGTATCTAAGTTCAACTCGAATGTTAATGAAAACCTGCTCAGCCTGTCTTGACTTTTCTATCTAGCGGTCACATCCATCAGCCATTTGCGTCCACTGCTGAACATAGGCCTGCTCTAAAGTCTTCGAGTAACAAGGCTCCGCTTATTTACGTTTAAACGCGTTCCAAGATTAACAGTGGACTCCAGGAAGAGGGACTGGAAACAATGAGTTACTATCACTCAGTCAATAAGTATTTTTTGAAAGCAACACCTATGGAGCATCACTTGAACCAAATATTAAACATCATTTTTAAGCCTCATCTGTCGCATGAACACACCCTAAATTTTTAGTCTGTCTGTCAAGTCATTTATTATTTATCAGCCGGTTGAACTAGACGTGTTTGAGTATTTTTTAAAAATGGAAAAAATCGAATATCGTGCAGTGATAAAATTCTTTGTTTTGAAAGGTTTATAGGCAACTGAAATACCTGCAAAGTTGTAAGTAAAAATGTAGTCTATGCTTTCATTTGCAAGTATTCATAGATGGACTCTAGAATTTAAATCTGATCGTACAAGCGTCAATGATGTTCCACGTTCAGGACGTCCAAAAACTACAACATCTGAAGAAGTTGTTGTGCAAATAAGGCAGTGGAAGACCGTCGATTAACCATGGATGATTTAATTGAGGCTATAGGCATCTCACATGGATCAGTACATAAGATCTTAATGGATGTTTTGGGTGTAAGAAAGCTGATCACAAGATGCTAATACCGGAACAAAACGCACTCGAGAGAAACTTTCTTAACAACATTTGGCTCGTTTGACAAAGAATAAAACTGATTTTGTGCGAAGATTTGTAAGTGTGGATGAGACTTGGACTTGAGTATGATCCTGAACTGTGACAACAAACCGCACAGTGAACTGAGCCCAGTTGTTCAGCTCCAAAGCAGCCAAAGTGGCCAAAGTCGTCTAAAAAATTGTGACGTCAGTTTTCTGGGATGCAAAAGGAATTTTGTTAATTGATTACTTTCAAACCGATAGAATAATCACGGGAGAGTACTATTGCAACCTTTTGGATCAGCTGGATGAGAAGATTCGTGAGAAAAGGCCCGGTTTGCAGAAGAAAAAAAACATCTTTCAGCATGACAATGCGCCTGCTCACAGAAGTGCTTTGGCAATGGCAAAACTGGTCGGATTAAAGTACGAATTGTTAAAACATCCACCCTATTCAACAGATCTGGCGCCGCCTGACTTCCATCTGTTCCCAAACCTCAAAAGATTTCTACATGGGAAGCGTTACAACAAATGATGAGGTGATACATCTGTAGGTGGGTATTTTGAAGGTCTTCCGAAAAAATACTCCAGAGATATGGTAAATGAATTGGAAAATCGCTGGAGAAAGTGTCTAAAGCTTAACACATTAATTCATCTTGTTTCTTTTCAGCTTTTAAAACTTATTTACTGACCTATTTGATTGAATGTAAGTGTTGTCAGATTTCTAAAATTTAAAATATTTAGTAGTTCGGCGGCTTTCGGATTATTGTGAAAATCTATTTTAAAGATTTAAAATTATCGTACATAGTTTTAGCTAATAGAGAAGAAAGTAAATAACAATATATTTATAAAAAACAGTTGAATGTTTTATAAATTTGCACTTTAATAAGTCATATATTACCATATAATCTGCTATTAAAATTAATAAATTTGGTGAAAACACCAGTACGTACTCCCAACAAATTTTAGTAGCAGACCACATGTGATCATTCGGATTTTTAGCAGCGCTACAATTTTATATATTTTGAATGCTCTGGGTCATATTGCTTTTTCAAGTGTTCTTTATTCTTCATGTCTCTATATATCTTAATGAAGCTAGGCTTTTAAAAATTACTGGTTCTCGTATTCAAAGCATGGGCCAGTGAAATCGCTCTAGTTTTTTTGTTGACCCATCAAGTTACACTACAAAAGAAATATTTTTTACTTACAGTAATACAGTTTCAGTTATATTGAAGGTTTTGGAGAAACATCTTTTAAAATATCTATAATAACATATATTAAAAATGCAACGTCTTTCTGTCTGTCTGTCTGTCCGTTAGTGCGCTTATCACTTGAGAACCACTTATCCGATTTACGTGCTTTTTTTTAAAAACATACATATGTTCTCTGGCCAGGTTATAGGCTATATTTTATTAATCTGTAATATATTTAAAATGCAACGTCTTTCTGGCTGCCCGTCTGTCTATCCGTTAGTGCGCTTATCACTCGAGAACCACTTATCCGATTTATTTGCTTTTTTTTTTAAACATACATATGTTTTCTGGCCAGGTTATAGGCTATATTTTATTAAGTTAGGTAACATAAGGGATAAACAGTAACGATAATAGTGGATAAAGTCGGATTACAGTGGCAATAGTTTCAGTTATATTGAAGGTTTTGGAGAAACATATTTTAAAATATCTATAATATATATAAAATGCAACGTCTCTCTGTCTGTATGTTTGTCCGTTAGTGCGCTTGTCACTCGAGAACCACTTATCCGATTTGCGTGTTGTTTTTTAATTCATACATTTGTTCTCAAGCCAGGTTATCTATAATCTTCAATATATATAAAATGCAACGTCTCTCTGTCTGTCTGTCTGTTTGCCGGTAGTGCGCTTATCACTCGAGAACCATTTATCCGATTTACGTGTTTTTTTTTAATTCATACATTTGTTCTTTGGCCAGGTTACCTATAATCTTTTATAATATATATAAAATGCAACATCTCTCTGTCTGTCCATTAGTGCGCTTATCCCTCGAGAACCACTTATCCGATTTACGTGCTTTTTTTTAAACCATACATATGTTCCCTGACCAGGTTATAGGATATATTTTATTACGTTATGTAACATAATAAGTAGTGACGATAATAGTGAATCAAGTCGGAAAAAAGTTTGTCGTTAGTGCGTTCTCTTGCAGTACACCGCCTAAACCATTAAATACGGAACAATATCATGCAGCAAATAATATAATATAAATAAAATCACTCGAAAACCACTTATCCAATTTACGTTTTTTTTTATTCATACATACCATATATTCTCTTTCCAGGTTATATAATAATAGTAATAATCTATAACCTGTAATATATATATATATATATATATATATATATATATATATATATATATATATACATATATATATATATAAAATGCAACTTCTCTCTGTCTGTCTATCCGTTAGTGCTCTTATCACTCGAGAACCACTTATCCGATTTACGTGTTTTTTTTTTTAGATTTATACATATGTTCTCTGGCCAGGTTATAGGATATATTTTACTACGCTGGATAATATAAGAAATTAAAAAAAAAGAATTAAGCAGTGACGATAATAGTGAATCAATTCGGAAAAAAAAAATGTTTCGCTAGCGCACTCTCTTGGAATACGCTGCTTAAACCGTTAAATATGGAACAATCTAATGTAACAAAGAATTCAATATATATGAAATACAACGTCTTTCTGTCTGTCTGTCCGTTAGTGCGCTTATTATTCGAGAATCACTTTATCCGATTTACGTGTTTTTTTTTTTAAAAAATCTTAACCCAATATTTATCAAAAAAAATCTATTATATGTATAAAACACAACGTCTCTCTGTCTGTCTGTCTGTCCGTTAGTGACTTTAGCACTCAAGAACCACTTATCCGATTTACGTGTTTTTTTTTTAAATACATATGTTCTATGTTACCGTTAGGTAACATAAGGAATAAGCAGTAACGATAATAGTTAATCAAGTCCGAAGCCGCGGGCACGGCTAGTCTGAAATAATTTAAAATAACAAAAAATTTACTAGTAAATATCACACATCTCTGCAAAACATAGAATACTATGCATGGTTTTGGTTGATTGTAACCAATAGATCTAAAATGACCGATATGACATGACGAATTGTTGGCTAAATTACGCTGTAACAATATATTTAAAGGATTTTCCTTATGTCACTCAAGTTTGGTCAGAGATAGTTCTTTATAATTGGTCGTTGATCAACTTCTGTCTGATACCTTCATTATCAATAACCATGGCTCCATACTACATCCTGTTTTCTTTCTTCTCCATGTTAACATCTGGAGAAACCCAATACTCTTGTTTTTTCATTTCAGTTCTCGACGTATCTAAACCTTTTGAGGCGACCGTTAGCTCTAAGGACTTAAAAAATTAGAAATTTAAATTCTTATTTCTTTATCTCTCCCGTTTCTTGCATTATACATAAGCATAACAGATGGACTGAAGGACGTTATACACAATTAACAGCGGTCGCTAAATTGAGAATCAGATTTGTGATATTTCTACACACAATTGGATTTCCTCTATCTCTTTTAATTTCTAAATTATAGATCAGTTTAATTTTAAGCAGAAACCAGAAGTGGAATAGAGGTAAAAGAGATGTAGGATGATTCCAGCCTCTTGTCCATGTTTTCATGTCTATAGTTACAGATACGCCGAAAAGAAGAGTCAATGTTGTCTAACAAGTCAAAACTAATAGTCTTCTAACTGAAAATAAATAATTATATGGAAAACTGGGTTTCTTCTCTTAATTATAATATTGCAACTATGGTTAAAATCAAAATAAAATTAATAATAGATAATATAACCACTAGACGAATGTTATAAACCGAGTAACATTAACTTAGAGCGCCAGATATTAACCGCACTCCCGTGAAAACTACTTCTGAAAGCTTCTTAGATTGTTTTAATTTGATATTACAAGACAAATTTAAATTTAAATTAAACTTAAACTTCTCTTAAACAGATAACTCAAAGCATGAAAATAGTAATAAATTATCTCACTTCCACTTTGTTAACTAATTTTATGGGGCAAACTATCAACTTTCAAAAGTTCTAACTTAGGAAAGCATAATAAGGTTCTTTAGTTTCATTAAGTAAAGGCAGGTAAACCATTAACACTGAAAAAAGTATTATATATTAAGGCACTGCTAAAACCAAGTCTAATTATGCTACCATGTTACAGGTATTTCACATGTGAGGAAATACAAAGATCTTTGAGGGTATGCGAATAAAATACTTTCTTTCTCAAAGAAGAAAGTAAAAAACAAGTATATGTAAGAAATAAGAAGCTTTGTATATTACCATTATCTTTTTATCATTTTTCTCGTAATCTTTTTCTTGCATAGAAAATAACTTCCTTGCGTTCACACGATTACTGTAATTAAATATTTATCGTTGTTATTTTGTATCATTCATCTTACCGCATGAATACAAAAAAACAAATCCTGATCTTCACGGGAGATCGAGGAATCCTTCAGGATTAGCCGAAACTATCTGGCCTGTTTTTTCTTTACAATTTCTACTGCTGCCGGTATGTGACTTGTAATAAAATAATATGATGCAGTAATCTATTTATATGGGCAAAAACTAACGGAAGCATATTTGTAAAAATCGAAAACACACCAACTTACTATTTGTATAAAATAGCATCACCAGCAGCTACAACTACTACTACAAACTACAGCAGCAAGTTGTAAAATCAATGGATGTAGCCACCTTACAACACTATAATAAGAATTATCCGAGAATCCATCAAACCAAACAAAAGAGATGATGTACTTAAGCTACCAGCGGCATAAACATGTCTAATTAAACCAAATACCAGACAATGGCCATTCATCCATATAGTCAGAATAAAGTAGAAGAAGTACTCAGATCTCACAAACACTCAGTATACTATCAACCGCTAACACGTACAAATCTGGTAAATTCTTGCGAAATGGCGGAAGATTTCTTTAAGCGGCGTGACTATTGGTTAACGTAATCCTTGTAACTATCGTAGCGATCGTAAGTGATATGTTACACGTTTCGTACACTTTTATTCAAAACGATGGACTCCGACCCAGATAGAAATTGAGCTAATGAGGTATGCACTCAAGATCGTTTATTACTTAATAAATGAGTACTGCATATGCTAGATATACAGGAGGTCCCCCTGAGGTTTCTTCTTAAGAAATGGTCGACAATGCCATGATATCGCTATATAATATTGTCGAATTAATCTTCATGAGATTGCTGAGATGCTAGGCATCTCATATCAACGAGTACATAATATCCTACATGAAGTTATAAAAACGAAAAAGCTAACTGCGTCATAGGTGCGGCGTTTGTTAATTCCAGGCCAAAATCGCACGAAGAAGGACATTTCAAGATCGTGTTTGAAAAAGTTGCAGCGTTGCGAATCCCAAGGACATCTGACGTCAGCTTATGACTATAGACGAAACCTGAATCCACCATTACACCTTGGAGACAAAACGGCAGTCAAAACAGTGTATAGGCGAAGGTAAAATTGCACCGAAAAAAATGAAAACAGTTTTATCGGCGCCAACTGTTTTTTGGAATTTACAGGGTATTATTACGATTGACTGTAGTGGTAAAGCAACAACTAGCTTTTATTACACAACGTTATCGAACTGTTTGCATAGAAAGTTGAAGCAGAAGCGACCAAGATTAGCCCGAAAGAAAGGCTTCTTTACCAGTACAATGAGCACATCGGCCGTTGCAGTGGCAAAAGTGCACGAGTTGGGCTTCGAAATAGTTCTCTACTCGCCCTATTCTCCTAACTTACCACTAAGTAACTTTTTTGTTTCCTAACCTCAAAAATTAACTTGGGAGAAGAAATTATTGTCCAATGAAGGAAGGGGTTAGCTATGCCGTAAAACGGGTATTATGCATAGTTCGATACAGTTTTGTTTTGCTGATGGATTAAGAAAAATTGAATATCAATATATTTACTGGAACTTATGTTAAGAAACATTTTTTTTGCAAAAAATGTTATTTCCCTTGTATTTTACAAGATTTTTCAATCCACCCTCATAAATATCGATAATATCCAATGAGACTTCCACAAAACGTTTGCGACTTTTCAATCAAAACAACACTAATTATTAGATATACTCCTAGATTTACATCGAATAGGATCTTGTGGTGGCTTTATTTTTTTATATATCCTTGTGTCGAGTTTCATTTTTTTTTATTTGAGTATTTCGCCACAATGATAATAATATTTATTTCATATTTAATTGGACAATTACCAAAAAAAGTTTTTATTTTAAAAAAAGAAACGATATTGTTTTCAAACGCAGGAATGAAAATTGAATAGATTAAAAATTACAGAAAATTATTTTTTATAATAATAAAAAAGACTAATTAATATGATTTAAATTTTGAATTATTTGTAAAAAAAATGACTTTTTATTAATCTCTTCCCGAAAATCTTGATTCGTTTGAACTGTTTTTTGTGCTGGTATTTCAATTTTGCTGCTTTAGCCAATGTTATTTTTAAATACGACATATGTCTAAATAAAAATTAGGTATGATTAGGTCAGGTGATTTTTATATTTTGTTTTTTTTTTTTTAAATAGCATATAACTTTTTTACTTGATATTTTCATAAAATATATTAAACCTAATTTGTTTTTATCTTATTTTTTAGTACTTCTTGTTATTTTTAACCATACTGAATGACATTTTCGTACCTATTTTTCTTTATTTACAGTTTGCCTTGGTTCGAAGATCTCGATCTAAGATGGTATACACTCCCAGCAGTATCTAACATGATGTTCGATTGTGGTGGTATTCAATTCACCGCCGCTCCTTTTAATGGATGGTATATGAGTACGGAAATTGGTTGCAGAGACTTATGTGATAGCCACAGGTTCAACATGTTAGAAGTAAGTAAAATTTATTTTGACATTTTGGAATCAAACTGTCAACAAGGCTTTAGTTATTTTTGCGGTTAACTATTACTATTAAACCTTTTAAACTCAAAATCAAGGTATTTTTTTTATATTTTGAAAAATGTATTAAATTCTGAAAAATCATTTTGTTCAATGACCTTCTGCGACTTTTCTGGCAACGCCAGAATCTCGTTACTGTAGAACTTTTGTGATTTCTAGGCCCAAAAATTGTGACAAATGGTTTTCACAAATTTCTTTTCATACTAACTTAACACTATTCAGGGGGTTCTTCAAACTCCGAACCATTGTGACAAGTAGTATTTACAGACCTCTTTTCAAACTTACCTCACAGATACCGAAACAGATGATAGTCTGACTGTACAAGATCGAGGCTACACGGTGGATACTGCAATAAAATTCCCAGCCAAGTTCAGAGATGTGTGCTGTCTGGCATTGCCATTGTGGAAGGCGACACCCTTCCTGTTGACTGGTTTCGGCTAATTCTTTTCAATCGTTTGCTTCAATAGTATCAATTGTTGACAGTAGAGTACAGAATCAATTGTGTGGCTAGGCTACGGTAGCTCATGTTGCACAATTTTCTTCCAACCTCACCAAGCCCACAGTATTATTTTTTGGCGTAAATCCGGGCTTTGCTATCGTTTTTAGAGCTTCATCCTTTTTTGACTACGATTTTTACCGTACATTATTATCGTACGAGACCAATTTATCATGGCCGTTATGAACCGCTTCAAAAATATTTCGATTTAGTTACGTTTCTCTAGAGATTGGCAGGTTCGATGGACTAAATTTTTCCTAGTGGTTTAAGACAGTTTGATAATGCATGTCTAGTTCCTTGACTATATCATGGCTACTTACATTCCGATCTTACTCAACTTTTGCCAAAATTCTATAAACTGTCATTTGTCGACCAGTGCAAGGCGTATCTTTGCCATCTAAATTTCCAGAACGAGAGCGACTGAACTATCTTTTGGTTGTTGGTTTTGATAACGTATCTTGACACTAAATAGCACAATTTTCTTCATAGGCCTGAGCAGCATTTGTGTCTTTATCGAAATAAAATTTTAAAATGTACCGAAATTTTGCAGTAGTTGCACTCATTTTCGAAGTGCTCTAAGTTAAATCCGAATAAATAGACATTTTTACCCCCTCTACTACTGTCAAATATTCGCTTTTAACTACTGATAAATAGGACCCGATACGACTTATATTATCTCAGATATCTAACGAGAAAAAACTCAATACTTTTTTGGCCGTCCAATATTTGTCAAGCTTTTAATATCGTATAATTTAGTACCTATGAAGGTCTTGGGACATGCAACTCGATACAACCTTTTAGGTACTGCTTAACATCCTTACACACTAATCAGTGAATAATGAAAAGGAACGCAATAATTATACGTTTCCTTGTCCTGTAGCAAGTGCTATTTTTTAGAAAATTTCTGTATTTTCGTAGGTAAAATCTTAAACCGAGAAAGTTGCTTGTACAATAAATTGAGTCGAGTTACATTAATGACTATTCATTACGTATATATTTTTAAAAAATTAAATTACGACATGAAAATTAAACCAAATAAGTAAACTAAAGCACTGACAGATTTAGGCTGTGGGCGAAGGAATTATCTCCATGCTAAAAAAATTAATCGAGGCAACAATATCATTTCAATTTCCATCCTTGTATTATTTTAGTTACTTATATCTACAATTATTTTAAACTTAAAATATTTAGTTTTTCTTCCAGAGTTTGTAAGCTTTCAATTAATAATATATATATATATATATATATATATATATATATATATATATATATATATATATATATATATATATATATATATTTAACACGGAAAGTGATCACCGAGTCGTTAGAGCTAAAATTATATTGATAAAACCAAAAAATCATTTCTGGAAAAATCCAAAACAAATAGATACCAACGTCCTAATAGAAAACCAATATACTTACCTCAAAGAACTAGAGGAAAAACTACACGAAAACGAAAACGTATATCCAGAAAATAGAAATATTAATGAATTGTCAGAACAGATAACAGAAACAATAAAGGAGACCGCATACAGAGTCGTAAAGAGAAAAATAAGAGAAATGAGCAAACTAAGTCTAGAAACATTATAACTAATAGAAAAAAGAAGGAAGCTGCACAGGGAAAATAAACAGAATACATAGGAATACCGTGAAGTGAGAAAGGTCACAAGAAAAATGATACGCAAGGATCTAGCGATACACTACGCAACCAAAGTGGAAAACGCAATAGAAAGGAATAAAAACATGAGATGCCTGAGAAGAAATGAGGGAAGGAAGGAAATATTAGCATTGAAAGATCACAATGGGCAGGAGACGAGAAACAAAAATTAAATATTGAGAATTACAGAAAATTTTTACAGATGTCTGTATAGCGCACAAGTGAAGGAACCACCAAAAACAGTAGAGACAAAATCAATTATCAATGTAGAATCAGAGAAAATTTCTAATATATCCGAAGAGAAAATAAAATATTCCTTGAAATCAAGAAAAAACACCAAAGCACCAGATAATGACGACATAGTGATAGAGATGACATAAGGAGCCGAGAGATAATCGTTCCTAAGCTAAAAAACACTCTTCAATATATGCCTGGAGAAGGGATAAAGACCTGAAAACTGGAACGATTGGATCATCATATTGCTCTTTAGAAAAGACGACTCTCCTATCAAACTATAGACCAATTTCACTGTCATCACAAATTTATAAGCTATTCACCCGGGTCATCTCGAATAGAATCGATAGAAAACTCAAAGACTACCAACTTATAGAACGGGCAACCTTCCAAAAGGGTCACCTACTAACAGTAAAGATCATAATTGAGAAGATATCAGAATATAACCTACCCCTCTACTTGGCCTTTATTGATTATGAGAAGGCCTTCGACTTCATGGAACACTGGGCGATACTACACGATTGGCTGGAGTTGATCACAGATACATAACGCTAATAAAAAACATCCATGAAAACGCCAAAGCAGCAGTAAAAATACACGAAACAACGGACTCCTTTGCGGTCCAAAGGAAGATTAGACAGGGAGACACCATATCCCTGAAACTGTTTATTCTAGTCCTGGAGGGAATCTTCAAGATGCTCAATTGGCCAAACCGAGGTATAATGATAAATGGAGAACATCTGACACATCTGAGATTCGTTGACGACATAATTTTGTTCGCGAAAAGTGGCGAGGCTCTGGAAAATATGACTAAAGAACTGGATGAAAAATCAAAAACCATAGGGTTAAAAATGAACATAGCCAAAACTGAGGTCATGTGCCCAGAAGATCCTAACATCACAGTAAATAACGCGAAACTAGAGAATACGTACCATATACTTAGGCCAAAGGATAACTCTTGGCTACGAAAACAAAAACATGGAAGTTGAAAGAAGGATTAGGCTAGGATGGGCAGCCTTTACCTAACTAAAACACATTCTAACTCACAAAAAATACCTCTACATCTAACAGCAAGGCTCTATAATAGCTACATACTGCCAGTGGTTACGTATGGAGCACAAACTTGGACCTTCACATGGAAAATGGTAAAAAAGCTCCGAATATCCCAAAGAGCAGCAGAAAGGAAAATGCTGGGTCTGTCGCTACGCGACAAAGTAAGAAATGAAACCATAGAAAATAAAACAAAGGTGACAGATATAATAGACCATGTAACACGACTCCAATGGGACTATGCAGGACACATTGCTAGAACAAAGGACAACAGATGGAGTGGGAGAGTTATACAGTGGTTAGGAACGAGATCGAGAGGAAGACTGGTCAAACGATGGTATAATGACATCAAAAAAGTAGCAGGACTACCATGGTTGAAAACAGCTCATGTATATATATATATATATATATATATATATATATATATATATATATATATATATATATATATATATATATATATATATATATATATATATACTATTTATATTTTTAATCATCAGTTTACTTATTTCTGTTTTAAACTTGAGTTGGATACAGTTTTTGTTATTACTTACTTACCATTAAACGACTATAATTGTAGTACTACTTAACAAGCAGCTTTTTTTTTACTTGAACTTGTTAACATATTTATTCTTGTTTTATATATTAAAAAATAACAATGAGAAATGTTATTTTAGAAACAGGAAATGTCAAGGTAATATTAAGATAATAATGCGATGTTTCAAAATGTTAGAGAAATTATTGTCAATGAATGTTATATATATATATATATATATATATATATATATATATATATATATATATATATATATATATATATATATATATATATATATATATATATATATATATACCTATCTAATATTACATTTTCAAATTTTGATTATAGAATATTAAAGTTTTTAAATTTATTTATTAGAAAGAGCGAACTTTTAAAAGTAAATTCTCGAAACGAGCTTTGAAGAAGCCAGCGGAATGATCGACCAAACATCAGCATCACTTTGTCAATCTGTACAGGCGAAATCCAGAAGAATTAAACCTTTAATTAATGAGTGATTTCTAGTTTTTTTTATTACTCCTTCTTTCATCCACCAATCAATGTTATATAATTGATCTATATGGATTTAGATGATAATTGTATTTTTTAATTAGATTAAATCGTACTGTCGAAAGGAAAAAATAAAAAAAATACTATCCTATTATTATTAACTAAATTTAATTATATATTAGAGTCAGTCAGCTCCATAGGATAAATAAAACTGTAAGGTTTGTTCTACTGCACAATATACACATTTATGTTATGTGTCAATGGTATGGTATCAATTAACTTAACAATTTAAAAAGATATGAAATATAAATATACGTTCTATCAATATTAAAAATCTGATAGATTTTAGAACTGATTCTCTGTCGTCATAAAGTCTTCTTCAGCAAATTTACATACAGTCACTAACTTAAAGATACGCACATTCCCGCGATTATCATTGAGTAAGTTGGTATAACCTTGCCTTATTTAGAATAATATAGGTTCGTTTAATATGTATTTTATTTTTTTCCCTTTTGTTCAATTTTTTATTTAGGTAACTGATTTCTAAATGTGTTAGTCAGTGTTAATTTTAAAAAATTTTAGGCTATTTATATTCGACATCTCTGGTAACCACACTGGATTTTTCTTTTTTTCTGGAAAACAAAGCCATTAGGAAAACCAACATTTTAAATTTATTGACATATTTAATTATTGTATAAGCTTCACAGTAATAAGGATGAAAAAGGTTTTCATTTACTATTACCACAAAATGTTTAGCCTAATAAGGGTTCTACATCCGAATTTTGCACAAATATAGCTTATTTTTATAGGACTTATAATTAAATAATAAAGTATCTAAAGAAGGAATAAAGGAGAAAATTATTTAGGGTGTTAGAAAAATAATGAAATGATATATATTTTCCTTCTCTTAATTATTTCATTTTTCCGTTGCTTCAGGCTTAAGAGGAGAGGAAATCTAGAGAGGTATAAGTAAAACATCCGAGGATAATATTTGGGCTAAGACAATTTTTTGTTAAGAAAAAATGTAATAAAGAAAACATCTTGTTAGAACCGTTTAATTATATAATAAAACAAGGAATTTTAACTACAAATAATGATTTATTCTTTGTATGTTGTCAAATGTACGAAAAAAAAGTCCCGTTATTGAATACTCTGGAATCAGTTGCGTAGCCAGGTTTAATAGGCGTCGGGGGCAAAGATAGTCTCTCTAAGGAAGAAAATGGAACGGAGTTGCTTATATTAAGCGCAACAATTAAAAAACATGGGGGGGGGAGGGGCAAACGAAAGCTGGAGGGAAGGGAGAAGCCCCTTAATGCAAAAACACCTGCTCGCACTGAAACTCTAGAAGCGTAGAGCCTTCTCAGTATAGAAAACTAAAAATCGATTACTAGGTTATATGAATTTCTCACAAAAAATAATCCTTTTATACAGTGGAACTTTAAAAACTTATACTGGTGATTTTGCATCTATACAGGTTAAACACGGTGGAAATCATAGTCCTCATTTCAAAGAGATATGTTCCTCTACGTAAAGCGATTCTTGAAAATAGTGGTCCAGCGAGTAAAGAACTGACCCACATAAAGATATTATATATTAACGCGACGTGTGCTCTTAGAAGGTATCGCTCTGGGTGGAATCTAGTGATCTACATTCGTGAAATACTTTCCATTTCTATTTAAAAATTAGATTTAAGTTCCTAACTTTTATTCGATATTCTAAAAAATCAAAATTTTTGTCAGGTTCCTATATTCTAATCAGGCTCTTTTTGATGGAATCTAACAAATGCAGAGTATGTTTGGGAGCAGAGTCCCAAACATGGGAGCAATATTCTATGGTCAAATTTGAGCTTGGATAGAATTAAAAGTAGTTAAAAAGTGTACAGCTTTCTAGTGCAAAATAATATTGTAAGCTTTTGAGAGGCTGTCTTTGTTTCGTTTGCCAAGACCTATTTGCGTCTAAGTTAACGTCTAGCAAGTTGAATAGTAATACATATTTGACACTTGTGTTCATTAATATTAAATATGTTTTCACGTGCTTTTATTGTCACATTTCACGGACAAATGAAATAAAAGAACCAAATAGATGATAACTTTTTATTTTTTATTCTGAGATACTAAAGATAATTTCCTGAAATAACAAATTTCTATTTTTTTTTAGGGGTCTAGCACACGTGCTACAGGGAGGTCCCTAAAGCTCTACAGGAGCGGCACGTATGCGAGAAAAGCGATTCACGTTGCTCTTCAATCGCTGTAAATTGTACTCGGTGAGAAACACAGTCCTGGGTAAATTATTCCAAAGGGATGATGTTCTTCATATAAAAGACTGTTTAGCGTTGTACGAGGAGTAACAAGCTGAACCTCATACGGATGTGAAGTATCAGCGCGACATGTATTTCTAACATGCACCGCTCTGGGAGGAATTACACGGGCCACATCCTCCGAACACTTTCCATGGAAATACTTGTAGAATAGGCTCAAGTCGCCAACCGTTCTTCGATGTTCCAGCGAATCAAGGCCGCCGGTCAGTTCCGGGTCTCCAATCAACGAATAGCTCTTCTCTGAATAGAATTCAACAAATGCAGTGTATGTTTGGGAGCGGAGCCCTAAACAAGAGAGTAGTATTCCGTAGTTGGTCGAATTTGAGCTTTGTAAAGAATTAACAGTTGTTGCGGAGTGTAAAGCTTTCTGGTTTGAAATAATATTCCCAACTTTTGAGAAGCTCTCCTTGCTATGTCTGCAACTTGCTCATGCCAGGACATATTTGCTCCCAAATTAACGCCCAACAAATTGAGTGACGATGTTAGAGAAATGGAGTGCCCCGCCATAACTATGTCTGGTTCAACAACGTTAACTTTTTTAGAAAAAAACTGCCGCCTGGGTTTTTGTAGCGTTAAATTCCACTTGGTTACTGTCACCCCAAGATAGAATTTCTTCCAAGTCTTTTTTAAGTTGAACAACTTCCCGCTGTCTGCGGACACTCGCCTGGGCAGCCGATGTCCGAGCGTTCAAAGTGAATGAAGAAATAAACGTACTGTCATCTGCAAAGCTCTAGATTGGATTTCCGGTCTTTTCCAGCAGATCGTTAATGTACGAGGCTGGTTTGAAAAGTCCGTGCAAAGTCCGAGAGATGGCACTACCGGCGCGTATCGAGGTCATGTTTAGTTAGTAGCATCTCTTGAATGAACGCACACCAAGTTTCAGCCATATTGGTCTATTTATTTGTGTTTGGCATTCGTGTGAATCAAGGAAGTCGAGTGATTTTCAAGAAATGGACGAAAAAGAATTTCGTGTGGTGATTAAACATTACTTTATGAAAGGCAAAACGCCTCAGGAGACTAAAGAAAAGCTTGATAAACATTATGGTGACTCTGCACCTTCGATTAGAACAGTTTATAAGTGGTTTCAAAATTTTCGGACTGGCCATATGGGCACAAGTGACGCTGAACGTTCTGGACGGCCTGTGGAGGTTACGACTCCAGAAATCATTGATCAAATCCATGATATGGTGATGGATGACAGAAGAGTTAAGGTGCGTAAGATTGCTAGTGCTGTGGGCATCTCGACTGAACGGGTACATAATATTTTGCATAAACATTTGGACATGAGAAAGCTATCCGCAAGATGGGTGCCGCGATTGCTCACGCTTGACCGAAAACGGAATCGTGTGAAGTGTTGCAAGGATGGTTTGCAGCTGTTCCAGAAGAATCCGGAGGACTTTAAGCGTCTTTTCGTCACTGTGGATGAAACATGGATCCATTACTATACTCCTGAGACCAAACATCAATCTAAAACAATGGGTTACCAAGGGGGAATCTGCACCAAAAAAGGCGAAGACCGTTCCTTCGGCCGGAAAGGTTATGGCGACTGTCTTTTGGGATTCGCAAGGGATAATCCTCATCGACTATCTGGAAAAGGGGTAAAACTATTATAGGTGAATATTATTCATCGTTATTGGACCGTTTGAAAACCGAGCTGCAAGAAAAAAACGCCCGCGATTGGCCCACAAGAAAGTCATTTTCCATCACGACAACGCACCAGCACACACCTCAGCAGTTGTGGTCGCAAAATTAATGGAAATAGGATTCCAACTCGTTTCACATCCCCCCTATTCTCCAGACTTGGCTCCCTCGGACTACTATTTGTTCCCCAATTTGAAGAAATGGCTGGCGGGACAAAGATTTTATTCAAACGAGGAGGTGATTGCAGACACTAATGGATATTTTGCAGACTTGACCAAATCCTATTATTCGGAAGGGATCAACAAACTAGAACATCCTTGGACGAAGTGTATAAGCCTAAAAGGAGACTATGTCGAAAAATAAAAAAGGTTTACCCCAAACACATAAGTAGTTTTTATTTTTGCACGGACTTTTCAAACCAGCCTCGTAAATGAAAAAGAGAGTAGGAAATAGTATGGAGGTGTTAGAAAGAAATCTGTCGACCGCCAGTCGTAAAGAACGCTAACTGAGGAAACATGAGAGCCACAAACAGAACTTTTCAGACATACCATAAGAGCGTAGCTTAGCCAACAGCCCATCGTGCCAAACACGGTCGAATGCCTTGGATATGTCAAGAGCAACCGCTCGAGATTCTCCAAAGTGTTCAATTGCGTTTTTCCAAACATGTGTTACATAAGTCAGAAGATCTCCTGTTGATCTGTGTTTACGAGAGCCATATTGGTGTTCGCTAATAATGTTGAATTCTTCAAAATATTTTAGAAGATGTTGATTGATAGCCTTTTCCATGACTTTCGATATTATTCAAAGCAGTGCGACTGGTCGGTAGTTATTTGGCAAGGTCTTCTTGCCTTTTTTAGGTATCGGCGGAACTGTGGCACACTTCCAGCAGGAAGGAAATATTTTCTTTCTGTAGGATATGTTGAAAAGTCTACAGAAAACAGCGCCAGAAACTTTTTTGGTGTCTACCTTTACTAAAATACGTTTTATGATACGCTGTCTGAAGACAACATCGGGCATCCTTGACTGCACTATGGAAATAGTGACAGTAGAATATGAAGCAAAAAGTTAAGCCGCTTTTTCAACAGGTATCGTTGCAATATAATTATCTGGCCGTGTGAGTGGTGGTATGGTAGATTTGGTGAAATTTTGGCTAACTGCTTTAGCGACTGACCAAAAGATCCTGGAATTGTTGGGAAAAGCGAGAAGTTTGTTATCGGTTAATATTTGTTACTTCAAATAAAAATTAGTAGGAATATTACATAGAGGTCTGTATTGTGATATAATAATATACGGTAGCTTAATTGTCACACATTAAATATTAGGGCAACATGTGTTAATTAATCTTTCCATTATTGGTCAAAAGAATCAACTGTTTTTTTTTTATTTCAGACAATAGCTCTGAACATGGGTTTAGACGTCCGTACCCCCGTAACTCTATGGAAAGACAAAGCTATGGTAGAATGTAATTTAGCGGTATTGCACAGTTTTCAAGAAAAAGGTGTTACCATTGTCGATCATCATACAGCTTCTGAATCATTTATGAAACATTTGGAGAACGAAGTAAGATTAAGAAATGGTTGTCCTGCTGATTGGGTATGGATTGTGCCACCTATGTCGGGATCGGCAACTCCAGTATTTCATCAAGAAATGGCATTATATTATCTTAAACCGTCTTATGAATATCAGGTAAGTAAAGTTTTTATTTTATGTTTTCTGTACTCTCGGACTGCCCAAAAAATCCACACCTAAGTCCAAGAAAATTTTGATTTTAATATTGATTATTAGATAGCATATGCTCTGTTTGCAATGAATCTTTGAATTTTATGATAAATATCATCATTAAATTTAGATAACAACATAAGTATTATTAGCTTTCATAATACGAGGGTTACCTTCTAAGTTTTACAAGAGTAAAGAAAAAAAAGAAATTGCCATAAATCGTTTTAGTGTTTTTCAAAATATTCGCCTTTAAGATGTATACCCTTTTGCATGCATTTGAATTAATCGAAACATTTTTCCAGTTGGTACCTCAAAAACATGGTTTTGAAAGGATTCACAGCTTTTTATTAATGAAAAGTGCTGACCACGCATTTTTTTGACATTCGGCAACAAAAAGGAGTCGTTAGGCGATAAATCAGGTAAATAGGGCAATGATGCATTAATTGGATATTTTTCTCCATTAAATAATCAATTGATTGACATGCTGTGTGAGAGCTGGCATTGTCATGATGAAGAATGATGCAACGTTTTCGATCGTTTTTCCTGATTTCATCTAGTGGTCGTTTGTAAAAACCTAAAGGGCGACCCTCGTATTATAAGGTTCATGTTTTCAGTATAAAATTAAAACGTTAAACGCTTTATGAAAATTAGTTTACTTTAAATTCATACCAGGAAAGTCTACAGAATTTTTTCTTAACCTATTCAAAGGAACGGAGATAAAGAAACAGTTAGTTTCGTTTCTCGGGACAGGTAATTTTTCATCAAAATTTTACACAAATATCTTTTGTAATTAAGTCGTACATCTAAAAAAAGTTTATAAAATATTAGCATCTGAAAATTGCAATATCAACAGGAATTAAATCTTTTCAAAATTTACCTTAATCTAGCAATTATCTATTTAGTTGTAGTTCTAGCAATTTATTTTTTTTTTATTTCAATTTACTCGGCAACAGACTCTATCTAGAATTTTATGAAGAACTCTTATACTATAATGTACATTAGTAGGGATTTTACCCTTTTTCATATCCTGAGGATATCGGCGGGGCTGTCGCAATACCCGTTAACGTTGTCCCAGTGCGGAAACATACATTTTTGTATTTCACAGCACCTTTTAGACAACGCGGTAGTGCTACCACGGACGTTATTGCATTTCTGCAAACAACTACTCCTTATGTACGTGGCTAGATCATATATACTTAAATAAAAGTATACTAACCTGTCGGGATTGGAACTCGAGACCTCCTGCATCTCAAGCAAGTACTACGCCATTGAGCGATGGACCGCTACACAATGATGTTAATTTAACTCTTAAAAAACTGTATAGGTACTCATTTCTGAGTTGACGGTCTGACTATCTCTCTATGTGTAAGATTGTTTTAGATATAGCTATGTATGTCTTGGGCATATAAAATTCGAGATTACGACAAGCTTTAGTCATATTTTTTTATGTAATTTTCGTTCTTATAAATCTACAAAATATATCAATCAAAAGTAAGCGGGTAGCTCACTTAACACATTAGGTTCATAACACTATATAATGTAGTAAGTTTTAGCGGGTAAAGTCAATTTAGAATTAATAGTCTTCGACTATTTAAGCCGCTGCGCGCTGTTCTGTGGCTTCGATAAATCAATAAGTAATACCATATGTGGTAAATTCTCCGTACTATTGAAATACTGAGTCGCACTTCGTATCCGCGCTATCTCTATTGTTACAAATCTTACCACGTCTAGCATGCCACATTGTTCCCTGATGTCAGTATTAGATACCCTATCCCTTCTTATTTTGCAAAGTATTGTTCTTAGGGTTTTTATTTCGGCGGTACGTAGCATACTTTTTGTCTTATTGGTATCTTCTCGTGACTCTATCCTGTAAGTCATTTTGGGTCTGATGCAAGTCTTATATATTTTAACCTTGCTATCTGTTTGCATGTATTGATTGGTCTATATAATAGCTCTTAAGTAGCCTGAGATAACTGCTGCTTTATTAATTAATGCTCTAAGGTCTCTGTCGGGGTCCTGATTAATAGGTCCACACCAAGTTATTTAAACTGGGTTACGTGTTCTGTAGATTTATCTTCCACTACGTGTTTTCATCTGGTGGGGTATTTGGCAATAGAGAGGCTTCTGGTCTTTTCAGTAAATATGCCATATTAAGCTGTCGATATGCTTGATAATATTTTAAAAGTTGCCTTTCTAAATCGTCTTCGCTTTCGGCGATTAACGCCACATCGTCTGCGTAACAAATAAGACTAATTCTATTGTTACGCATTCTGTATCCCATTCCTAGTGACTCTGCATCTTATATTATTTTATCCATTAAAACATTAAACAAAAACGGACTAAGACTGTCTCCCTGTCTAATTCCTCCTAAAATTGGTGTATTTTTTTCGTTTTATTGTTGATGTTCAAGTTCTTTATGACTTTCACAACGTTTGCGTGTGTCTTTTTGTGCATCAACTGTATTACATCGTTGAGTCTGACTTTATCGAAGGCTATAGTTAAGTCTATCAGGCATATGTACGCTGGCATATTTTATTCTATTGCTTCTTCTTCAATTTGCTTCATAATAAATATTGTGGCTGTGCCAGATCTATCTTTCCGGAACTCCTGTTGATGTTCTCTATTTTTAGTCTTCCGTATGGAACACTTATAAGATCACTTAGGTGTCTGTCTGTCTGTTCATCTGTCTGTCCATCTGTCATACTCAATTTTCTCCGAAACTATTCGACATAGAAAGTTGAAATTTGGTACTAATATAGGAATTGGTGGCTTCATCAGAGCCGTGTAGTTTTAAAAGTTAATTTTGACTTATGGGGTTAGTTTTGGGGGGTGAAATCGGAAGTGAAAAAAAAAGTGAAAAAGTTTTTTTTTTACTAGATCATCGAGTGGGGTGTCAAATGAAAGCTTGTAAAAACACGAGTTCAAACATATATATAATGTAATACTTGCGCACATTTTTCTTTGTATTATTTTAAAAAATCGCGAAAAAATAGCTGTCCCCCCTTTATACCGAAAAGTACTGATCAAAAATTTTGATAAAATTCTGGAATATTCTCCACGAAGTGTAGATTGAACGAAAATTATCACAAGTGCTTTATCTTTAATAATTTATCTAATATATAAAAACAACAAACAAGAATTTCAAGGTCATCAGTTTTCATTAAAGATCGGATCCAAACTTTGTTAAAAAGTCATTTGGGGTGTGTTTTGTGAAGTCACTGATCATTTTATACCTTCGTTACAGCTTTTCTAGTGTTCCGTGTGGAACACTTATAAGATCACTCCAATGTCTGTCTACCTGTCCGTCTATCTGTCTGTCCGTCTGCCACACTCCGAAACTATTTAATATAGAAAGTTGAAATTTCACACAGCCATGTAGTTTTAAAAGTTAAATTTTGACTTATGGAGTTAGTTTTGGGGGGTGAAATCGGTAGTAGAAAAAATTTTTTTTTTACTCGAACGGGGTCAGATGAAAGCTTGTAAAAACAGTTTCAACATCTATATAATGTATTACTTGCTCGCACTTTTCTTTGTATTATTTTTAAAAAATCGCGAAAAATCTCTGTCCCCCTCCATTATCTCGAAAAGTGGTGAACAAAAAATTTTGAAAAAATTCTGGAATATTCTTCATGGAGCGTGGATTGAACAAAAATTGTCATGAGTGCGTTACCTTTAATAATTTATCTGGTATATATATATAAAAAAAAAATTTCAAGGTCATTTGTTTTCATTAAAGATCGGAAACAATTATATTGAAAATTTATTTGGGGTGTGTTTTCTGAAGTCACTGATTATTTTATAACTCCGATACAATTTTTTTTTTATTTTAGACGCAATCAACGTACGGAACACTCATTGCGCAAGTTCAACTTTCACTTGACCTTTTTTTTTATCTAAAATTCCAGTTTCACCTTGCCAGTCATTCGAAAGCTCTGTTGTATCTAATATTTTATTAAAGTTGTAAAGTTCTTAGTAAATTTCTGGCCACCACATTTCAGCAGTTTTTTTGGTATTATAACCGTCCCTGGTGCCCTTGTGTTTTGTAATTTTTTTATTCTTGTTTTTACTTCTGTTTCCTTAAAACTCCCTTTACATTCTGTTTCATATTCCTTCGTCGTTGGTTTCTTCGGTATCGTAGAGTTCTCGAAAGTATATTTCCGAGTCTCTCAGAGATTCCTCTTATTTGAACGTATTTATTTACTGGCTTTTTTTCTATTTTTCAGCCTATTCCATACCTTCGTTTGTACACTATACATATCATGTTCCATGTAATTCAATATACTTCCTTTTAATTGCTTTTATTTAAGCGTTAACTCTATTGCTGGTTTCTATGTTCCTGTGTTCCGAAGCATTTCTATGTCAAATAGGTTTTCCCCTTTATTTCTGCAAGTGCTTTAACTTCTTGAAGAGAAAGATTTTAGAAGTCGGATTTTCTAGATCGGCAACAATAAGCGTTGAGCCGTAACAACTAGTATAAGAATGGAAGAAAGTATTACCGAGGAGTAGATTGAGTAAATACGATAAGACAACTGTCTAGAAATTCGAATGTTCAGGGTTTAAATTTAAATTAAGGTAAAATTTTTTCGATGTTTAAAATTTTTCTGAATTCTTATCTCTCTATTAATTTTAGAAGAATGATCTTGGTTTAAATATTTTAATTCTATATTTCCCGTAAAAAGTAAAAACACATCAAATCCTGAAGAGAATTCTTTATTCTGTATACTTTATAGCACTTATTCTCCTCGCTCGCTATGTCTTTTTACGGAGCCCTAATGAAACTGTATACAATATCATCTTGAGTTGCTTTAAAATTTATGAAAAAAAAAATTTTAACCCATATTGAGAGATAAATAGGCAATAAACTCTATTTTTCTTTTGGAATAATAATAATAAGTATCCTAAAAGTAAACATTACTTTCACCATTTGTTACCTGCACAGCATAATTTTTTTCTTGTTATAAAATTTTATATCGTGTCATTTGTTTTGAAGTTGATGCAAACAAAAAAGTGAAAACATTACATTTTTATGGAGGGGTATTTCCAACGCGGCGAAAACGAAAACTTTTTAAAATTATCGTGCAACTCGCGTTAGCTGCTAATTGGATTTAGCGTGAGTTACAAGATGTTAAGATTGCTGTCCATCCTTGTATTCCCCATAGCAACTTACGCATCTGAAACATGGACCATTAAACAAGCTGACAAAAAAAGAATTGATGCATATGGGATATGGTCATATTGAAGAATCCTCAGAGTATCATACAACGTATAAATGTATCTGGTATTGAAGAACTTAATATAAATGACCGTGTTTCAAATAGAATTAATTGATAGTACCTGAAATATTTTGGTAATATTATGAGGAGAGTGGATAGCACGGAAAAGCTTGTAGTAATGGGGAAGGTGAAAGGTACAAGATCAAGGGGACGTACAACGGGGCCAATATGTAATTTCTACCCGAATTCATTTTTTGGTTCCACTTTTCAAGATATCTCAAAATTTTTTTTTAAATCTTCGTTCTAGATTTCTTTATCGATTTATCTTTGCTGATTTTTGACTATTTACCATGATTTTTACTGATTTCCAAAAAAACCTTTTCGAGCAATAAAATGAAAGTCAGTCACGCAATTTTCAAGGAATCTCAATAATTTTTTTTTATAATATTCGTTTTTGATTTTTCTATCAATCTGTCTGGACGGATTTTTGATTATTGATCATGACTTGAACTCATTTTTCCGTAACATAACCTAATATAGCGAAGTTCGGTACATTACGTTATGTTAGGTTAAAGTTAGTTACATTAGGTTATGTTAGGTTTGGAGTTCGCTACATTACGTTATGTTAGGTTTTGTCTTCGCTATATTAGGTTATGTTAGGTTTGAAGTTCCTTGTTTAAAAACCTTAAGTTTAGGAAACACTCATCTGATCATTTTACCTCTTTACATTATAGGTTTGATGTTCTTCGTGTAAATGGCTAAAAACTTTATTGAAAAATGAGTTCAGATCGATAAAGAAATCAAAAATGAAGATTGTAGACAAAATTGAGATTCCTTGAAAATTGCGTAAATGAAACTAATTTTATTGGCTATAAACATTTTTTTTTTTTTTAGAAAAAAGTAAAAAATATATTGATAAATTAATAAAAATCATGGTAAATAATTAAAAATCCGCTCAGGCAGATCGATAGAGGAATCAAGAACGAAGATTTAAAAAAAAATTGCTGCCAGAAAATGAATTTATGTGAAAATTACGTATTGTCCCCATTGTGGGACGGTCTCCAACAGGATGGTCTGATTAAGAAAGATCTCTTCTTGGAATGGGTATGCACGCGTTAAGTCATGTTGTACAGAATCGAGATGCCTGGAGAATAACTGTTGAGGCAGCAACTGCATAGGGTCACCGATACTCCTTTTGGGATCAAAGGATTGAGAGGGAGAGACAATATGTCACAATAAATATATTTTTTTTCTTACACTCTAAAACTTCCAAGATCCATCGATCACAGGGGGTAGCTCTCCCCTCCTAGGGATGGTTTTCGACCTTGTTAGGAAGATGATCTAGTTGCCTTGAATGTTTGGCACAATGAGATAAAAATACTTGATCCTTTTCGAATTTCAATAACATCCATGTGCATCATTAGAGCGTAGGGGTAATTTCTACCACTCTCTAAGGGTAGGTTATATCGATGGTTCAAGCGACTTTACTGCATATTTACCCTGCCTAAAACTACAAAAGCCTGAACTTTTTTCGTCGTTATTGAAACTTATGAGATATCTCCGTAAGTGGGGGTGGTTTTTACATCCTATAGGGGTAAGTCTGAATGCTTTACGAGTAATCTGTGGTTGTCACAACAGGTTCAGATATTTTGTCCTAAGAGCTACAAAAATTTGTCCTTCATACATGTCATTTAAACTCACGTGCGTTATTTGAGTTTCAGCGGTACACCCCCCCCCCCCCCCCCGACAAGGGTGGCTTTTGGTTTAATTAACAGAAATAGCTTGCTGTGGTTTGAATGCATATTATTTTCTCTAGATTATAAGATATCTACCATTTTTCACACTTCATTAGGATTCATTACATTATTACTATAGTTTTAACAAGTTTCAAGGGATGTTTTTGGCCAAAAAAAAAATGATAGGGTATTTGTTTTTTTTAACTAGTCAGCATCGAAAAATACACTAGATCCATGTATTTTGGTTCAGGGTAATGAACTTCAATTTTTTTTTTTGTGGGGCTGTGTTATTAGCAATTTGTTTTAATAATTGGCAGGACGTAAATTTTCTACAGCACAACAACCGTTAATAAATACGTTTCCGAAATTTTCTATACCATTTATTATTAAAATTTTTGACTACGACTGTTCAAGTCTTTAAGTTTTGTAGCTACACAATATACTGAAGTCCCACAGCCCTTGTCACGTGCATTGCCTGCACCATCCGAACGGATTGCATCTCCTAGCCTCCTATACTGCTCGCGTTGGTTGCGGCAAGACGCTCACATAGGATACAGTACAAGCACAGTAAACATAAAACAAGAGTAGCGACAGTTCGGCCCGACACCTTTGATCTCAAGGGGTACAAATTTCTTATGATCACATGACTTGTCGGCATGTTGCTGGTATGCTGCCCGCGAATTCTTGAAATATTCAAATTCCTTTTTTCTATTTTGTAAAATAAAAATGAATTTTGCTGATTGAAAGGAAAAGTTTTTTTTTAGATTTTTTTTTTTTTTTGTTTATCAAATTCTTTTTAAAATAGATATACAAAAAACGGGGAAAAAAGCAAAAATACAAGGAAAAAAATACATTTGACTTCAAGAGTTTTGCATGTTATTCATTTAAATGTCTCATTTTTAAATTTATGTTTCTCAACTATTGGAGATATTTTCCGGGGGGAAAAACAAGTTGAATAACATGAGCCAATATTTAACAATAATAAAACATCAACTGTTTTACAAATAAAATGTGTCTTTAATATGAGAACACAATTATCATAAACTTTATATAATATATTGCACAATAGAAATAAAGAATTATGATCTTTGGGAAATATAAAAAAATTAACTCCTTTGAAGATACCACATATATTTTTACAAGCACTTGACGCACAACAAAAACTTCCTCTTGACATCTCTTTTATAATTATTCTCAATTATAACGTCAAACGAGTCATTCACTTATTGGAAAATTATTAATAAAAAATTTCGGAGCACGTTATTAAAAGATTCTCCTTGAAATCCACATGTAAACACAACCCGCGACCGTACTGGCAGCCATGTTGTTGGTATGATAGGGGGTGCATGCGTGATAAAAACAGAACCTAAAAATTTTCTTGAACGTCACTACTGTGTTTTATGTTTACTGTTGTATTAGGCTCTACATCTTCTGTCAATATGTTTACGAGTAAGCAGTTTAAATATACAATTCTGCCATTGTTTTCTTATGGTTTTCTGTTGTGATTAGCGATTTTGCTTCGGCAACGATATAAAGAAAATCTAGAGGTGAGATCCATTCAAAATGGGATGTGCAAAAGGTTATTAAAATTTATCTTTTTCTCAATAAATAAACTTTTTATTTTTAGTGTTCCGTACTGAACACTTATAAGATCACTTCGGTGTCCGTCTGTCTGTCACACCCGATTTTTCTCCGAAACTATTTGACATAGAAAGTTAAAATTTGGCATTTGGGAATTGATGGCCTTATCGCGTGTAGTTTTGAAAGTTAAATTTTGCCTTAAGGGAGTGAAACCGGAAGTGAAAAATTTCTTTTTTTTTACCAGGTCATCGAGTGGGATGTCAAATGAAAGCTTGTAAAAAGACGAGTTCAAAATTATATGTAATGTAATCTTTGCGCACAATTATCTTTTTATTATTTTTAAAAAAGTGCGAAAAATCGCTGTCCCTCATCTTATCTCGAAAAGTACTGATCAAAAAATGTTGAAAAAATTCTGGAATATTCTCTATAGGGTTTAGATTGAACGAAAATTATCACGACTGCTTAACCTTTAATGATTTATCTGGTATATAAAAAAAACAAAAATTTCAAGGTCTTCAGTTTTCACTAAAAATCGGAAAAAAAACTTTGTTGAAAACTCTGTCACTGATCATTTTATACCTCAGTAACGAAAATTTTAAATTTAAAAGTAATCAACGTACGGATCACTAATTGCGCAAATCCAACTTGCACTTGACCGGCTGTTTTCACTAATATGTGACGGCTAGTTTGTTTAAAAGTAACTTGAAATAAGATTTCATTATCCAATAATTTAAGCCAAAAAGAGGGTCAACCTCGGAATGAGACTTAATAAGCTGTAAACTTGTACAAACCTTTATTTTGGCATTCTAAAAATTGTCTCAAAAGTCTCATAAAGTCTCGTGTCCGCGTTTTAAGATATTCAAGGTCAAAGGTCACAAAAATCAGTTTTTCGCAAATATCTCGCTTCCTATGGTTTCAATGATATTTGCATTTATTATAAAAATTATAGAGCATAAATTTCTCTACAAATTTTATTCTTTATTTTTTTAGACGCTTAACCGCTTTTGAGATAGAGCGCTGCGCGCTCAGCCATACATAGCATAATGCAAAGTCAACCGTGAGTCCCGGTAAATAATACGTCGTATAAAGTTAATTAATCACTAAAAAATCCATAATTATGGATAATTTGCATTATTTACTAATTAGTACATTATATTTAATAATATTGTTCATTTATCAAATATATTCGTTTAATAATACTTACCTACTTCGTGTAATTAAAAAATTGTTAAGTGAAATACTTTAAGTATATTTTAACTATATTCTAATATGTCTTAATTGCATTTTAAGTAGAAAAAGAATTAAGTACTTTTTCTTTAAAATGTGTAAACTCTTAAATACTTATATTACTATTAAGATTATACCTACAGTATTACAATACGAAGCTGCAAATCCCAAACTAGATAAAACATCTAATATTCTTTTAGATCCGTATCTTCTATGAAGAAATACAGAAAGGCCTAATAGTAGCTGTGATGAAAATGACCGTTCTCGTATCGAAGCCATTATTGCATGACTTATTGATGTGCATTTCGTTTTTAAATGATCTGTTTTCCCTTTTCTATTTTTTATTATGACTTCTTGTAAAAAACGCAATAAAGTTTTTGGTGTTTCATTAATATCATCTAACATTTTACTCGGAGGTGGATAAGACTTGGTTTCGACTAAAGATGATCGAATATCTTCCCTAACAATAGCTGCTGCAGCTTCTACAATTCGTAGCCGTTCTTCTTCGGGATCTTTTTTTTATGTCGTACCAAGCTTTTGATAGCTTGTGTATCACGAAAAGATATGATAGTGCATGATGACATACTCCGTAAGGACATCCTTAAGCTCTTCCAATGTAAATTGTCAATCTTCATGACTTTCTCTATAAAAAATCTCTTTCAATGCTTTTGTGACTTGATTACCCTCGCGAGGCTTCTTATCAGTAGATGGTACTCGACTTAAGAAATTAGTATAGCAAATGGTATAGTACTTTACTTCAGCACCGATCAAGTCATACTCATAAAGTATACGATCTTTTACTAAATCTCCTAAGGAATCACTTCATTCTTCTGCTTTTTTTGATGACATTATCTTTGAATTCAAGAGTATTTACTTTACTAATCGTGCGTCTGTACTTCTCTTTTTTTTTTTTTGTCTCTGCTGCTTCATCAGCTGCTTGGCCACAAAATAAGCATAGTTTTTTGAAATAAAATACTTCATTTCTTTTTTTTACGAGGTGCACTTGATGATGGTGAAGGTTCACCTTCTTCTAGGCGTCGTTTCGATGCTGCAATAGAATTTTTACTGATGTACACTTTTCGACACTCGACATGCACATTCACAGAGGTTAATGTATTTAAATAGTTTATGTGACCGTCATTTCTTTCAATACTTGCAGTTTTAAAGTTTGGAAGCCGCGCACTACATTAAGAGAATCTCTTTCTGAAAGTGACTTATCACATATAAAACACAAATCAGCCATAACTCTTAAAATATACTTAAAGTATTTCACTTAACAATTTTTAATTACACGAAGTAGGTAAGTATTATTAAACGAACATATTTGAAAAATGAAAAATATTATTAAATATAATGTATTAATTAATAAATAATGCAAATTATTTATAATTATGGATTTTTTAGTGATTAATTAAGACGTATTATTTACCGGGACTCACGGTTGACCTTGCATTATGCTATGTATTGCTGAGCGCTGCACGTTCTCCGCGCTCTATCTCAAAAACGGTTAAGCGTATGAAAAAATGTTTGGAACAAAATTTATAGAGAATTTTATGCTCTACAATTTTTATAATAAATGAGAATATCATTGAAACCATAGGAAGCGAGATATTTGCGAAAAAACCGATTTTTATGACTTTTGACCTTGAGAGTTTTGAAACAACTTTTAGAATGCCAAAATAAAGGTTTATACAAGTTTACAGCTTATTATCTCTCATTTCGAGGTGAAATCCCTAATGTGACTAGACAGTCAGTAATTGGAAATATTTGTTGTAAAATATATTATTTTTAGATAATATATTTTTCACAAATTTAACTCCTATTGCAAATCAGTGTTTTAACTTGACAAATATAACATCAGTATGTATTCAGCTCATGCTAAATTTTATAACATTTTAAATTGCAGTCCAATAACCTATATCATGTGACATGCACTTTATTCATGCAAAATGGTATCGGTGACGGCATTTAAATTTGCGTTATTACTTTGAAAACCTATTTCAATTTTCTAGTACACCTGAAACACACCTGAGACCATTTACTTTACAAAAATGGTTTCTTAAAATGAAATATTACATAATAAAATTCTTACGTGTGCAGTATGTGTTTCAAATTAAGACTTTTTGTTAGGCTATAGTAACCTCTAAAATAAACCATTTCAATAAATGTACTACTCAGTATATATCACCACATCAAACAATTTATTTTGGCACTCGACGCGCGTTTCGCTAACCATGTTAGCTTCATCAGGAGCGATGATTGACTCCACCATCGCTCCTGATGGTGCTAACATGGTTGACGAAACGCACGTCGCTTACAAAAATAAATTTCTTGATATAGTTATGATATATATTAAGTAATGCCATTGTGTCCAAGATTCCAAATTCTGAACATAGTCATTAAATGTAACCTAGCAGAAGTTTTAAAAAAGCTGTATTACATGAAATTCGCCCTAAAATTATATTTATTCTAGCACCAGGAAAGGTTTTTTTGTAAGTGAAGCATATGCTCTGCTACTGGGGCGGCGCATGCACGGAAGTAGCGATTCTTGTTATTCTTAGATCACTTCAGATTATACTCAATGAAAAAGATATTCATGTGCAGTTGCTTAAGGGACAGGGATATTTTAAGAGGAGTAACAAGCTGTACCTCATGCAGATACAACTAAGGGCTACATCTAATGAACGTATTTATATAATAGGCCAAAGACATTTTATATACAGAGTGCTTTGTTATTCATAGCATAGTTTCCGTCAAATTAATTATCCGTTTAAAATGTTAGAAGAGCGTTAAGGACGTGTAAATTCCATTTATTTCCTAGGCAATAACTTGCCTAGGAATGGATTGCCTCTAATTCCATGTAATACCATAAAGAAACCTGAATGGCTACATGCTGTTTTATAGTATAAACTACTTTGGATATCGATGCAGTGTTGCCACTTAAATTTATTAATTTTATTTGTGAGTACACGTGCTGATATATAACTTATTAAAATACAAATTTGGAAAATATTTAACTATTAATTACGAATGTTATTTACTTTCTTCCCTATTAACGAAAATAATACATGCTGATTAGGATAGATTTTGGACGATATTATGAAGCAGGTGAACCAACTTTGACAACACTATACATTTGACTAATCCGTTAGTTAATAATGCAGTTGATCAATTTTGAAAGCAACTTAGATGATTTATTGTATTTTAGTGTAAACATGGGGAGAGCTTGGATTAGGCAAGTCAAAAACTTTTCTTTGATCTTTAAAATAATTAAGGTTTCTGGATCCTTAATCAGATGAATGGAAAAATTTAGCATATGAGAAGTATATTTGCGAGCAGAATCCTAAACATGGAAGTAGTATTCCATCGATAATCGAATTTTAGCTTTGTATAGGATTAAAAGCTATTTTGAAGCGTATAATTTTCTTTCTTCCTTTCTTCTCATCCGAACCTCTTAGCAAAGATGTGGTGACTGCCAATTACACTTTCTTCTACTGGTTCCTATCGTCAACAAGATGAACTGCATCATGCACTCCCACTGCGGTGAGCTTCCGAGCCTGATCCAACCAGCGAAGTGGAGACCGACCTCTGGGTCTACGGTCGTTTATTTTTCCTTCTATTTCTAACAGCTCTATATCGTTATTCTGCCTAGCTACGTTTTTTTTTAATGGATTGTGCTAGTTATTTTTTTAGCCATTCCTAGTTCTTCCAGAATCGAAATATTGGTTCTGTGCGCAGTCGATAGTATACACAGTAGTCTACGATCAAACATCACAAATGCCTTAAGTCTTGAGCAGTCCCTTTCTTTAAGCGTCCATGTCTCTGCGGCATATAAGAAAGTAAAAAAAAAACTAGAGAATGCAGGAGTCGAATTTTTGTTGTTTTAGATATATTGCAATCACATCAAATCCTTCTGCATATTTCTGGCTCACAACTTCCAGAATTTATAATAAAAGAGCCCAGATATGTAAATTTTTCAACAACTTCACAGTTAAAAACTTTCGCGATATTCGGTTGGTTGTTGTTAGCTCTGTCTATGATCATAACCTTGGTTTTAGATTAATTTATCCTTAGTCCCAGCAATTTGCTTTCCCGCTGTAATTGTAGCATGATATGCTCAAGATCTTCAATATTTTCGGCGAAGATAGCAGTGTCATCAGCGTACCTCAGGTTGCTTATACGCGTTCCATTTACAGAAATGCCCCGATAGGAGTTTTCCGTAGTTCTTCTCTTGATATATTCTTCATAGATGTTAAAGACAATAGGTGACAATATGCAACCTTGACGAACTCCAGAGTGAACTGGAAAAGGTTCCGATAGGACGTCATTCACCTGGACTTTCACCGTGCCGTGTTTATACAGTTCACTCATTATGTATGAAAGATGGATAGAAACTCCCATATCCCTCGGTACCTCTCAAAGGCAAGACCACTTTACCGAGTCAAAAGCACGCTGATAATCAACAAAGCAGATGTATATTGAAACATTAAATTCTCCAGTTTTTTCGTAGTTTTTTTCATAATTTTCTAGCATTACGTAATACTCCAAAGTTGCAACCACATGCACGTTAATATTTCGTGGGGTATTGGGAAAGAGCGGTTTCAAAATTCACATCAAGCATTTTTTTTTTCCCTTATTAAGTAGGCGGAAAACCGTGGAATATTGAAAGAGAGCTTGGACATTTTAAGAGGTGTGACAGAGGCAGATTGATTATCATGTACCAACCTGTGTAACCTAAGATGTTCATTAAACCTCATATGAGGAGGGCTCCTAGTTTATCCCACATATTTAGCCCGGAAAGAATTACAGAAGAGATGACCAATCTTATCAAGACTCTTTAATATATCTACCACCAGAATCCCTTGAAAACAGGTTTACACATTTAGATATTTAGGAAACAATATAAATGACAAGTGGGACCCAAGAAAGGAAATATATTCCCGGATTGAACAGGCCATGAATATGAATAAATTTTTCCATCGCACAAGTCTAAATCGTGGATGTGAGTGCTGGAAAAATAATAAAAACTCAATACTCGGACATATAATGCGGACATATAATGATTGAAGGCAAACGATCGATCGGAAGACGACAGAATTCTTGGCTGAAGGATATGAGAAGGTGGTTGGGTGTACCTACCTATTTAGGAAATTAATATAATAAAATACTTTAAAAATACCTACTGTTTTCATGATGTTTATCTAGTTATCTAAAATTTTTATCTTATTGTTAGTGCGTAAATAAGCATTAAAAAATTTATATTAGCATTAGGTATACGTATACCTAATTCGGTTTAGTATTGTCGGTGACAAGACTTTGCAAGTTGGTAAGCAAAGACGCGATTCGCGCAATCAAGTATGTTTCGACAAAAATATGGGAGCTTGTAATAACTTTTTACAAAGCTGGCATCACAAACAAGCAAAGACAAGTTGATGCGCATGACATCAAATCTATAAACGGCAAAGATAGCTCTAGGAATGTCTTACTATTTTTGTGTGCTTCGCCAATAAGCCATATTCGTGAGTGAAAGTAATAGAAGTCATTATAGCCATTATTTTTATAACTATCTATAAATCTGTTGAAAAGTTGATTTATTTAAACCGTGGCAAATTTTGTGTTTCAAAATAACTGAATCTAAGAAGAAATGCCGAAAGTACAGTTTTGAGTATTTGAAATATTGATTTACGCACTCTCCTGCAAACCAATCATTAGCTATGTGTTTAATTTGCCAAAAAGTTTTTTTCAAATGAAGCCATGAAGCCTTCTAAGCTACAAGATCATGTGAATAAAATGCATGCTGATAAAAAAGACAAAGAAAGGAAATATTTAAAACAGCCAACTATATCAAACCTTTTTGCGTCGTCTTCTAAACTACGAGCCTCATGTAATATTTCATTGTTAATCGCAAAAGCGGGAAGACCACACACAATTGGCGAGGACATAATCTTGCCGGCAGCCAAAGAGGTAATAAAAACTGTTCTTCATCATAAGACACCGTCAGATATCCTCAGAAAAAATCCTCTGATAATTCGGTACAAAGAAGAATAGATGAAATTGCTAAAGACGTTGAAATATCATTATGCAATTATATAAAGACTTGCAAATTTTCCATTCAACTCGATGAATCAACTCTACCAAATAACGAAGCACTACTTTTATCATACGTTCGACTCATAAAAGATGACAAAAATTGTCAAGAGTTATTATTTGCTAAAAATTTGGAAAAGGCAGAATCGATATTTAACACCATGGACAAGTTTTTTCAGGAGAAAGAAATTCCTATTCATAATATTTTGTCAGCTACTACTGATGGTGCTACAGCAATGACGGGGCGTCGTAAGAGTTTCATAGCGCATTTGAAACAAGCAGTACCAAATGTAGTGGCTGTACATTGTGTTATTTCACGTCAGCATTTGGTTGCAAAAAATCTGAATGGATGCCTACATACGTAACTTCATTACGTTATTAGAGGAGTCAATAAGATTAGAAGCAATTCATTGTATGACAGATTATTTGGCCAACTTTGTAGTGAAAATGACGAAGATTTCAATCGCTGCTGCACACAGAAGTTCATTGGCTCTTAAAACGTAAGTGTCTGAATCTTTTTTTCATTCTATTTGATGCAGTACTGGACTTCCTTGAAAACAGAGACGAAAAACTACGCGAAAACCTGATTACATCCAAAAATTACATCACTTATTTGACAAACATGTTTAACATATTTAATGAAGTCGATTTACAATTGCAAGGGGATAAGTTGAATTTAATTAAAACAAAAAACGTCATCGCCGCTTTTGTGGGAAAACTTCTTTTTTTCAAACGAAATCTAGATAGAGGTGAATACAGCCACTTTCCCACATTATCAGCAGTCTCTGCAGAACAGGAAGATTTACTTACTCATTGCCAACACTTAGACGTTCTTCATGCTGATTTTATGGAGCAATTCCAGAATATTTTAAACATGAATATACCGAGTTGGGTTTTGGATCCTTTCGCAAATGCATATTATAACTCACAACTAACGAAAAACTAAAAGTAAAACTCAGACACGATAATTATACTACATAACAGTTATCACATACACGTTGTATTTTATATACATTATAGAAGATTATAAATAACCTGGCTAGAGAACAAATGTATGAATTAAAAAAAAACACATAAATCTGATAAGTGGTTCTCGAGTGGTAAGCGCACTAACAGACAAACAAACAAACAGAAAAACGTTGTATTTTATATATATTATAGAAGATTATAGATAACCTGACCAGAGAACGAAAGTGTGAATTAAAAAAAAAACAACATGAAAATCGGATAAGTGGTTCTCAAGTCATAAGCGCACTAACGGACAGACAGACAAACAGAGAAACGTTGCATTTTATATACTATATTCTTTGCTACATGATATTGTTCCATATTTAATGATTTAGGCAGTGTATTGCAAGAGAACGCGCTAGCGGCAAACTTTTCTCCGACTTGATTCAGTATGATCGTCACTGCTTATTCCGTATGTTACCTAACGTAATATAATATATCCTGTTACCTAACCAGGGAATAGATTTATGTTTAAAAAAAAAGCACGTAAGTCGGCTAAGTGGTTCTCGAGAGATAAGCGCACTAACAGACAGACAGATGGACAGACAGAGAGACGTTGCATTTTTTATATATATATATATATATATATATATATATATATATATATATATATATATATATATATATATATATATATATATATATATATATATATATATATATATATATATATATATATATATATATATATATATATTATAGATGCAACGTCTCTCTGTCTGTCTGTCTATCTCTCCGTTAGTGCACTTGTCACTCGAGAATCCCTTATCCGATTTACGTGTTTTTTTTTTTAATCATACATATGTTCTCTGGCCAGGTTATAGGATATATTTTATTACGTTAGGTAACATAAGGAATAAGCAGTGATGATAATAGTGAATCAAGTCGGAAAAAAGTTTGCCGCTAGCGCACTCTCTTGCATACGCTGCCTAAACCGTTAAATATGAGACCATATCATATAACAAAGAATACAATATATATAAAACGCAACGTCTCTCTGTCTGTCTGTCTACCTGTCCGATAGTGCGCTTAGCACTCAAGAACCACTTATCCGATTTACGTGTTTTTTTTTTTATAATATACATATGTTCTCTGGCCAGGTTATAGGATATATTTTATTACTTTAAGTATCATAAGGAATAAGCAGTGACGATAATAGTGAATCAAGTCCACGCGAGCGGAGCCGCGGACACGGCTTGTAATTGTATAAATACAATACAAGAAAATAAAGAATAAATTACAAAAATGTATAACAGAAATAGTTACAAAATAATAAACATTATTTTTTAGTCACGTTCTTTTTCTTTAAATTGTTCACAATTTTCATCATCAATATATAGTATACAAACTACGTGAGCGTCGCACAGATGACAGAAAACAGATCGGGCAGGTGGCGCTGCGTGCGCCTTTCTTCTCCAATCGCCATTAACAAAATTCCTTCGAGTAATTTAAAATTTTTGTGTTTCCAATAGCTTTTTTTTTTACCTGGATGTTTAATGAAATATAAATACTTTATACTTAAAGAAGATACTCTTATCTTTCATTTTCCACCTTTAAATATATTTTTTTATTTTTTAAGTTGTATGATTATTAATAAGCAAAATTTCCGTTTATCATGAACACTTTTTTAAGAGCAAAATTATAAAAAAGAGAAAGTTTTTGTAAGTTTTTAATGATTTTTTAATAGTAGACTTTTAACTGTAACTAAAAAATTTTTTTTGACAATTTCGTACTACTTTAAACGTAAAATTGCCAGCGGACTACAGTAGGCAAATTGTCATATTTTAGAATTCAATTTTTAAATAACACAGACAATGTGGGTATTTTTAATTATTCTTATGTTGAAACTTCAGGTATAATAATGATATATGCACAAGGATTTTTTTTCAGTTCTAATTTTTTTAAAATATTTGTAATTTACTATATGCGCGTTAAAATCATGGAAACAAAAATGTTGCTTTAAGTTTTCCAAATATATAGCAAAAAAAATAAAAACTATTAGTATCATCAACCTTCGACCGGTGCGTATAGACTTTCAAATTAACTTGTTTGGCGAGCTATAGTTTTTGAATCACCTATTCGAAATTTTAATAAATTCTCACTCTAATAAAAAAAAATCTGAAAAAAATCTATATACTATTTTTTTGTAAAATTTCCCGCTCTTTCACGTAGTGCTATTGGTTTTTCGATATCTTCTTTATTATCTTCTTTATTTTTCGAGATATTATCGAAAAACCGAATTTTTGATTTTTATTTGGATTTTGTGGGCTTAGCGTACATCAAGCTTTAGCAAACTTTTTTTTATCGTCTTTTACGTCCAAAAAAACTACCTGTATGCCAAAATGCAGCCTGTTAACATTTAACGAGAGCTCAAAGCTCCTGGCGACTGGGCTATAAGTTTGAGAACTATAACTGGAATTTATACCGCCCCGACAATCTGAAACGCAAACAATAACAAAAATAGCATTATTCAATTCAAAACGACACAATTCGACGGGACGGTTAAAAAAATAAAATCAAGCGATAACGTTAAATTTAGTCATTTAATAGAAGGGTCGCTTAATTATATTTGCTTTTTTGTAACCAGAAAATTTATTCGCAATATTTTATTGTTTTACTTCTCTCATAGGACAGTTTTTATATTCGCAATTTTTTGCTTTTCTTCACGTTCTGAGGTACGTAAATTACGAAAAACATTGCTAATTTCTATCGGTCGGTCTCTCTATCGGTCATCAGTATCTCTTTAATGAAATGGGATATGGATTTGAAATTTGATAAACAGAAGAATTGTGTGAGGGATTATCAATTGTATATAATTTCAATAGTAAAACGAAAATGTCGCATGGTTCTAACTAAAGATATATAGAGTTTAAGGGATGAAGGGGAAACCATAAAGTGATTTCTAACTATATTATGTTATACGTACTTTTTAGGGTTTTTGAAGTCAATGAAACACATGTCATTTTCAGCTGTAAAGATTTCGGAAACCAATTTACGTGTTTTTTTTATAAAATACATATGTTCTCTGGCCGGGTTATAGGACATATTTTATTAGTTAGGTATCATAAGGAATAAGCAGTGACGGTAATGGTAAAGTCCACGCGAGCGGAGCCGCGGGCACGGCTAGTAATTATATAAATACAATACAATAAAATAAAGAATGAATTGCAAAAAATGTATAACAGAAATATTTACAAAATAATAAACATTATTTTTAGTCACGTTTTTTTCTTCAGATTGTTCACAATTTTCATCATCAATTTACAGCATACAAACTACGTGAGCATTGCACAGTGGACAGAAACCAGATCTGGCAGGCTGCGTTGCGCGCGCGTTTCTTCTCCAATCGCCATTAACAAAATTCCTTCAAATAATTTAAAATTTTTGTGTTTTCAATAACTGTTTTCTTTTTTACCTGGATGTTTAAATGAAATATAGATACTTTATACTTAAAGAAGAGACTTTTGTCTTTCATTTTCGGTCATCAATATCTCTTTAATGAAATGGGATATGGATTTGAAATTTGATAAACAGAAAAATTGTGTGAGGGCTTATAAATTTTAGATAATTTCAATAATAAAACGAAAATGTCGCATGGTTCTAACTAAAGATATATGGAGTTTAAAGGGTGAATTGGGAGCCATTAAGTGGTTTCTAACTATATTATGTTATACGTACTTTTTAGGGCTTTTGAAGTCAATGAAAAACATGCCATTTTCCGCTGTAAAGATTTCGGAAACCTTTCATCGGTTAATTTTTTGTTGCGATTTATATCTCATTCTATACCTATCTTTTAAGATATCCATTTACAATGCTAAGGTTAAGTTATTCCTTAGTCTCACAATACGGAATTTATTTCAGATCTACATGAAGGAAAATACTGAGTAAATCACTTTCTGGTTCTTTAGGTCCCACCTTTCTTCGGACGATTGGCAATCATCCAGGAATATTTGATACTGCTGATCTAAACACTCACTGATAGAGATGGTCAAAGAAGGAGGTAATGAAGTCCTGAGAAAACTATGTGACATCTTCAACATGTGCCTTGAAGGCAGAATTTCTGAATACTGAAATAATGCCTTCATGGTCATACTATATAAAAAAGGAGATAAAAGTAACCTGAATAACTATAGACCTATCAGTTTGTTACTACAAGTATTTAAGCTATTAACAAAGATCCTAACAAATCGGTTGACTAACAAAATGGATAACTTTCAGCCTGCAGGACAGGCTGGCCTCCGTAAAGGTTACAGTACAAGCGAACACTTGCTTACAATACTTCTGGAGAAAGCACTGGAATACAACCTTGATCTATACCTGGCTTTTGTGGACTTCGAGAAAGCTTTCGATTTCCTGGAGCACTGGGCCATTGTAAACTCTCTTAACAACGCTAGAATAGATCACAGTTACACACAACTGATAAAATACATATACCAATAGGCAACATCTACAGTACAACTCCGTGACACAACCCAACCTATTAAAATACAAAGGGGTATACGGCAAGGCGACACTCTGTCACCAAAGTTATTTACGCTTGCTCTGGAAGATGTGTGAAATGGGAAAACAACGGCATTCTGGTGAACGGCAGAAAACTAAACCATTTAAGATATGCCGATGATATTGTCTTTATCGCCGAAAACGTCCAAGAACTCCAAACAATGATAACAGAAGCAGAAAGAGAATCATCCAAAATCGGTCTGAAAATGAATATATAAAAAATCAAAACAATGTATAGAGAAAATCCACATATTATAGTTCGACAAGAAGAACTCGAAAAACGTTGACAGGTATGTTTATCTGGGATACATGTTGACTCTAGGATGCGAAAATCAAACTATAGAGATCAATAGACCAAGAAGATTAGCATGGGCTTCTTTTGGTAAGCTGAGCCGGACTTTGAAAAATCAAAACATCCCCATCAGATTACATAGAAAAGTGTTCGAGTAGTGTGTCACTCCAGTGCTAACGTATGGCTCTCAAACATGGACAAGGCAGTCAATGGAGCAACTTCAAGTGGCTCAAAGAGCCATGGAGAGACAGATATTGGGTATATGGCTGAAAGACCGTAAAAGAAATACTTGGATTCGCTCCATAACTAAACTTAGGGATGTTGCTGAGGTGATAGCTGAGTTTAAGTGGAACTATGCCGGTCATGTTGCAGATACACAGATGAAAGATAGTCTAACAACATACTAAAGTGTCGCCCTTATTTGGGGAAAAGATCTAGAGGACGTCCGCCGATGCGCTGGACGAACGATCTTAAACGAACAGCGGGACTCAACTGGATGGGTGAAGCTAGAAACAGAAGTGGGTGGCGAAGCATGAGGAAGGCCTATGTACAGGAATGGACCGGAGACGGCTGAAGAAGATCTAAACAGGACGTGCATTTAAATCAGCTTCATAAATTTTTCAGCCACTCATGAAGGCTTCGACCTACGTTTCTCGTAAATGGTACTTTTCCTCTCTTATAATATGCTGCAAATATTTTCGCTTTTATCATGGTAATTAGAAATTATTTTTGTCTATTCACTCTTATTTAGTACATTTCATACTGTTTTTGCCACGATACTCTTAATATTCTGCTATATAACTACATCTCGAATTCCTCCAACTTGGTAATATAGTTATTTTTTTCAAAGTCAATGCTTCTGCTGCATATATTAGTGCTAAAAAGATGTAATATAACCAAACGTATTTTTTCGCCTTTGCTAAGGTTTAAAATGTAAAAAATTATTTTTTCAATTTTTTTTGCTTTCCCTATCAGTATTATTATTGTAGTTGATGATTATCCTCGAATAATATTCCTTTATTCTCAGTACATTGACCGTTTATGTAAACACTACCTTTATTTTATGCTGTCTTAGATATCAGCATGTACTACTACTGTTTTGCAGACATTAAGATAAGCTCCAATGCTTTATTTTCCTCTTCTATTTTGTTGATGGAAGTTTGAAGATGATTAAGATTACCCGCTATGTATCGACTATATGTGGTATGTTGCTTATTATTCTGCAATTTATCTTAATACTCGTACTCTCGTTATCAAATACTTTCTTGAGTATTTCTTCAGACTAAAGATTAAATAAGACTGGTGTTCATATACATTCTTCTTATCCGAAGGCTATTTTTCATTATATATGAATATTTTTTCATTAGTATAGGTTGGTTCTTATTCCAATATCTCCTACTCTATTTTCGTTGCAGTGGACTTTGTCAAATGCTTTGCTATAATCGTTATATCTTGGTTTGTCTATAAACACTTTTGCAAGGAAACAATGAATGCGAACAACGTTCAAAATTTAAGCTGGGTTTCGCCTAGTCTTGTTCTAGTTTCCTTTGTTATCGAGAGTGTATCATTTTTAAGAATATTTTCAACTTTCATTAATATTATTGTACGTTTGTCAGTACAGTATTTGGCATTAACCTTTTTAGGAAATGTAACAAATGTTTAATACTCGCCATTTTCTAGGGATAATTGCTGTTCTTCAAACAATAATAAATAAATTGATAAGCGAGTGTATATATTCTTCACCTAGAATGAATCAGCTGATAACGTATTAGAGACCTACTGCTTTCCTGATTCAAAGATTTAATTGCGTGTAGTAATTCTTTTTTTATAATATCTGGGCCAATATCTTCTTAATGCATTCAAGATCACTTGTCTGTTTTTCGTCAGCAAACAGCTCTTTAATATAACTTTCCGTAACTTCAATTTGCTTTCGCAGCTGTAATAATATATTCATTATTCTTGAATAACATACTAGACTTTGTTGTTTGGTTTTGCATCTGCAAGTTTCTTTACTTTATTATTTTTATAATTATAGTATATGTAAATGCAGATTAAGTAGACAGATTTTCCATGCAACCTAATTAAACACTAAATATGGATCATTCTTTTACAAACCGTACGCATTTAAGGAAAAAAAGTCTTTTTTTCCTTAAAGCCATTAAATTCATTTTCAGGCATATCTTCTATGTGCCTGAAAATTTTTTTATGACTTTTATACGTAAAATTAGTCGACACGTGTATCGGGATTTTTTTTCCGTATGTATATTTCGCAAAATAGCGATGTTATAAATTATCGTAGGCTACATTAAAAAAGCAATATCTCCGGTTCTATTTATCTTATAAACTTCTTTCTTCCGCCATTTTATTTCTCTTTATGTTGGCTTTCGCAAAGTATAACCGCGAATTTTTTTAATTGTTTGTTTATAAAAAGTAACAACAATAAAATTGTTTAACTAATTTTTTCATACTGCTCCCCACAACTTATAAAATCGAAAAAATATTATTTTCACTAAAAGTGGGATCTCTATTTGGTCGGAAAATAATAAATAATTTCGAGCGAACGTCATGCAGCACGCGCGGTGCGCATAGAGTTCTAACGGAGTCTCATTCACGTTTGCGCCCATTTTTTGCTTTTAAAAGGTTATCCTTTTATAACTACTATACTTCTGTATGAAAATTATGTATACATTTCAGGCAAATCAAAAATGTGAAGTTAAAATACGTGTACGGTCTATAAAAGAATGACCCATATACGAAATATTTTTTTTTTAAATAGCTTTTTGAAAACAAGCAGCTAATATAGATAAAAATTAAGCCAGAGAATATTTTCATCTTCGAGTGTAATCATACATATTTCTTTTATATTTGATATGAAAAAAATTTCTGAAAGCAACTAGATTTCGTAAAGCGTAAAAATACTCAATTTGGAGAATTTTCACCCAGTTGACACGAAGGGTGTAAAGCCAATTTCTCCAAAATTTATCAGATTATTCGGTGTATTTCCGTGATTCTACTCCGTTTTTAGCCGTTTATATATTCAATATATGTCGTAAGTACACCCTTGGCGTAAGCACTGATGCAAAAAAATCCTTGTTGATATTAAAATTCATGTATAAAGAACTTCGTAAATTAGATAAAATTTTTAAGGTACGCTACAGTCCAAAAGTTTGAAAGCCCTTCAGAATTTTCAATTACAACCAAAAATACAAAATGAAACAGAATTTTTATTATCGTAAAATAAAAGTCTGCTTTTTTAATAAGTTGATGTTTTTTTTTTATAAGTTTAGCACACGTGCTGCAGGAAAGTCTCTAAAGCGCTACAGGAACGACACATGTGCAGAAAAAGCGATTCACGTTGTTCTTGAATCGCTGTAAACTGTACTCGGTGGGAAACACAGTCCTGGGCAAAGTATTCCAAAGGGATGATGTTCTCCATATAAACGACTGCTTGAAAAGCTTTGTACGAGGAGTAACAAGCTGAACCTTATACGGATGTGAAGTATTAGCG